>OX123183.2:10592816-11152074 GCA_944739405.2 Euclidia mi | reverse complement strand
AAATCACAACTAACTCCTTCTCTCGAAGCTGACATGTTGAGCAACACACGCACTCGCTCAAATAATAGGAAACTCATTAAAATATTGCATTGCTCAAACTCTGACATCCATCGAGTCTTCAACATCACGCTATGAAACCTCCATCCGTATACATAACACCACCCGGATAATCATTTCGAGCGTCTAACAAAGTAATCTTAAACTAGGTTTGTTCAACATGCTTTGATTTTCCTTATCACATAGACTATAAGAAAATCATACTAGGCTGCTACTCTAGATGTTAATTTTACTACCAAGTATCCAACCAGTCTTTTCAGCGTTATAATTTGTCATGAATAGTCTAATTACGAAGCTTATCCTAACCTTATTAGCGATACAGCAACGGACCTTTCGCGTTCAAGACGATGGACAACGTTTGTGATACTATGACAATGCATTAACGGCTGTCTTGTTTTCGTAAAAACGGAGACTATGACTAACATAAAAGCTCAAGGGTTAAACTAGGCTGACCAGAAAGGCACTTTACCGGTCCAACCAATAGCAACGCATGGCTAAACATGCAGCCGCACAAACGACTTATCCAGTTTATGCAAATCTACACTCCGTCCGTCTAACGTGGGTACCACAAAATTATCACAGCAACGAAGCAACAAAGAACCCATTTAATGAGAATAAGGTTAAGCATACAATCACCACTAACGATCACTAACCTAGTTCTACCTACGATGGAAACTAAAATCTCTGAAACTGATTATCGTAACGCACTACGATGATCACTCAATCATTTTCTTCTACGTCTGATAATCGAGTTTAACAACTTCTACTAGAAACACTATCACTCCTAAACGTCCTAAGCATAACTCGGGGCACTTGATAACAATTCCCAGCGTATCACATGAATTTTAAAAACACACAGTAGGTAATTTTCACACGTAAAATCTTAAAATTGAATTTAATTTTACTAGTGGTGCTGTGGTGCCATCTAATAATCTGAGTACGAAACATTTTAATGTGCCATGTTAAAAATTTATGCACACAAAAAAAAGCAGGTGTAATTGCAACATCGAGATCATCTGTACAACTCAGAATTACAACGAGTAACAGTGTCACTTTTTACTTAGGCTCTGATCACGTTTAAACAAAAACCGTTACGTATTATTAACACCACGAGTCGATAAAATAATGGCGATAGTAATATACAGCACTGCAGTTCACACGTCTATTTAAGAAATAAAAGCTACAAGCTGTTCTACACAAAATCAGCACAGTCAGAAGCAATAGCTCCGCACAGTCTTTCACTATGAACTAAGTATGCACAATTCGATTAGTTTACCAACTTTAGCGCCGCTGCCCTGCGAAGGACAGTCTAGACCGGAGTTATTGTTCTAGATTTACCAGAAAACCAACCAAGCTGGGTGATGATTCCAAAACTAATATTACAACTGCACTACAACAATAACTAGCACGTCTCACTCAAACACACTTGCTTGGAATAATGCAAGTCAACCTGTACGCTCACTCTCGTTACTATTACAGTCCATAAAGTAAGACCGAGACAAGATAATCTATGTACAAGTAAGCATAATATGATCACAAGGTTCGTGAGTGCGAGCCACCCTCGCATGAAAAAAATAAAAATAATCGCTTTCTTTTTAACTGGCGTATTAAACTCAAAACCTCCGTTCACAATCTACGCTATAGCTAGTTCACTGTGTTAGTCAGACAACCATACGCTAACCTAAAATACAGCAAAGGTCACAATTAAATCATTACTACCCACATTTTTTTTTGTCTTTCTTCTTTAAGCTATTAAAAAGAAGATTATTCATGAGATCATGCTATGGGAACCACGACACCGTAAAAGTCAAACGGTTCTACAACTCAGTGTCTCGTGTAGGAATCAAACCTACAACACTCAGTACGATATGATGGCGATATCACCACAATGATTATGACATTTCCAAGATTAAACGCGTAATGTTTACTACTACTGCCACTAAACAAAATTGGCAGTACCAATAAAAAAAATCAGTCAAAATACGCTCACCACGGTGGCAGTTGCAAGCTCAGCTGATTCACCAACATAGCAGTGTTAGCAGTCGCCCTCGCTCGCGCCTTGTGGTCGCGCTGGTCCATGATGCCACTTCTGATGACGGCGGAATTGATTGATTCTTGGCCGGTATCAACACTTCACATCACAGTTCGTTATAAGTTCACACCAAATCAAATCTAACAAAACTGACTATAACTATTTTGTATTACTGAACACGAAACGAGTGACAGTTTCTAGGTACTTGTTGCCCGCCCGGAGTCTCCAAGAGAAGAGATAGTTGTCGTTGCTCCGTTGAACGTCAACCGTCATCCCCCCTCTTCGACTGTAGCGAACGTGACGCGTAGACTCTGTCGAAGCGCGCAATCTTCGCACTTCCGTTTCGTAGTCAATTGACGTCCTATACTGATGACCATTCCGATATACATAATCCCAACACTCAAATATTTCATGATAAGAAATTAACTAACACATTTACTATCTCATGCGAAGAAAAATACCATAATAATAGGGTTGCTTTCGCGCATAAAATATTATTGGTATATCTTATATTCAATAATGTACACAGGATGGTCTTGTACTGTAGATGTGCTGTGTTTCGTTGTTATAGATGTGTATGATATCTACCATACATATACATAGGTACAGCTTAGCACCGGTAGAAACAAGTTTGACTAAGCTACGTTTTATGGATGGATGCAGACTAGGGTATCGAATTCGTGCCCACTTCGCGCATCACTTAATTTTCGAAATTATGTGTCATGCAGACATTTGACAGTTTTTATGAAGAGTCAGTACCACTTAACTGCCTCTGTGATCCTGTGGTAGTGTAAGCGACTGCGGATCATGAGGTCTCGGGTTCAATGCCCGGGTCGACAAAAAACTGATATTGGGTTTTTCCGTTAGGAATTATTGAATAGAAGTTCGGAGTCAGGGAGTTGGTAGTGTCACACCCCCGTGCCTCGGCAAGCACGTTAAGCCGTTGGTCCTGCGCCCAATATCTCTCGGGTCGTGTCGCTTTTGGTGTCCCATCGGACTATGAGAGTGAGGGAATAGAAAATACACTTGTGTATGCGCACATGCTTGTGCACTTTAATATGCCCCGCGCAGATGGCAAGTCTCATATTACATAGACAAGCCGCCGAGGCCGAAATCGGTCGGGAGGACATTACCTCTTAATAGACCTCAAGCTGAAACAAGTTTATCCTAGTTTCTTTAATGCTAGGACGATAATGGATGATTGCAAGTAGTATAGCTTTATGCAAAGAAAAGTTTGTGTTGGTAATTGATCATCCCAATCTTATCTTAATCAACGCATCTTCCTCACACAGCTTTCTCATGGCTGCGCATTTTCATAGCACAGCTTAGCTACATAGCTTAGCATATAGTTGAAACAGTCACATAGTTTCATAGCTCAGGTTTCGCATGCTCGCAGCTAAGCTAGGTACATCACAGCACATCTCCAATGCAAAAGCAGCCATAATCTCGCGAAATAATAATCATAACTTACGTATACTGTTTTCGGTACTACTCGTATAAAACACGGAGCAATTATTTGGGCAAAGCTATGATAATGCCCACATAATAAGTTTTCAGCTGCGATAATCTCTTATCCCGCGGAATATTTCGTGAATTCGTGGTAAAACTAGAAACCATATTTTACTGAATAACGGGATAAGTAGTGGGTGAAGTGAGTTGAATTATTATAGTCTTATTAATTTGTAAGTACTAGCTAAAGATATTGTCTTCACCCTCAGAAGATTTGAAACATAATATTATAGAATCTATATATATTACAGAATGAAATCCACTGTTCTCCCCGTCTGTCTGTATGATGAACTCGATATACTCAAAAACAGGGCTATTGAGATAGTTGTTAAATAGATTGGTTGAGGTTAACATTATAGTGAATATCGTTTCAAACAAAGGGTACTCGTGTAGTCATAATACTTCCCCATCTAGTTTTGACTAGACATTAACTGGCAAGAAACTGCGAAGGATCGGGTGAAGTGGCGAGCTCTCATATCGGAGGCCAAGACACACTTTGGGTCGCTGAGCCATCGGAGTAAGTAAGTAAGTAGTTTTGACTACCTCCGAGGTCCAGCGTATGCAACTGCTGATCGGAGGTCCCGGGTTCGATTCCCGGGTCGGGCAAAAGTGTTACTGGGTTTTTTCGAATTCTCAGTAGCAGCACGGAGTCTGGTGATGTGCCCGGTAACGGCAATAGGCTCGCCCCTATTACGTGAGACCTAAAAATTCATGGCGAAATTTAGGTGTAATATAACACATCTGCCTACCCCTTCGGGGATACAGGGGTGAGTCTATAAAAAAAATGTTTCCTACATAATTATACTTAAAGGGCCACCATATTGGCTCACCATAGCACCTCAAAATGTGGTCAGCCTAAGTCCTACTGGTGGGGTGGTTGTGTAGCTGTCTGTTAGCAATCCTTTTGGAAACAATGTGTTGTTCTGACTAGTTCAATCAACAAACAAATTCGGCTTGTTATATCCTTGTAAAATATTTTCACATTTGTGAAAACACATTTTAAATACTCAATACAGGTATCTCTATTTCAGACATTATTAAATTATTTAGTAAAATATGTTAACAACCCGAATTATGTTTGATTAAATCTGTACTACGTTACAAACGAATGAATTTAATTAAAATCTGTTAAAACAAAATGCAAGCCATTTAAAATTCAGTTTACTCTACGAATTAACTTTAAATCTGTCTACGAAGCTATTAACCGCATATCTATATAAGCCAGTGTTGAATGGCGTATGAAACCATAAATATAATCCGACCATTTATTAATTTATCTTCGTTACAAACCCCGTTACTCCATCTCTTTCCCCTAATGATTCACTCACTCAATAACTTCAATGGCGTCCGCACACACATACAAAAGCACACTTGAGAGTATCCTCATCTAAGCTCACTCACAAATCTGAACAATCGCCGATGTGCAGAAAATCGCTTACACATATTCATAACTGCCAGACTCACACACACAAATATACAGTCACTCATCAAGTAAAGGCAGACAAAACATTTCCACTGCGGTGACCGACACAAATATTAAACGTATTACGATTGATGAAATTGAATCGCGACATAATCCAGGATTATTCTCACTGTTGCTAGCCACTCCGGGCACATTAGCCAACATATTAATATTCTGAGAACTTTGTAGAACCTTTTTTAACCCTTAACTTGGCAGAGAAAAAAAAGATTGAGTATCAAAATTATTTTTATACAACATAATATTTATAACCCACAGACGCCTAGAAAAATCGAAAAAAAAATCTTATGCCGGTAGTTTAAAAAAAACCACATGTATCTTGTGGGATACATTGCCAAGAGGCCTTAAAAATATATAACGATTTCAATGTATCTCTAAAGATACACTGCCAAGTTTGATATAACTTTGCTGTAGAGTCATATACTATAACAAAAAGGAATAAAAGATGCATTTTCATATGTAAACAGTATATTTTATTAAAATTTAAGTTGACTAACATGAATAGAACTTCTTTCGTAACAAAAATAACAAAATCTTCTTAGGTATGTGTGTTATAATATTGTAAAAACAATTTGTACCTGGCAGTAAGCATAGTTTAAACCGCATTTCATACACGTAATTGTGGTCTGATCTAGTACGCAAAGCTTGCATCAACCCTTGGAGCCAAATGAAGTGAAATAATTATATCCATCAAATCTAACATCTGTAGTCGGCCTGGCAATACAAGGTATCGTTTTCTTTGTTACTGGTGGCATAGAATTTGATTTATTTATTGGTTGCAACCTCCCAGAATATCGCGGCCCTTGTTCCATTACCATATAATTATGGTAAAGGAATCTTTTCAGGTTCAGTTACTTGCAATTATTCGAGTGTCAAGCCCCCGATTTAAAATTTAGCTCAACACGGGGTTTGTACTACCTATATGTACTATTGGTTCCCGAAACGAGACATTTATACCTCTAAATGTGATTAAAATACTTCAAGATGTCCCTGGACCCGCCACTTTGACTGTCAAAGGGGCAGGACGATCTGAAACCGCTTCACAAGGCCAGGCAATTCACACCCCAAGGATTAGTACTACATATGTACGTGTTTATACTCGATGTTCAACACAATTGGAAGTGCCATAGTAAAATTGGGTGGTTAAAACATTGGTCCCGCCAATTTGATGACTTCTTTTATCGCTGAATTCATATGAAACTCGTAAGCAATGAGTATGTTAGGTCTCTTGCTGTGATAAAAACTGAAGTAGGCGATGTGCGACGGTGGAATAGATGAAAGTAGAGAATCTTGAGCAGAAGAGTCCTTGGAATAGGTTTCAGTAGTAAGTTGGGCTGATTTCAAAGGACAGAAACCTGTTTTTGTTCGCGCGACAAGGTTACACTCATTATCAGAAAGTACGTGAAGATTTTCAAGTGAAGAGGGAAGCGAGGGATCGATGAAGATGCGTTATTAAAATGCTTTTGAAAAGTAATATCAACAAAATCACAATCAGACTCCGAACTTTCTTCACCATTTGATGATTGATTGAGTTCTGGCACCAAAGCAAGAATTTGTCTAGCTCTCGAAAGCACATGGAGCTTTTTTACCTATAAATAACAGAAAAAACGGTAAACTTTTGGAAGAATAATAGGCTTGGCAGTGTGCACTTATAGATACAAGAAGATTTTGTATTCATTGTTAGAGAACTTGGCAGTATGCACCTTGAGATACATCCCTAGTAAACATAAAACTGTTGGGTACTTGGCGGTGTGCACGGCGAGATACATGGAGTTAAAAATCCAATAAAGCCCTCCACCAGACAAATTTTTGTACTCCAAATTGATTATTATAGTAGAAAAACAATTATAATTTATAATTTTAGAAATAAATGCATGAAATACATACTAAAAACATTATTTTATGCATATCATTTACCTGTATGCGCGGGAGCATGGCGTCGATCGATAATGGAATAATTTTGCCAGCTCACCAGTGCCGACAATTTGAAAAAAATAAACGCGTGTTCGAAAACAAAGAACTAAAGTAAACGTTTACATAAATTTAATCTGTTTTGACAAAGAAATTTTCGGTTTAGAATTTTTCAAATTTTGATGTATCTCTATAGATACATTGCCAAGAAAAGGGATATACTAAGTTGTTTGGAATATTGCGTCTACAACCCTAATTGGCTGTAATCTAGATGTAATGCTAATTTTAATTTATGTATTGAAGTTTGTAATAAAGGTATAATTATGATCACATTTTCAGGCTAGGGATTTTTCGACATAATTAATTAATTACCTTGGCTTTTCAATTTGTCATTCAACAACAACCATTTTATTGCTAGTATTATTTTCATTTCAAGTACTTAATTTCATTCAGATTCTAGACTGAATAAATGTTGGAAGAGACGCAGCATACCTACAATCCGATCTGTTTCTCGTGAATCAATTAGTATCACAATAATCAAAATATCACAATATCATTCTTGTAATATGCATTGACCACTTATCCTCTTGCAAATGATTTGTGAAACACGCATTGACTCGATTTATGTGTTTTCGTATTAGTATTGTAGGAAAAAATGCAAAGCCAAACTAAGAGCCAAAAGTATAGTCAATTTATAAACTTCGACACAGGGTAATATAATGTATACGTTCTCGGCAACGCAATATATGTGCACCTTATCGTAATGTCTGTATGCGTATGTTAGCTGTGTAAATATAAAGCAATACAAATTCTTAATATGTGTATAAAACATATTTACACAAACTACAATACAAGTCCGCTAATTTGATATTCTGTCATATCTGGGGTCACGGCAGTGCCCCCGCCAAGTCGAGCAAAAAAGCGGCACGGCCGTTCCATCCCTATCTCGAAGCAATTCTGGCCATTTTCGACCCCCCATAACTCCGTTGTAAATAAAACTAGAAGCCCATTTTCAGTAACCAAGCAGGCATTGTATAAATAAGGTATTTTTCAAATATCATTCAAATTGAACCAGTAGTTTAAGAATTATAACAAATCAAAGTTTCGCTTTTTGTCACTCACTGACCGATCGTCAAAAGTCTAAGGCACTTTTAGCAGACATCGAAGCTTCAAATTTAGAGTACAGGTAGTGTTTAGTGTATGAATAAAGGAAAAACTATAATGTTTTTAAATTTCGGTCTGGTTTTCGAGATAGATCAACTGCATAAATAACTTTGTAATCCCATATAAATATATAGGATTACAAAGTTACATTTGCAGTTATAGCTTTAAGAAAGTCGTTGTTGGTATACAATAATTAGAAGGTACCGGAGAGGAAAAAAGTAGGAATATCTACAAAAAGAAATGAAATCCCATAAAAAAACAATACTTGTCAAAAAACTAAGTCTCGCTACTCAGTTCTTCTACCGTAAAAAGTTGTGAGATCCATGTAATACCAAGTCAGTTACTTATTCATTCAGTCCCTACTTAAGGGATCTGAAATAAATAGATAGACTTGGCAATCGCCAATAAAGTAGGGACTGAATTAATTAGTAACCGACTTGGTATTACATGGATCTCACAACTTTTTACGCTAGAAGAACTGAGTAGCGAGACTTGGTTTTTTGACAAGTATTGTTTTTTATGGGATCTGGTTAGACCAGTAAGCGGACCTCGGGCTCCTAGGCGTGTAAGTTTGGGTGGCAACCGGGATAACGTTAGGGCGATGATGATGATAATACAAGTCCACTACCAGAGAGATAATTTATACAGTAAAAAATTCAATAATTTGTGATGATAGTAGATATACTAAACAAAACTCGAGTTACCACTCTTTCTCCTAGCGCCCGCAGACTCCGAAACTTGATCACTATAAGCAAATTAATGCATATAGTTTTATACTACAATACATGAAAAAAAATATATAAACATAGATCAGATTTTCAACATATAAGTGTTATAAGTTTTCCTTTAAAATAGTCGAACATAACTAAACATATATGATTGAATCTTTCATTACACAAAAAAGCCATAAACTCAACAAAAACATAGGGTATCAAAACATTTAAATGGAAGTCGGCAAATAAACGGTACGTCTGCAAACAATTCTAGTCACGGAAATCACGAGGCCACAGCAAAACGAAATCAGCATCCAATCGCAAACGCCGTATTTTTCGATAAATAAATATCACATAGGGTGACTGGCACAGTTGGTGTCCGGTAAAAAGTATTTTGCAATTTTTTGTGATATTTATGTCAAATATAGCAAGCACGTTTTTTACGGTGTAGCGTAACTCAGTAGTATGTAGGAACGTTTTGTTGCATATTTTTAATGATGAGATATTTTATGGTCGATTAATATTTCATATAAGAATTGGATTGATATTGTACTGACTATACAATATATTATGGCATACTGTGATACTCTCCAAAGTCCCTAATACAACGATTTAAAAATCGGTACCTAACACCATGCATTGTTTGGTACCTGAAAAGTACTGCACGTTTACCTCAGATACTCACATTTTATCCGGACTCAAAACGCTACTGACTTCAGCATTCTTCCTGCATAAATAAATAATTGATTAAAAACATAAGGTGTGGGAAATGATTTTGCTTTTGATTACTAACTCCGCTAACTACTGTCATAAATTTAACCCTAGAATACTAATCATCGCCTGAGAGGCCACATTCGGTTGCTTTTTAAGAATATTTTAAAATTACGTCTATGTATAGCGGCGTGCGTTCGTGCCAATATAGTGCACCCCGCGACACGGTGGAGAGTGGTCATGGGTTCAGCGGGGAATTATCAGGTATCGAGTTATTGACCTCACGTTCGCCTGGGAGGCGATCATTAGTATTAACGGTAAGTTTTTTACAAATGTAGTTTTTAAGTTTTTTGTAATAATCTCTTTATTTATTTGTAACAATAAGTTTTATTTAACTGAGAATTGGTCATTTTGTTTAATAGATGAATCTCGACGAGAACCAGATAACAAACTATTTGGAAAACGAAGATTCGAACAGTGAAACTGAAGATTACGTTGAAGAATACGATTCAGACGACAGTGTGGTTGATCCTACTCTTTTAGTGCGTGCCAGCTTGAAGATGATCTCCAAAATATTGCTGGAACATCTCAAATACAAGCAAGCACAAGCAACGAGTTAGAAGCTGCTCTACAAACTCAATCTCGATCTCCAAACTGCTGTAATTGTGATAGAAAAATATAGGCTGATTTTAATTAACTCTCAAGGCAAATATCTTATAATTAGAATTCTATTTTTATTTTTATGTGATATAACACTTTAACAATACTTAATTGAGATAAAAATTAGAAGCTATATGTGTATTATTATTTTTTATTATTATTTTTCAAAAGACTGCTCAAACAAGGGTAATGTTAGATTTAAAGTTGATTTTAAGACTAAAATTATAAGTTTTTAGGAAAATGTGCCATTAAATTTAAAGAAACAAGGTCTTTCTTCATTATTACATTTAATACAAATTTTAATAGAATAATCTTTCTAAAATCTTGTATCATTTATGAAGTAGCAAGCGATAATTAGTATTAAGCAGTAAAAATAAGATAAGTACGCTAGGGTTAAATAAAAAGCAAGTCCATCGGATCCTCGTGCTCGTCAAAGCACGGATCAAGCGATAATTTACAATTCAGGGGTTTGAAACCTAAACTCTTTGTGTAGCAGTCCGTAAGTCTCTTCACTAGGCTATCGCTGCCTACCTTTAGTACATGTGGGCGTCAAATTAATTTTGTTTCACTCTTATTATTTATGATAACTTCATTCGTTCATATTACAAATTAATTTTAATGCTCCTTGTTAATTGTACACCAGTTTTAAATGGAATTTTCCCTTTAGTAGAAATATAAGAAAATATCTAATTTAAAAATATTATTAAAGTGCTCCTTTCATTAAAACAATAAAAAGTAAAATAAAGTAAAAAAAATGGCCAAGTACGAGTTGGACTCTCGCACGAAGGGTTCCGTACCATCATCTGTAAAAGAAAATCACGTTTATTGTATGTATATTTAAATACTTTTTAAGTTACTATCTGTTTATTAAGATCGAGATTTTTTTTAAAATGACGTTTGTTGTATGGGAGCCCTCTTTAATATTTACTTAATTTTTATTTAATTATTTTGAAAGGTAATATACAACTACATATTCTGTGAAAATTTTAAGCGTCTACCTGTTACCGTTAGTAATATTGAGCAAGAAATACGAAACAGAACATGTTTATTGTATGGGACCCTCCCTTAATATTTTTTTATTTTTAGTATTTGTTGTTATAGCGGCAATGGAAATATATAATTTGTGAAAATTTCAGTTTTCTAGCTATCACGGTTTATGAGATTAAGCCTGGTGACAGATAGACAGACAGACGGACAAACAGACAGCGGAGGCTTAGTAATAGGGTTCCGTTTTTTACCTTTTAGGTACGGAACCCTAAAAACTAAATTACTTAATTTTGTTTTTACTTTAAAACTTTATTCAAAGACTAATAAGCATAAAAATATTGCAATGCGTTTAGTTTTTTATAAAAGAAAACATTTTTCATTTCATGTTGTCACATAAAATGTACAAATTTTAAGTTTGAAAGCTTTATTCAATGTATAAAACTTTGCATATCTATAAATAAACATCAGTTGGACATTTGAGGCAAAAATATAATTGTCATTAGATGACAGGAGATAAATGATAAGCACTGCAAAAGTGATAATATAAAATTTTATGAACGACGCATTGTTTGTGTGTCTGTCTTCTGTCTGTCTGTCCCTATGTATGCTTCAATCTTTAAGACCACGCAACGAATTTTGAAGCGGTTTTTTTATAAGATAGAGTGATTCATGAGGAAGGTTTATATGTCCCTATTGCACCCGTGTGAAGCCGGGGCGGGTCGCTAGTTATTTAAATAAAATAAGACAAGTAATAGGGGTTGTCAAGTATCCGGAAAAAAACTTTTTTCACATTCCGTTGATATGTATGTTTAACCCATCAGATCTCAAAGCTCCTCGAAAGTGCATCGGCGCGATATTCAGCAATTGCAGGCAGGTGAGTGTACCGTACGTCACAAAACATTTTTATCTCTTTTCAATTTCCTCCAAGATACCTATGATGATTAGACCTTGTATCGTACTTCGGGAAAGTTCGATTAAAATCGCTAGCTCGGAAAAAGGACAAACTTTCCCTTGTAAATATGTTTTGCTGTAGGTAAAGGAGAAGTTTCTAGACCAAACTTAATGTGAACGTAGTGATATTATATTAAAATATTCCTAAAGACTTTTTCATTTAAAAGGGGTGATTTTGTTTTGTTGTTTTGCAAGTGAAAGAGTTTCGTTGGCTGCAAATGCGTTGCAATAAGACTTGGGGTACTTTTCGTTTCTTGGAGTGAAATGTATTTTACGGATTGCTTTTCAAATAGATTTCAAGATCTTGGAAGATTTTAAATCAGTCTACATTTTTTGAAAACTATGTATGATTATGATCTATCCTAGTGTAATCAAAAGTATGTATTCATACATCATTATCAGCCACGGCACGGGCCTCTTCTCACTATGAGAAGGGTAAGGCCATAGCCCACCAAGCTGGCCAAGTGAGGGTTGGCAGGCTCCACATGTCTTTCGAGAATTTTATGGAGAACACTCAGACATGTAGGTTTCTTTTTTTTTTTGAAACCAACAGCGTTACAATCGTATAACTAAACATTTATAAACAATATCAATATTAAGATTAATAACATGCTTCAAGTGTAATTATTACAAGTAAATAAAATATTGATGGATTGCGCAGACAGGCAAAGAGGTAGGCAAAATCTTTAGGAATAGTAACAAATGCTTTAAATCAAAGTGTTCACAATCAATGTGACCATTTACCATGTCATGTAAAAAGCTCATATCCAATAGCTTTCGTCTCTCTTCTAAAGTAAGAAGACCATGTCGGCGCCAGTCCTGTACATAAGGTATTGTCTGATAGTGCAGTCGGTAGTTAAGATGATCAAGAAACTTTTTCTGTATTCGTTCGATACGATCTTTGTAGACCGCATATTGTGGAGACCAGACTTGACTGGCATATGCCAAAACACTACGGACATATGCATAATATACGGTTTTGATGGTTTCCTCACGATGTTGTCCTTCACCGATAAGCAAGCGATAATTAACAATTTAATGCGCACTTAACTTCGAAAAGTCATTGGTGCGTGCCGTGGATTCGAACCCGAGACCCTCTGCGAAGCAGTTTGTCGGTCTCTCCATTCAGCTATCACTGTCTATTCATTCATGATGAGTAAAAAATACAGTAATAATAGTCTATTATCTAGTAATAAAACATATTTGATATGATTTTGATGACACTTTGATGTACGCTAATTTATATTATGCTTAAATGATAAGTCCACACAGCACTTTCACCTACTAGCCTAAAATAACGTAAAGATTGTAAAGAACTGAAAAATACATAGTGCCTTTCCTTCCTCAGGGTCTCAAACATAATCAATTTCATTTCTTATAGTTTTAAAACATTTTCCAATAAATGCATAAAAATCCATATAATATTTCTCAAATCATTTAATACTTACATTTGCAGCGGAACATAGCCAATCATTTAACATTCCAAGCGTAAACATCTTGGAAAATTGACCCCTTCAAGCAATTCAAACCCTCAAATGTAAAATGCTAGGGAGATCAGATAGACAGACTGTATAAATGTTGAATTTTATCTCCGAGCAGATCTTATCGGTGCCTTGTAATCATATTTTAGCTACATCATAGTGGTGACAGAGACTGTGTCAATAACTACCGACCAATAGCAGTATTACCTGCTCTATCAAAAATTTTGGAAAGAGTTTTTAACAATGCCTTAAAGAAATATTTAGAGACGTACAAAATTTTAGCTCCAAATCAATACGGGTTTCGCTCAGGCATTTCAACCAAACACGCGGTGATAGACCTAACCAGCAAGATAGTAAAACATTTAGACAATAAAAATAGATGTCTATGCATATTTTTGGACCTCTCAAAAGCTTTTGATACAGTCTCTGTCCCCATTCTCCTGGCCAAAGCGGAAAAACTGGGTATTCGGGGCGTTACTTGCGACTTCGTCAGGGACTTCCTAACAGGTAGGCAACAATGTGTAAAAATAGGTGACTATCTAGGCAAAGCACAAACTATTACATACGGAGTTCCCCAGGGAAGCATCCTGTCCCCTACACTTTTTCAGCTGTACATAAATGACCTCTGTAAAATGTCCTCTTCAAACACTAGCATATTTACATATGCAGACGACACCGCAATTTTGGTTTGGGGACCGAACTGGCAAGTTATCCAGGAGAAAGCTGAAGATGCTATGGCTAAAATCATGCGTTGGCTAAATTCAAACCTACTTACGCTAAATTTATCTAAAACTGTCTACGTACCTTTTTCCATAAATAAAATAAATGACCCTCCAAGTGACTACAGCGTTAAAGTGCACACCTGTCTATCAAGGGATGACTGCAACTGCCAGGTACTCGCACGAGCCGAAACCACCAAATATTTGGGTGTCCAAATTGACAGTGGTCTAAGATGGGACAAGCATATTCTCATGGTGACGGCCCGGGTGAGACGTCTCATACACACCTTCAAATGTCTGAGAGAGTGCGCAGCGCCTGACAAAATCAAGCAAATATACCTGGCTCTGTGTCAATCCATTATTCAGTACTGCATTACTGTATGGGGAGGAGCATCAAAGACACATCTTTTACCTCTAGAGAGGGCACAGAGAGCTGTCTTAAAAGTGATGAGTAAAAAAACCATACAGGCACCCAACTAAAAAACTATACACTGAATGCCAAGTCTTAACCGTCCGACAGCTCTTTGTGCTCAAATGTATAATGAAAAAGCACCAAAATGTCTCGCCTAATCCAAATAGGCGCACCGGAATGCCAGTCTGCCCAAGGGTTATTTGTAGAACCTCTTTTGCCAAGAGACAATTTACCAGCATAAGCAGTAAACTATATAATAAAATAAATAAAACTCTTAATATAGCCGAGATAAACAGCAACGACGCCAAACGGAAAGTTACCGCTTGGCTAAACCAACTAAATTACAAGCAGACTGAAGATTTACTATCATATATCACATGACACACGCACACACACATGCACGCACGCACGCACGCACACACACAAACACACACACACACACACACACACACACACACACACACACACACACACACGCACACACACGCGCGCACAAAACCTTTGACATATAAACCCAATTGTAAAATAATTTCAAATCGCTTTTTTTTTCTATTTATTTATTACCAACTAATAATTATTATACTTACTTCAAATCCAGTTTTTAATTTTTAATGTAATTATTGATTATACAACATCCATTTTCTATTTTTTGTCTTTATGGTTCCTTATCTAAGATCTTTTGAATTATTTTAGAAACAATGAACTATATTCTTAGTAATAATCACAATCCAATTAAAATTAGAAAATACCATACAATAAGTAAAATAAAACAAGTTTGTAAAGAATCATGTCTAGGGCTGAACACTGGCCCCCAAAATACAGGCACTCGCCTAGTTTGGGGAAACAGCGTCAGTACATTTAAGTGAAATACAACAACAATGTTCGATCTGAGATAAACTGTAATGTGTAAATTGTTTGTATTATTTGAGAAATAAAAAGATTATTATAATAATTATTATAATTATAATTTATTATAATTATTATAACATTTGAACGTGTTAAGACGTGATATCTTATTTTCCTAATGGGTTCTTGAACGCCACATGTTAAGCTTATCGCGACAATTTCGTTTTATGCGTTGAAGTAATGACTGAAATGCATACTGTCGTTTAAAAGAGAATTTTGTTTTAAAATGATAGTGGGACATACGCGGAGATACTTAGTTTAGATGAAGGGAATTTGAATAATGTGAGTAGGTCCATAGAGTAAAGTAATACTACGGACAGGTCTAAGGGGTTGGTTCTTCTCTCCATATTATTTTTAAATATCTGCCTGCTTAAATTTAAAATATTTTAATTTATTGCGGTCGTATTATACAATTGTACCAACGCCTCTGGATCTTCTCTTTGATAGCATTACCCATTCTTATACGGTGCTATCGACAAAATAACCTTCATCGATACTTGGTATCTATGAGAGTAAGAAGTTTGTGATTTTTCTATATAGTCAATGAGTGCATAAGTAACTTTTTCTTATATAATATACGCATTTATTTAAAAGAAAAAGGTTACTAAAGTAAAAGGGTAAGAAATCCCTAGAAGTATATCTGGTGGTTTTATTAAGCGATGGTAGATTTTTTCGAGTCTTCCATCAGATCTATTATCTTCTATCTGTAGTGATATAATCTGTGAATTTAGGTAATCTAACACTTTATCCAGGGACCTAGTTATATAGAAACTTGCCTTTGGAAAAGGCATGAAGCGTTTCATTTATTCCCGTTACTTTAACTGCCTACATCCAGAATAGTTTTGACACTTTCTTGGTTGCAATCGAAGGTATTATTCATATCATCATACCTTTTTATCTACTAGGGTAAATGATAGATAGCCCAGTTGAGTAGACGCCTCGATCTAAAAAAACCACTGAACTTGGAATTACCCATTACTAGTTTAAATAATAAGTGTATGTGTCTAACAACTTTTTTAATCGTAGATTATTGCGCGAAACCAACCTGTCTTACTTGTGCTTATCATTATTATCGCCGACTAAGTGACAAATACCTAACCAGAGTTACGTAACAGCAAATAGAGGCGAATATTTGCTGTTACGTAACTTTATAAATAGTGTGATGTGCTTTCATTTTAATATTTCGTTTCACTGGTTCATTGTTCGTACGCATATGTGTCAATAACTTCTCTAAATGCCTTTTATCGTACACATATAACTATTATAATAATATACTATATAAAAAACATGCCAATCACTAAAAGTGGACAGTGACAGTCTCAAGAGGGAGGATCCTGTAATCGATTCCTGGGAATGACACCGACGTGTGTCGTCCTCGTAAGTGGCGCAGAGAGCAGACGTACTGCCTTCTTATGGACGTGTTTAAGTGACGTACATGTAAGGTTTCAGTTAGAAATTATAGTATGACAGAAATTACTTTTTAGTACTCTTCCTGAGAAAGGTTTAGGTGTACAATTCACGTGGACAGAGTCGCGGGTGAAGTCTACTTTATTCATTTAATCATATCATTTCTTCTACTGATGTAATAATACACCTGTGCAAACCGCTTCAGGGATAGAACCGTGATAATATAAACAAAAACTCTTCTACTCTAAATGCCTACTATCATTGATACCTGGGAATGACACTGACGTGTGTCGTTCTCGTAAGTGGCGCAGAGAGTGGACCTAGTGCCTTCAGTTAGACGGTATAGTATAACAAGTTTTATTAGTTGTATATGTCAAATATCATGAGGTTCAAAAGATTTATAGCATTTTTTGGGTTTTGTGTGAGTTGTAAATTAATTAAATACTAGCAGCTCGTCAAAATTAATAAAAAATATCTACATACATACATACACATACATACATAGTCTCACGCCTATAACCCCGAAGAGGTAGGCAGAGGTGTATTTTTACACCCACTTTTCGCCAGATATACTTAAGTCCCACGTAAAAAGGGGCGAGCCTATTGCCGTACCGGGCACATTTCCAGACGCCGTGCTGCTACTGAGAATTTCGTGACAGAAAAACCCAATAACACTGCCCGACCCAGGAATCGAACCCGGGACCTCCCGATCCCACGCGCACATTTATGCCGCGAGACCAACGAGACAGTCGTATATGGTTTGATGTCGAATTTTCCGTCTCTACGCAAAGATGGTATTTGCATCGTGTTATCCCTTAGTCGCCTCTTACGACACCCACGGGAAGATAGGGGGTGGTGACACTTGTATTCTATGCCGTCAACCACACGGCGAATAATTTAATAATTTAATCAACGTGCACAATATGACATTATGTATGACGTGACAGTACTGACAGATATGCGATAGCACAAGCGCAGCACTTAATTAGTAACGCATGCGTTCTTACTTCCAAGAGGTAAATTTGTGCCGTACAAACTTCTACCCTCCCTACAACACGGGTGGTGACACTTGTATTCTATGCCGTCAACCACACGGCTCAAAATATCTACAAATTACACAATTACACCTGAATCTTCCTTATGGCAGGCGTCTCTCTGTCAATTGGTGAAGGCACATGGTAATCCGCTCAGTAGTTTCAACAAGTAACATAAGTCGTAGATCTACTACGCCTTTACAGATCTACGTCGTAGACCATCTACGACACAATCTGTTCTATAATTACTAATGCACGGCAGATTCAAATCATGAGTGAAACATGATTGGATCAGAGCATATTAGATGTGAGCTTAACGCGGTTATTGCAGAACGTATACTGTAACAATAACGTGTTTAGCATGTGTGCTTGTGTAACAGAGTTAGCGAGAGTTCGACGTGGATGCGAATCACAATCTCAAAATTGTGATTATTTCATTTTCATGGTTCATAATTATTTTTTGTGCTCAATTTATTATTTTTTGGCTGCTATTTGGTTTAATAATTTGCAATTTTATTTGTCCATATAGTGGCTAATTTGCACAAGTAGGATAAACTGTTATTGTACATTTTTCATTAAGAATTATTTTCAATACTTTCATAAAACTATTTTATGTATATACTCCAATTAAACTAGACAAAAAATAAATAAAATTGCACTGTTTATCAACGAATACTATGGTAGACAATGTGGCGAGATGGTGGATAACATTTTAGTAATAATGAACTAATACACCATTTCTTGTAACATGGCGTCTAAGCACAATACAACTATCAGACTCATTTCTCATTTTATTACGTTAAAAATTATTATACGTACTAGAGATACTACTCATCATCACCAGCCTTTAACAGTCCACTGCTGGACAAGGCCACTCCTGTAAAAGGAGGAATTGGCCTACTATGCCACCGTGGCCAAACGGGTTGGTATAGGGTATGTATCAAGTTTGTCTTCTCTTACAGTGCTATTCCCTGCATAATAGCTCCCTCTGTCGGCTCTTACGACACCCATGTGGGACGATATGGGGTGGCGACATTACGTATTCTTAATCCGTCACCACACGGACATACACGAATAACTACTACAACAACAAAAGGCATTCAAACATTCATACTTAACACAGAAATTCAACAATTCTAGACTGTTATAGTCATCAACGTAGCAACGTATTAATTAATAGCACACCGTTCTGAATCTGAATAAACTGGGTCACAAACATTGGCGTGAGTTGGTAATTCTAATCAAATATGAACGCGGATGCGAAAGGTATATAGTCGAGTTGTTAGGGGAGATGTATGATGTAGATTGAATAACAATAATATCAGGTTTATAATCTGTTTCAAGACTGGGCATAAGCCTCTTCTCACTACGAGAAAAGTCAGGCTGCGATAGTCTAGACTTTCAGACTGCTCCGTAAAGGGTGCGTATGGCGCGCACCATGACGGACTTTTCGAAGTTATGTGTTGTTCTCACTTGATAAAGTAGCGCTCATAGCGATACCTGGCTTGCCGTTTGTAGTAGATCGTCAAAGTTAAGCAACGCTTTCACAGGTCACCACTTGGATGGATGACCGCGTATGGCATTTACATCACAGCACTACCGTGCTTCGAAGGGCAGGTAAAGCTGTAGGTCTCGGTTTCTGTCTTAAGACAAGCATAGTTAGGCCATGTTGGTGGGGTTTGAGCGGTCTAAAAACTAGGACACCAGTATTGGCCACACACTCACACGAAATATGAACTTGGTAAAGAAAGGAAAGATAGTAACAAATCTGAATGTCTGAGAGCTGTCGTTATTGTTTACTCTCTTATGTGAAGTTTGCCATCACACACAAATTGTGAGTGCGTGGTGGATTTGACTGCTGGATTCTGCATATTTAGTGAGGCTGAACACTTAATTCGCCCGACAGTTTGGTCCTCAATTACTTAAAAACTAGCTGATCTGCTCGCTTGTTCACTCGTTTAATCTGATATTGATCAGATTAAAGGAGCGAAACCGCGTTATATAGATAAACTACTTACATTGTTGTACGTAAAACAGCGTCATCTATGATGATGAAATTACGTCAATTTTACATTTTAGTTCATGGTTATTTATAAAACAACTGACAAGCTTTTACTCATCATCATCAGCCTTTAACAGTCCACTGCTGGACTAGGCCTCTCCTTTGAAAGGAGGAATTGGCCTATTATACCACGCTGGCCAAACGGGTTGGTATAGGGTTTGTATCAAGTTTTCCTTCTCTTACAGTGCTGTTCTCTGCATAATATGCTCCCTCTGTCGGCTCTTACGACACCCATGGGATGATATGGGGTGGTGACATTCCGTATTCTTAATCCGTCACCACACGGACTTTAGTCAATAAAAAAAACAGATCCTATATGGATCAGATGTGACGACATTATCTTAAAATAATATTGCTCAAAATCACGAAACATTTTATGACAATAATACCAATTAGAAGTAGCAGTCACCATTCTCATTGTAATATTATAAGGTTTAATAAACCATCAATGCAATGGTTAAAACTGTACTTACTGCAAGCAAATCTAATTCTCTGACCATACACGTTGGCTTTATCCACATTTGATGATTTATTCGACTGATGAATACATAGACTTATATTCGCTCGCTGCAATCTATTTTATCATCCAACTAACTATCTTGCCAGAAGGGAACCAATAAATTAGTTTTAATATTCGAAATAATGAATCCCATAAAAACAATACTTGTCAAAAATACCAACTCTCGAGACCGTAAAAAGTTGTAAGATTCATGTAATACCAAGTCCGTTAATGAAAAATGTTTAATGTTTTAAATAAATAGATTGACTCGGCCATCGCATGGAAACACAATATATCTCATAAGTAATACGTATATAAATTAGATTGTTTAATGCGATTACCAAATCAATATATTTATTTAAAACATTAAAGATTTTTAACTAACCGACTTGGTATTACATGAATCTCACAACTGTTTACGGTCCCGAGACTTTGTATTTTTGACAAGTATTGTTTTTATGGGATCTCATTTCTTTTTATAGATAGTCTTACTTTTGTCCCTTACAGTACCTTCTACTTCTTGTACACCAACAATGAATTTTCTTAATTAAAGCTCTAACTGCAAATGTAATTTTGTAATCCTTTATATTCATATGAGATTACAAAGTTATTTATGCAGTTGATGTATCTCAAAAACTGCACCGAAATTGCAAAATATTTTAGTTTTTCCTTGGTTCATACACTAAACACTAATTGATTTCGAAATTTCAAGCTTCTATGTTTGCTAGAAGTGTCATAGACTTTTGATGATCGGTCAGTGAGTGACAAAATTAAGAATTTTGACTCGTTATAATTCTTAAACTACTGGTTCAAATTGAATGAAATTTGAAATACACCATCTTTATACAATGCCTGCATGATTACTAAACAATCAGGCTTCTAGTTTTATCTAATCGAATTGCTTCGAGAAAAGGATGGTACGGCCGTGCCGCTTGTTTGCTCGACTTGGTGGGGGCACTGCCGTGCCCCCAGATCTTTCCACCAAGATTGCTTAGTTTTAGGGCTAAACCTCATTTTATTAGTCTCGTACCGCGCGTTGCAATTCATTAAATCGTTCACAAAAATTTAACAATTAACTTTAACCTATTTTATTCTGTGTTATTTATGTATGTTCTTGGTTTAGTTCTAATAATTAAGATAGCAAGATCTTACTTTATATAGTAAAGTTTAACTTGTTTATTACGTTTTCTAAACTGGAACATAAAATGTGATTATAATTATGTATAATATAAAATATTTCTTGCCTGTGGGCATCAGTGATGATGAAAATAATTATGTTTTAACATATTACAGTTGAAAACTTTTTGATTGTCGGTTTCATTTCACTTTAAAATTGCGTGAAAAGACCTAATGCATGCACTGGATAGAATTTGGTTCGATATTTACTTTTGTAGAGATAATAATTGAAATTCTTTCTTTTGTGATCGCAATTTTGCCTTTGACTTATTGAAACATCAATACATTCCCTGTCCCACGAGCGACATATGGCTCATAACAGTTGATTTCCCATTATGTTTATCGTCAAATAGTGGATGTGTTAAATTATTTTACTTCTCTAGATTTCACAGGGTTCGATAGAGGACCTCTCAACTCTCGATATGTCAGCCTTAACCCCAGTTTAACCCTTACACAGCCTCTACTCCGTATCTGAAAGTAATAGGAAAACTGAATCGCTTATCAGGAAATTGAACACAGAATCTTGCGATCTGTCGCGCTTCAAAGCTTACGCATATGGCCCTAAGCCCAAGAGATAAACCGATTATAAATATAACTTCATTAAATATACCTTTTCTAGCTTCATAGATAAATTGGACGATTATTTCGTCTTTCGAAATACGCGAACCACGAAAAACAATTGAAGGAGTTTTTCGTTATCCTGTCCCCAAAATTGCGTTAACATTTCTGCTCAATAAAGTAAAGGGACTCATAGTCGAATAAACATAATAATATCTGAATTCAATTTACAAAGTACCCCGATCCTCTATATGGATAACTTTTTTTGCTGGCTTTTATTCCTCTATCATTTTATCGTTATTTGTCCTATTAATGTTTGGGTTTTTATTTCTTTGGATATAGGTTTGAAGCATGTTGGGAAGCTCCAACAAATATCAGGAAAATGATGGGAAACTTCTGCTTCTAGTTTCTGGTTGGTTGGTTCTATGTTGGATTGGAGCTTATTATTGGTACAAATTGTAAGGAGCCTTCGGTAATGTGACAAACGCACACATCAATTGGCTGTTTTTTGGACGGAAAGCCGATGATAAATAATCACACCAATTTGTGACACAGAGAGCACGCATAGACTCTATCCGGTGTGTCTAGTACCCTCAAATACTCTAACACCATGGCTTATACCATAAACATAATCTTTATATCAAATCTATTTAGACTAGGTACCCCTGGGTTACAATTAGAAAGGTTTTGTATGGAGCAAAATTAAACTGAGATGACGATGATGATAATGATTGTTTTTACTCATGAGGCCACTGCTCATTATGAGAGTCAGTAGCTATACAGAGTTTGAAAAACGTTACTCAAAATTTAAATTCAAATCTATTTATTCCTGTAACATTAATAAATAAACATGTAACTAAAATATTATTCAGTTTAAATGGTTAATACCATAATCCACCAAAACAATAATTTAAATGTACTTGATTGAAAATAATGATTAACGATCAAAAATACCGTTTCATTGTTAAAACAACAAAACGAAAACAATGATGACGCAAAACATGACAAACGAGCTAAATGACAACGAAATTAATGACAATAATGTAATAATGACCATAATTCATCATCATCAGCCTTTAACAGTCCACTACTGGACTAGGTCTCTCCTTTGAAAGGAGGAATTGGCCTACTATACCACGCTGGCCAAACGGGTTGGTATAGGATATGTGTCAAGTTTTCCTTCTCTTACAGTGTTGTTCTCTGCATAATAAGACCCCTCTGTCGGCTCTTACGACACTCATGGGATGATATGGGGTGGTGACATTCCGTATTCTTAATCCGTCACCACACGGACAATAACTGACCATAATTACTTATATGATAATGAGTTAAAATATGGACTATTGCAGTACATTTAAATGTATGTGTAATGTTGGATTTACGTTAATCACTATCTGATCACTTTATAGTAGGTAACCAAGTTGAACCATGTCACTTTATTCAGTTTTTATTGCTCGCCAACATATGACTGGCATACATTATCTTCTTAATATATAAAATCCTTGCGGTACTGACTGACTGACAGACACGCTACAGCCGAAACTATTGGGCGCAGGAAGCTGAAATTTGACATGTATGTTCCTTGGGGACCGTAAGGGTGCACTAAGAAGGGATTTACCGAAATTGCCACGGGAACGGCCAAAACGGGCAAATTTAAAAAAATTGCAAGCGTAGCTGCTGGCGTCCTCTAGTATAACAATATTTTTTTATAAATCGACTACTGTATTAACGATTTTTCATTTGTGTACATACTTCATAAAAGTGTTCACACTACAGTACAATAGACTGCACGGTCGGCGCAGTGTAAAGCGGCGAAGCGTTCTGGTTTCAATCCCAACACGAGACAGCATTTTGTGTGATTCATAAATTGTCGTTTCAAGTATGAGTGTTCATTGTGACCGTTAGTTTTATTATTCGTTAAGTCCTCCGCGACACGGAATTTATTCCTAGCGCGGGAGTAGTCTGCCAAAATAAATTAAAATCACGGTCAAAAGCCGTTAATTATACTTGTCTGCAAAGATATCAACCAAACAATTATTTCACTAATTTTAACAATGATTGCTCTTATAACAAAAAGCGAAGCACTATAGTTCAAGTACCTTTTGCGCACTAACTAATAAATTAGCCTATTCAAACAACATCACTAACATATTTGTCTCAAAGAACGTACAACAATAATCGTATATACGTCCCGTTTTCAAACAAGTTAACAATATATCCAAACAATTATTTTTACAGAATTATAAGCAAAGTTTAGTTGTCGGCCACGTTTTAGAGCGATATTATTCTCCTGACTAGCGTTATACGTCCATAGTGATTTATGGCCAAATGGAGGCGCAATCTTTAGATAAATGAACTTTCACAATACTTTGGGTGCTTGTATATTGAGGAAACAAATTGCAGAAGGTGAAGTTCAAACTGATTTATGCTGACCATGATTGGATTTTACTGCAGCTATTTGTGTCTTGTGCTTAAATTTTAATACATTTTCGATATTAGAGATGAATTTTCGAAAACCAGCAGCAATTTATAATAATTATACCAGCAACTGATTTCACCAGAACCCGATAGATAATAGAAAATTATTATTATTATGTAACCGTTTCTGCCTACGTTTCGGAACATCGTTTCTTGGTGCACCCTTATGCTCCTCAAAAATCATACATGCCTAATTTTAGCTTTATGCGCCCAATAGCTTTGGCTGTGCAATTTTATGTGTAACTGATTGACTGGCTGATAAACCAGTATAAGAATTATCATACATACAAATTAACTATAACCATAAAAGTATGTTCAAATAAATAAAAAAAACATAAAAATAAACTGATTGTAAAAATGATTTCACAGCGACAGACATCCATAAATCGATACGACTTGGAAGAGTTAAACGGTGGTAGATGACTGATTTTATTAAATGCGAAGATTTGCTCTCAGTGCCGCTATTAATTAGGATAATTAAAGAGGATGGATGACGAAAGTGTGACCAAGTAGATATAATAAGAGGAAGACCTAGGAGGACGTTCTCAGACCAGATTGGAGACATCCTATAACAGGACAATTTAGAAGTACAGAAGAACATGCATGAGGCGTTTGATGGGAGTGAATGAAGCAAGAAAGATATGTTGTTGCAAACGGCGTTCCGTAGTCTCTGCCAACCACACTGGGAAACAGGCGTCGATGAAAGTCACCAGACCGCGCATAAGTAATCGTGAATTGTACTACTGTTTCTCACCTCCTTGTGTGTGCGGTTCTGTGTATACAAACGCGTCGGCCGAGACATAAAGCATACGTTATGTTATTTGTTCGAGGGCCACTTATTTATGTGTTGCGCTCACCGTCCACTATCTGTCACCGCATGGAATATCTGTGCTCGTAAGGCTCTTAAGTCAGAAATATGGCGTATATACGACTGTATGTGTTTGTAAGGATGACTAGGTTTTTGAACTTGATGTGTATTGAAGATTTTATACCAAAAACAAATTGAGTATGGAATATCTTAACGGCAACGATACTCTAGTAGAATCATTTTATACCAAAGTTTGGCATGGAATATATTGACTGAGGTTATAACCCTAATGTATATACAAACAGGGTATTAAAAGTACCACGCGCAGCAGACAGAAAGTGAACCCCGGGTTCTGCAGGCGAAAAGACTTGCGTGTAGTAACATAATTATGTAGATACATAAAAACAGTTCAAGCCTTTTGGGACTAAATTTACAAAACTAACCTCAACTTTCCAACACAAGCACAAATTATGTTAAGAGTCGTTAGCATATTGTAGATTACTCAGTAGATATAATTTAGATTATTTACATTATTGAAGATAAATTATTTTTAATAAGTACTTTATTTATTAAATGATAATTAAATAGAATTCCAATATCAAGGTAATATCCAACACCAAAACAATCAAAACAATACTACGATTATGCAATTATTACAAAGAGGTTTAAGGTATCATTACTTGAAAATTGTGTTAGTCTTTACCTAATAATACCTACCCGTGTTATTTCATGACAAATGTTTTATATCATTAAATATAATTTTTCCAAATGTCGTTCCATGTTGTGGTTTAGACATCAAGGCCACTAAAGAATAATACTTTGAACTAGTAGCGGTGTACATTTTACTTTCGCTAGTAGAAATATGCGCTATGTGACCGGAATAAACAAATATATACGCGGACGAAACAAACTGAAACTGTGTGTGTGAGACTCACATGAACCACTGCGGTGACCACATAATATCTTAATAATAATATACTTAGTATTTACTTGGGCTTACGCAAATATTACACATTGAATTCAAACTACGATTTAGAATATATTATATTAAATCAAATGATCTACAAGCAACATTTTATTACTAGCCACTACTATTTTATTTCAATTTCTTCACAGGAACTGTGGTCACCGCAGACTGAGATGACATTTGTCTTTGTCTTGATTGTAAAAATAATCTCTTTAAAACTAATATATTGCAATAGAATCCGTAAACCTTAGTTTGATTATAATAATATTTAACCCAACAACTCCTCCTATTGGCTCACAATAATCAAAATGATATTTTGACACTAATAAAGAGAGGCCCATTTCCAACAGTGTACCTTGAAAGACGGTTATGATGATGATGATTAGACTGTCAGGCAGAGGGCCTGAGGTTCGTACCCACGGCATGACGCAGACTTTACTGTATGGTATTGAAGTTAAAACAGCCGCAGCCGTTTAAACTGCGCCATGTTCAATCAAAACGTAGGACAAAATCTTTTGCTATCTACAATTCTACATATTGACAACTTGTTATAATTCAATAAGTCAATTGATGGCATTATTTCTTTCTTCGCGTATTTCAGCTTCCTGCGCCCAAATCCATGGAGTGCTTCCATATTTCCCATGCGCCTTCACCTATGTGTTAAATGGATGAAAAGTATTTTATTTCAAAATTTTGCATGTTGGAAAATATAATGCTAAGTGCATGCGTGCTATTTTGTAATGCGAAATCACATACTTGCGCGAAATTAGAAGATTACCTGACCAAAGTTATATCGGTAATGGACTCTGTAATTAGTGGTCTGCATAAAATTTTCATTTTTATGATAAGTTCATTCATTTTTCATAAGCAGCTTAAAAAGGATTGAAATTATTATCTTTTAGCCAAGTTGATAGAGTAATCAAAAAATAAAATATGGCATATCGTTAACGATTTCTACAGTAATTTTAATTTGAACTGTACGAGTTATGTAAAAAATATGTAGGTACCTATTTATTAATTTTATGCTTTATTGTACACCAGAAATACAAATTATGAGATCATACAATACTTATATAAGCGAAGTACAATGGGCGGCTTTATCGCTTATAGCGATCTCTGCCAGGCAACCTTTGGATGGAAATATTATTGGTCGGAAAATAGTTGTATGTATTACAACTGTAACACCTAACAGTTATAATACATAGATATGTCTAAACACATACATATATATTCATAAACTCTACTCTATGTACCTAAATACAAATACATATATACATAATTATATAAAGATACAAAACAAAATGAATAATTGGAATTAATTTATTATTGAAAGTAGCTTCAATTAATGGAGATATATCATGTGTTTTGAATGAGGACTGGATTATTTTGATGAATAGTGTTTGAATATTAGACTATTAATTTCAAATATCAATAAGTTGGTCTTAGCTTCGTGGAAACAGAATCATTACAGTGATAATAATTAGAAATGTTCAAGTTCGAACTGGCTTTTGGGTGCAAATACGTGACACAGAGTAATGATATAAGTAATTTTGTTAAAAAAAGAAACTTGAAGATATAATATGATATTAAGTGTAATGAAATGTTTGGTCCTGGACTAGAAGAGTTCATTGGTAAAGAACATCTACTCAGGGTCTGAAACGGAAGTCGTAGGTATCAGTAGCAACAGCCAGGACCATGGGATGATTGATTCTCACAGAAATATCTCACAACAGGCGACGGCTAGCGTAGACTGTACCAATACCTCGAGACAAATAGAAAGTATTTCGTATTACTTTTTTACGCGGTTGAAACATTACATAAATATTGATATGTATAAAAAGTGGCGACAGCCCATTGGTGTACGTAACGGACCGCCGAGACGATGGTCTGGGTTCGATCCCCAGTTACCCCGGGCACACACCTCTGACTTTTCGAAGTTAAGAGTGTATTAAAAAATGTTAATTATCGTTCCCTTAACAATGCGCCTGATAGATGGCAATAGGCTCGCCCCCTATTACATTGGGACCGAAACATAACTGGCGAAGTGTGGGTGTGTAAAACACCTCTGCCCTTCGGGAATAAAGGCATGAAGTTATGTTATGTTATGATCAGTGGCGGCTGGTGGATGAAAGAAGGGGTGGTGCAATTTACCACCAAATTGAGGCCCCATTTCACCGCCGTATCCATGGGCGGCTTATGTTCCAGACAAATTCAATGTTGGAGGGTTTATATAAATTAATTTATAAGTATATGCATACTTAATACGACAGCGGTGAAACTGAGCCTAAGTAATATTTATTCGATTTCTAAGATAAAGTGAAACACCATTTTATCTACAATAGGTACTAAGTAGGTATTTAGTTATTTTTATAAAATAACCTACTTACCTGTTTCATGTGTGTATAAGTATAGATTCAACTACGCCGACCTTTCCAAAAAAAAAGGTGCACTGGAACATAATGTACCTGCTTAGTGAGACGCTCAAGTCCCCACAATCACAAACATTTCTTAAATTTCAGTAATTAAACTTCGCTACGTAGGTAATACCTACCTTTGTACCAGGGAGTAAATATCTCTAGTTTAAAATTGGCGCGCATACAATTTAATAATACCTAGTATACAATTTAATATAAATTTAATATAAAAACGTTGACTAGGTAGTCAGCGTTATCGTTAATGCTCATTTCATTATCAAAACTCACACTTCCTAACCTACAACTTTGTAACAAACATGAAACACATAATTAGGTAGATATATAAAAAAGCCTTTCAATCAAAAGGGAAACAACCAATTTATCCCACGTCGGGCAAGCCTATTGCCTATATCAGCCTTGTTGGTTTCAAGGAAATTAACAACTTCATTCAAATAATTATAAGTGCCCTTAAAGTTAGTGCCGCAATCAGAGCGGATCAAGGAGGGCAGCCCTCTGCGGGATACGAATCTGTCAAATGTGGCTACAAACGCCTCGGTCGTAAGCGAAGAGACACGTTCTAAGTGTACGGCCTTTGTGGAAAGACAAACAAAAACACACAAGTAGGCCTTAACAGTCTTGCTGTTTCGAAGGGAAACAACCAATTTATCCCACGTCGGGCAAGCCTATTGCCTATATCAGCCTTATTGGTTTCAAGGAAATTAACAACTTTATTCAAATAATTATAAGTGCCCTTGAAGTTTGAATACTTTTTAAGAAAACTTTTAAAATTTTAATCGTTGCCACATCCATTGTGGCAACTCGTCTTTCTTTTCTTTTTATACTCCATTTTCAATAAAATATTGGCGGCCGAAAGGGTTATTATGACAAAAATGCTTTATGTGTCTGTAGATTTGTATTAAGAGTATGATTGTTACTTAAGCGTTCTACATCAATATAAAGATTAAAGTATTTCATTTTTGTTATATTTATAATATAACTGCTGAAGCTCAGTTTTCCATAGTCCACTGCCGGATATAGGTATCTTCAAATTACGATTTAAATACATATAAAAATATACCATTTATTGTATTGCATCAGAATCGAAGCAACAGCACTCCGCGCAGTATATAAAGACCAGGTGTCCATTTCAACTTCAAATAAAGCATCTCAGTATTATAAATGACCATTCCACTTCAACATTTAAACTCAACAGTCCACGAGTGTCCTTCTCAAACTTATGCAAGGCTTTTATTTGAGTGCTCTGCGAAATCTTGGAACAAAATTAACATAGACTCAAAGAGAAGTTTAGGTAACTTTTAGTCCTGTTCCATTAACGGAATTACTACCTTCTCTCAAAGAATATCTAAACATATCTTTCAATTGTAAATTAAGTTTGAAAAATTAAGAAATTGTAAAAATATTTTAAATATACGGTAGACAATAAAGTAAGTAAGCAGTAAATCATACAAAACGGTATAGAGTTCGATAATTCATATATAGTTCTTAACGTACGCGTGAATAATTTTATTTTATTCTTCATTGAATTGGAGCTCGAAAATGTAATTGAAGAAATACATTAACACCCATTTCCATTTCGTTTTGGTGGCATTTTAATAACCTGAGTAGGAAACTTTGCGAGGAGGAACATTCTGACCTTTAAACGATTGTAACTTAGTATGTATATTTATCTTAGACATTTTAAGCCTAAGCGAAAATGGCAAGACAAATCCTCTATTACGACTAGGAGCACCAAATTTGAGCCTTGAATATGTGGGTGTAATATTACACCTCTGCCTACTCCTTCGGGGAAACAGGCGTGAGACTATATTTTTATTTATATAGTATATAAAATTTATAATTATAATACATATACTTGCTTAAAATGATTTGGGAATCCATTTCAGAATCTACAAATAAACATAGAATGCACATTTAGCGTAGAGTTTTGAACGGTCGCTTCGCCGCTTGACACTCCGCCGAGTGTTCTGGATTCGATTCCCACACATGTGTAATCCATAACCTGTTATTTTGAGTCCGACGACTGTATGTTTTAACCCCCAACACAGGACTTAGACCTAGAGCGGTGTTTGTCTTTAAAAAAAGAAACACAAATGCTTTGGCAAGACATATACTATATTACGACTATGAGCACCAAATTTGAGCCTTCAATATTCCATACCTATATCCAATACTTATTTAAGACAACATTTCATTACCTCGCCGTCCCACAGACGAACTCAATACACGAACAAATTCTGAATACGAATAGATTCGTAAATAGTTCAAGCCGAATATTTTCGAATATATTATTTACGTTCGGGTTTCCTCGCGATGTTTTCCTTAAGCGGTTCGAGCCGTGATAAATTCTCTTACATATGTATAATTGTTTATACACGTATATGTTTATATGTGTGCGTATGTGTCAATGAGAATGAATTAACGAGGACCGTTTAGTGTCGACCCGAACTAGTGCGCTACAAAGTAATTATATTGAACTGTTTACTTAAATAGGTTTATGTTATAGTTCGGGTATGATGATGGATCACGCTGTCTTAATTTATAGCCGTTAGCTCATAAGATATTGTTTATGTTTATGCTGACTAACTGTCATGGAAGTAGTAAGGAAAAATCCACTCTTGTTTTCAAATTACTTCTTGTGTGCAATCGAGGCAATACAGTTGAATATCCAATGTCATTGGAGTACATAATAATATTTAGTTGCTTATATTTGAAAGAAATGTTACTTTAGAAACATTGTATTATGTTCCTAAAGATACCAGTTTTTGGCTTCTTTTTTACGTAATGCATTCCTTTTGAAAGCAAGCAATACCCAAGTTACAGTATTTTATAAGTTTGCCAGCTTACATTTTGCCGAAGAAGTTAAGCGCTTATAGTGCTCGGATGGCCGTGTCCAACAATGACACATATTTGGAACAAGACTTTGCCAGCGGTTCTACCCGCGTGGATACTTAAACCTTCCTCAGGGATCACACTAAGTATCTATTGGTGAAAACCGTACAAAAATCCGTTTGATAGTTTTTGCGTTTATCGCGTTCATACAGACTGACAGGAAGAAAAGGGCTTTCATTTTATGATAGGTGATATAGACGATATAATGTAGGAGAGGATCAAAATATATACAGTATTCTCCACTACTACATACGAGAGCTTACAAGTAAGAAAGTACAGCAGTATTTCAGTCTAATTAACTGATCTCCACTCAAACTGCTCTAGAAATAACCATAAAACCAGAAGTTACTTGAGAAAACTATTACACAATTCTACTTAGTTCCAACCCCAAAACACTTGTTTAAAAACCTATTACACTCGGTTTGAGTTTTTAGTTTCAGTTGGAAGCCATTTGAACACAACATTATAAGTCAGTACATTGTTGGTTGAAATATGTACAAAGCGATAAAAACATATTGGAGTTGAGTATTGGATGGAAGTGAAGGTCTATTAGACTTGTGCAACAAATCTTGAGTATTATATGAAGTTCCTTTAGTTATGTTAAACTAGCTTCTCTTAGAATTCGTTTTACTCTACATGAATTGTAAAATATAATATAGTTCCTGTGTGGCAATTGAGTGCTTTTGCCATAAGATTATTACTCAAAAGTCAAAGTCAAAAGTCAAAATCATTTATTCATCCAGGTCACAAGGTGATGCTTACGAACGTCAATTTTAAAATTAAATTACTTAATGCTTACTTAATGCTTCTACATTTACATTTACTGCCTCGTTCGCAAAGCAATAGGTAGAGCCACGAGAAAGAACGGGCAATAAAACTCGAGGCCACTCTTTTAAATCGCCAATATTATGGTACATATTTTTATTTTTGTAAGGAGCTGCAACTGTTACACATTGTACTAAATTACTTGTAAATAGTAATAGTTACAGACGTAATACTTAAGCAATTAATGCAGTTACTAAATTATGTGTTTTAGTTAGCCTTCCAATGCGAATGCGAATATTGTGTAACAGGAGCATCCACTTACGACTTATAATGTATACAACTCGTGACCATGTTCAGGACTATGGTGGAAATGTATGTTACAGAAGTGACGATATATGAATACACAAAATCACAAAAACGTTAGTTCACAGACCCTGATAACGAGTTATCTACATCTTACAGTACAGTAAATTGTAATAAAATTAGTGGAACAACAATGCAAATGTAAATGTAGTAAGTGGAATGACCTAATTATAATAAACGAATAATAATTTAAAAGAACTAGAAATGTTATATAATATAAACTGAAAAATGTTAAGTATCTATATAAATTCTAAATAAGTAGTAAATCATGAGTTGTCTAGTGTAAGTGACCATCTATCCTTATCACTAAAATAATCACTAACAGTATAATAACCTTTCCTAATAAGGCAGTCTTTTATTTTACTTTTAAACGTATTAAATGGTAATTCTAAGAGACTAATTGGTTTTTTATTGTAAATACGAATACCTAGCCCTACAAAAGAATTGTTAACTTTATGCAAACGATGATAAGGGGCATATAACTTATGCCTGTTCCTAGTATTTATATTATGTATGTCACTTTTTACAATATATTAGCAAATAAGAACTGCGAGGCTACTGTTAGAATTCCTATAGACTTAAAGCGTTCCCTAAGAGTATCTTTAGCACCTGACATGCATATTGCTCGTACCGCTCGTTTCTGTAGAACAAAGATATTCTGAATATCCGCAGCTTTGCCCCATAACAAAATGCCGTAAGACATGACACTATGAAAATAGCTAAAATAAACTAGACGAGCTGTGTCAACATCAGTAAGTTGTCTAACTTTTCTGACAGCATACGCTGCAGAACTGAGCTGACCTGCAAGACATGCTATATGTGCACCCCATTGTAACTTATTATCTAATGTAATGCCTAGAAACACTGTAGAGTCAACTGTCTCAAGTTCCACCCTATCTAGCATAATATTAGGTCCCAGATGCCTAACGTTGGGTAAGGCAAATTTAACACATTTAGTTTTTTAGAATTAAGTACTAGGTTGTTTGCTGTAAACCATTGTGTAACTTGTATAAGTGCATTATTTACACCATCAAATTCATTCCTATTCCTGTCTACTTTAAAAATAAGTGACGTATCATCTGCAAAAAGTACGACATCACAGATGTTTTTTAAATAAAAAGGTAAGTCATTAATATATACAAGGAATAGAAAAGGACCTAGAATTGAACCTTATGGAACGTCTAACTGTATAGGTAATTTAGAGGATGTAGTCCCATTTACATCGACACACTGAAATCTCTGCCGCAGGTACAACTCGACAACACTAAGTGCGGTTTCCTCGACGCCGTAGTGGCGGAGCTTACGCAGTAGTGTGTCGTGATGAACGCAATCAAATGCTTTTGATAGGTCACAAAATACTCCGATAGCATTTTTAGATGACTCCCAAGCATTATAGACGTGTTTTATGAGAGCAACACCCGCATCAGTAGTGGATCTACCTTTAGTAAATCCGTATTGATCTTTGTGAAGCAGACTATTTAAATTAAAGTGTCTTAGTAGCTGCTTTAATAAAATCTTTTCAAATATTTTACTAAATGCCGGCAAGATAGAGATGGGCCTAAAATTATTTATGTCATTTTTACTGCCAGATTTGAATAAAGGTATGATTTTACTTAGCTTCATCAAATCCGGAAATACGCCTAGGTCCAAACATTGGTTAAAAATTATAGAGAGGTAAGGCCACAGATATAGATCTACATAGATAACGCAATTATCACGATTTGTATTGAAACCAAGCGTGCCGACTTTTTAATACCTACTGTGACGTTGCCTGTATCACGAAGTCGAAGCGATGCGCGACAGTATCGCTTGTGCGATATTCATCGTCTCCTAATACACAACGTCAGATCAAACGTCCGAAGCAAACGCGGCAACGTAATGTGAATAAAGTTTACTTAATGGTAAAACGGACGCGCGGGGACTGAAGTTAGTGGCGACCAAGCTCGACGCTTGGTCGGAGTTCAGACACGCGAAGTGCATGCATTTGCGTTATCTATGTAGATCTATGTCTGTGGGTAAGGCGCAACAGCCTCAACTATAGTACTTAAAATTTTAATTGAAATGCCCCAAAAGTCGCCGGTATTTTAATAGTAATTGAATTAAATGCCATCAATATATCTTGCGGGGTGATGTGCTCGAATCTAAACACGCTCTTGCATTCAGGTACACTGCTAAGCAACAAATTTCCAGCGTATAAAGACGATGATTTTAAGGAACTAGTAGTTGTTATTGGTATACTTGCAAAGAAACTATTGAACATATGCGCAACTTGAGATTTGTCTGTGACTAATAAATTGCTATCTTTGATTTCAAATTGGTTTTCTCGTTGTCGTGTTCTACCAGTTTCATTATTTATAATTCTCCACGTTTCTTTAATTATATTTGTCGATTGCTTAATTTTACCACTAATAAATTTTGATTTTGCTATAATACAAACTTGTTTAAAAATTTTTGAGTAGCTTTTTACATAATTTAGAAACGGTGTGTCAAATCTATGTTGTTTCAAACCATATAATTCAAATAACTTGGCTCTACTTCTGTATATACCTTAAGTGGCCCACTGGTTAAAAGATCCGGTAGTACCCTTTAGTGTTACAGTTTTACTCTTAAAAGTATTTTGAAACTCATGAATGATTAGTCCAAATACTGAATTATACATTTTATTTGGATTTTCTGAGTTCAATATTGAAGGATTCAGATTTGCAATGATATTGTTTTTTAAATGTATAAGACGATTGGTAGTTTGAGGCCTACATTCTACTGTATGTGATTTATTATATGCTGAACAAGAAAAACTAGCTATCTGTCCACGGTGATCAGAAGGAAGAGAACTAATAACTACTGGGTTTTTAGCAACACAAGAACTAAATATACTATCCAAACAAGTAGAAGATGTTGCAGAGACTCTAGTAGGTTCACAGAATAAGTTACTTAAATTAAATGACTTAAAAAAAATCAGAAATCTAGTACACTGTGAAGAGTTCTCTAAAATATTAATATTAAAATCGCCACAAACTATAATATTTTTACTGCTACATTTAATTTTATTAATAGCATCTTCCATAACAGTCTCAAATAGATTATAATCACCAGAAGGGGGTCGATATACACAAATTACAATATATAAATCTAGTTCCACACAGGACAACTCAATAGTGCGCTTAATAGATAAGTTTACAATATCTTTACGTTCTTTGCATTTTAATAAATTTGAAGTCATTATGAGAGAACCGCCTCTAATAGCCTGCTTTCTTATATATGCGCTCTGCATTGCGTAATATTGATTAATGACAATAATCTCATGGTTCTTTAACCAGTGTTCAGTTAAACACAATATACTTTAACATCATATTTCTCTAGAAATAAACTTAATTCTAATTCTTTGCCAGATAGGCCCTGCATGTTTTGGTGTACTATATTCAAATACTGCAGCCTAACTGTTTCCTATCTTGGAGTTTAAATCACAAGATGTGTCAATAAAAACGTTGTTAGTACATGCACTAACCCTATCAAATAAATTGTAAACACAAGGCTTTTTGCCTTGCTGTAAGTTGTATGCTAATAGCTTAGCAATCTGTCGCTTAATATAAAATGGCAGATACCTTGTATCTTTTGTCAAAGTAAATTTACTAATAAATTTATTAGTGTCAAAAAAGAATATTGCGTCACTATGACGACAAGTTATATTATACAATAACATATTTAATGTGTGTATGTGCATATTTTCTGTATGTGTTAAGTTATTTGAGTATGGCAAAGCACATAAAATAAATTTACACCTAAATTTTGAATTAAGTCCTAGTAACACTTCAACACATTCTATTATATCCTGTCTCTTTACAGTTAAACTGTTACCAAACAATAATATGGCTGTACTTTTCTCATCTAAGGGGTGTAACCTAATCTGATTCACTAAACTAGTGTAACTATCCCCTGGCCTGCAATAATTTATTACACACTGATTTGTATACTCACTGAGAAGACTACTATCAGAAAAGATGTAGGTTTTATTAGTTGCTGTAGAAAGCCTAGATTTAATCATATTTGATTGCAAAGGCGATTGGTTTTGTAAATTATTGGCAAAATTCTCAGGTAGTATAGTACTCAATGGCTCTGTTGGGATTAGAGTGTGAGTACAAGGACACGAGAGCTTATTGGTCAGAGACTCATACATTTCTGCATTACATCTCACCAAGTCTACAAACTCACCTGCCTCCACTATACGCTTGCTCAGCTCTTGTTGAGAAGCCTGGTATTTGTTGAAAATCTCATTTAAGGATTTGAATCGAATTCAATACCTTTGAGGTTCACAATAATATAATACGTACATTTAATTCTGATGCTTGATGAAACTGTAATGTTTTTCTAAAACTTTAGGAATAAATCCTGTTTCTACGCTATACTATAAATACTACTAATATACTATAAATTTTCAATCAACGGAGACATAGAAACACCCAGAATTGAAATATCAATTTGTGGATACAGTTTTTCAATCTCCAGAGTGTCCATAGTGAAAACCTTTAGTGAGAATAGAACTAACAATACTCAGTGCAGTATAAACGATAGGCGAGGAGATCCTTTAAGCCACTATTTAATCCTACTAATATTATAAATGCGAAAGTTTGTGAAGATGTATGTATGGATGTTTCTTACTCTTTCGCGCAAAAACTACTGAACGGATTTGGATGAAACTTCACAGTAATATAGTTTATACATCAGAATAACACATAGGTTACAATATATAAAGATTTTGTATAATGTTGCCATAATATAAGAAAAGGATCTATTAAGTCGGTAAAAATCCTGAGCTCTGAAACCTATCTTCGCATGCGTTGCCTAAACCGTCGAAGTTACATGAACATAATGTAGGGTGATATTGTTTATCTTAAAATGTTCTAAACAAAAGTCCGAGGCAGCATATACCTTCCTTTTATGTAGATGCTAATATACACTGAAAAGTGGTCCGTAAAAATAATTAAATTTGATACTTTTTTCCAATGCTCCTTCTAGAGTAGTTATCAAATTGTTTTCAAAATTGATAGATTTATTGTCACCGTGTCACGTGGGCACCGCGTATACGCCGCCCCTACGTCGCGTTAGCCGAGAACGCTTTTGTCTTTGAAGAACGCTCGGCTGACACGACGTAGACGTGGCGTCTACGCGGTGCCGATGCCGGGGAGACCGCTGCGTTGACGCTGTAGCCCCAAATGAGGGTGGCCTAAATAGCACTGATACATCTGAGCATTTACTTGTAACAAACCACCGAACATTCGCTGTTATTTTATTTGTCATACTAAACTACGAACAGAGCCGAACATTGCAACGAATATTTTCAATATATTTTTTTGCGAATGCTCTAGTCAGCAACAAGGCCGAAGCAAAACTGTCCATTCGCTCACCAGAACGCTCGATAGAATGCTCGCTAAAACACTCTCGTTTGTTTCCTGTTATGTAACATTCGCAAGAATGCTCATTACAAGTGATTGCTCAAGTGTATCAGCACCATAAGTATATCTCAGACATGCGATAACTTATCGTTCTATAGATACATAGCGATTAAATGTGTTATCAATGGTGTTAAAAGTACCTCATATTTTACAGTGGTTTTTTGAGGAGATCTTTATTGAAAATAAAACAATAAACAACAGCAAGGTGTGACAATCTTACGAGTTTCAATTTCAAGGAGTAGCCTAGGCATACCCGTATTAGATTGCAAATCCTAGCCTTCCTTATTCCTAAGGGACTAGTTATGAAGCAAAATGTAGACTCATATTTTTTTTAGTTTATATTTATAGTAATAGGGGGCGAGCCTATTGCCGTTACCGGGTACATGACCAGACTCCGGGCTGCTACTGAGTATTCGCTAAAAGCCAGTAACACTTTTTGCCCGAACCGGGAATCGAATCTGGGACCTCCGATAAAGATAAAAGGAATATAAAGAATGTATGTCAGTTGTTACGGGGAGTCTGTGGCTTCAAATATCCATAAATAATCTAAACCATTGGTCTATATCGTAGAATATTACATAGCAGTTCTTTGAGTAATGTAGTCACACTGTTGAAAAGCATTGTTAAGAGCGACTGGTTGGTACAGCTGTTAGAATAGAAAGCAGACGAAAGGAGTCGAAATGCGAAACTCTTGGATGCCAAAATAATTCTATAAGTAGTATGTCATCGTCAATTATTAAAATCTGCTTGTTTAATATTAGACAGCCAAGTAAACTGCAAAGAACCTAATCTGTAGTGTTGCGTGTATGTATAAGCGTATATGACACTATATACGTACACCACCATAATTAAGGAGAAGTGAAGTATTACTGTACCCCCATAAAATAGAAATACTGTTTTATTTTTATTTAGGAGAGGCGAGGTCTAGTCTATGGAGCAGTGTGGAGCCTCTTCCTATCTTCAGCCAAAGCCCTCTTGATACGACTTAATTTTTCTTCACAAAAGACAGTTAATGTAAAAAAATCCTTCTATAATGTTTATAAATCAGAATTTGTACGCCATAAACGGCAGGTCATAGAGAATCTGTATCATGTATTCATAAGTAGCATCTATTTGCCTATGTTCGTTAAAGTTAAAGGATTTTGAATTGAATTAGGTAGTATATTTGGCAGCCCTGGGCCAGCCTTGTAGCCGGGATTGTCGCTAGCCAGGGTGATTTGCATGATAACACCCTCCCCATCGAACTCCATCGACGTCAATTGGGCACAAGTAATGAATAAACGGGCTTCTACGATTGATTTACGGATTTCAGGTGATTTTTCTTTTTAGGTTTTCCAGTTTGTTTACACAATATAGAAGGATTTTCTTTTCATTTTAGTTTTGCTCATCCAGATAGACTTTTCGAAGTTATATGCGTATTAAATTGTCAATTATTATTATCGCTTGTCAAATAGTGAAGGATCGTGAGGCAATCTACATCTCTGAGGTTTTTGAAATACAGTCATGTGAAGTCTGCCAACTATTCTAACTTTACAAAGTGTTAGATCATAGTCCACCATGCAGGCTAAGTACGGAATGACAAATATAACAAGTTTGCGTATCTTAGGAGAATAGTCAATATTAAATTAAACTCACAGAAGTTACAGTTATGCGAATTAAAAGCGATTATTAAAATTTATATATACTTTTCCACTGCTAAGCACGCGCCTCTTCTCACTATGAGAAGGGTAAGGTCATAGTCCACCACGCTGGCCAAGTACGGATTGGCAGACTTCACATGTCTTTCGAGAACATAATGGAGAACTCTCAAACATGAAGGTTTTCCTCAAGAGGTTTTCCTTCACCGTTAACCAATCGATAATTAACAATTTAATACACACTTAAATTCGAAAAGTCTTTGGTGTGCTTCGTGGATTCGAACCCGAGATCCTCTGCGTAGCATTCTCTCGGTCTCGCCACTAGGCTATCGCTGCTAAAAAATAAGTTTAATACACTTATAATAAAATTCTTAAAGTCAGTATTGCGTGCCTTTGCCTAGACCCTTTGCGTAACAATCTTTAGGTCCGTTTGTTAATCTTAGCTCCCTCATAAGACTTAAATAATAAGACTTACAATATAAATATTGAAAAGTGGCCCATTGTATACAAGAACATTTCAAAAATGATCCAACATCAAAATGTAAATTGTCTACAGCCCCATAAATGATCGTTTTATTCAGTAGTACCTTGTTAAGAAGCCTACTTAAATCCAACCACAGCCTTGGATTTAAGTAGGCTTCTTAACAAGGTACTTTACGTTTTAATATTCCTAATTAAATTAATTTTTATTTATTTTATTTATTTTGGAAAACAAACAGTGTCTAAAACTAATATAAAATCTTTAAGACTAACTAGTAACCATTTAAATGTTTTCACTTATGCATATTTAGAGATTGCACAACAAACAAATTTAAAACACTAATTAACTTGATAGTGGAACTGAGAAGAACAAAAACACATTGAAGTTAAAATCCAAGAAAAAACTAAACAAAACAAAAACACAGTTAGAGAACCGATTGAAACCATTGAGTTGACAATACTTTGCTGAAAGTGACCGGATTTGAATTAAATAGATCTAGTTCGGAGTAGGCAACCAGTGTGTTTAATAAATTAGCTGATCTTACAAAAAATGAGAAATCTCTATAGTTAGTGGTACCGTGTGGGACATAAGGAAGAATGGGTATCCTAACTGATCTGCTTGGAATTTTAAGTTGTAGCGATGAAAGTAAATAGGGTGAGTCTATTTTCGATTGAGCTATTTTGACTAATTAGGTGATGTCCGCTATTTTTCTCCTTTCGTGAAGTGGAATAAGATGATGTCGCTTACAACGCTCCTCGTAGCTACTGTCGTATTTCCTACATTTGAATTGAAGAAACCGGGTAAATTTTCGCTGTAAGGATTCCATGTCACTGCCCTCCCTTGAATCCTTACTTTTAATTACAGTTACATTTTTAAAGACTGTTTTTGTTAAAGTAAGTGTAAATGGGGCAAGATTGTAAGTAGCTGTTGTACGTTTAGTTAAGTGGGAAACATAAACAAATGAGTGCTCATCTGTTTCTTTATCCTATTTAGGATAGATAAAGATTTTCCTAAATAGAAAGCCGTACGCATATTACTTGCTAGAAAAAAAACAGTTTTTTCATTTTGCAGGTTCGAAAAACAATCAGAGACCTGTATTAGCTTTTTGTAGAAAATTCTGTTTTATTTATTTTTTTCGTTACAGGTAGTTTTTATTTTTGCATTCCCTTGGCCAAACTTCTTTAAAATGAACGTATATTTTTTATATGTTTGCTGATTTGGACATCGATCCTAGGAATTTCTTACTCTCCGAATTTATAAAAAAAATAAACTCACGAAACCATGTACCAATACAATTTCACTAGTAGTTTGAATTGATGACATGGATTTATTTATGTTATCACAATTCTTATATATTTGCACAGAACGACTACCTACAACAGCAGTTCATGGGAATCGTCATATTATGCCGTGGTTTAGATCACCGTCAGGATATTCAAAGGAACTCCTCGTAACGACTGTCACAGATCTTCCTGACAGCCGGGAACGATTGCTTAATGTGCTCTTCGGGCCACGGAGCTAGCGATAATTAACAATTGAATGCGTACAAAAATACGTACGAGAGTAAGTGGTGCGCACCATGAATTTGAACTCTGCCTTTTGGTATCTCCACTCAATCTGTATTTTCCCCACGGACTTGCAGACATTATCAGATTCTTCAACAGTTAACAGCGTTGTAAATCTGTGCTCGATTCGAACTGAAGTTATGGTAAACCTCAGCTAGAATAGAGAAGTGAACATATTATTATGACGTAAATAAGTTTGATCAAAATGAAGCCAGCGTATCATACGAAATGTATATTAATCGCACGAGACCAAACTGCGTGCCCACGTAGTGTTCTGAACTGTCTGGAGAAGTCAAAAGCTTCTAATGTCGAAATAATAATAATTGTTCAGAACAGATTGCCACAATTTTATACTATCCCATTGGTTTGAATAATATAATTAATACAATCATGTGCATAAATAGAATATGTTCGTATTTATTGAAATCAAAATGAAATCAATCGTTCGATGTAATTCATAAACATAGCACACTGGCGCTTGCTTTAAAAATTACATTATTACACGTAAGATTCTGCACTTGTCACCACATTTTCGACACTCTTTTGTTTATATATAAACACATCGTATCTACTCACACAAACTACACAGCAAAATGTATTAAAGTTTGTCTATAAAGTCAAAAACAGACACTGGCGCCGACGCCACTAAAATCATAAAATGGATTGAGCAGAATATCAGTGTTGCGGCTTTATAACCGCAACGTATACTGAGCGTAGTCCAATTTTTGGCACACACTTCCACTTATATTTTTAAATTTAATTTCTAAATAAATTTATAAAATTTAGATTGTTATCGCTGCCCACTGACATTTAGAACTTTGATCAACTTTGTTTTTTATCTGGCCAATGGCGGCAGACGACCCAATTGGTCAGCCGGGAAGCGTTGTGTTGCCAGTGAGCAGACATAACAATCTGCCATTTGTTTAACTTATTCTTAGACTATATATTAGTATCCTTACTTTATGAAATTATTGCTTTTCTGATTTATTTTATGTTTTGTTTTTTATTTAGTTTTTATTATTCTTTAGTTTCTTTGTCTACTATGTTTTTATTTTGTACCTATTTTTGTCACAATATTTTTAGTGTGTGCCATTTGTGGCAAATAAATATTTCTTTTCGCTTTTTTTCTTGTCTATATGTCAAATTAACCTAAATAACTATTATTAATAATATAATTAATTTCGCCGTAATAATTATTCAAAAACATGTAATCCTGCCTACAAAATGTATAATTTTACCCTTAAACATTAGTATATTGCACATATTTTCAGCAATTTTATAGTCGTACAGCCACACAGGGTGTAGCCAAAAATGGCAAAAAACGGTACCCTTATAGATTCGCTATGTCTGTCTGTCTATCTGTCCGTCCATCCGTATGTCACAGGTACTTTATTTTAAACAAGGGTGTAATATGAAACCCCTTGTATGCCGGAACGCAGATCTACGCGAGACACAATAGCTTTTTAATTGTGTCTGGCATTCCGGCATACAAGAGGTTAATGACGGCTGCATCCAACAGGCCTCGGTAAACGGAGTAGGCCTACTAAATGCTTTCTTGACACTGTAAGAGATAATATGCGTTCCAATCGAATTTTCATTAAGGATGACGAAGACCGTGCGAAGTGAGACGGCGCAGCAGAAAAGCGGATTTTAGGCTGCAAGGTGAGGGTCTTAGATCGCAACTGGGATGATGCTAAGATGATGATGAGGTATATTATTATGCAAATACCGAAATATCGCGCGCCGCGCCGTACGGTATATGTGCGTCGGGTCTAAGCTATCTAAATTAAATGTACACTGGCATTAATATTTCGAAAAACAAGGGATGTATACGCGAGTCATTTGTACATAAACTTGACAAAATACTGGATGTTCTTCGTGCTCTACAACTGAATGTATATATTTGGAAATTCGCACTGGATAAAAGATTTATTACTATTTTAGTGCCGGAGTCGTCTTTAAAAAGGTTTAAATAACACTTTCAGTAATTTTAAATCTTGGGTTTTTATATCGATTTGAATCAATTTGAGGCGACGAGAGGCTAAGAAACTGAAAAATCTTCAATATCTTATAACAAAACTCAAATAAAGTAACTAGTGCGGTCAATAATACCATTGCTGTACTCCCTTCCGTGTACTGTCATTGTCAGCCTTCTATAAAACAGTACAATATTTTCTCCTCAACACTGACCCTGCCACCCAGTAACGAATAATCACCAGCTAATCTTCCGCCTTCATGTTCTGCCACTTAGCCCGCTCCCTAAAGCCTCGCCCAGGAAATACTAGATAGTGATTCTCGTAACGAAGGCTTTAACTTTGTTATCGACGATTTTATTTCGTGTATAAAAATGTTCCAACACGGTTAAACGCGCTGAATTAGATTTGCACTGGACGATAATGTATTTGCATGTTTAATAGCGGGTCAGAATACCTGTGGTGTTTGTGATGTTAGGGAGTACAGTTGAGTTTGTGGCAATTGGGGTGGTTGATCGATCTGTGATTTGTTACGAGTGGGACCATGGTACTGCGAATTTATTTGATATTAAGAGAAGTGTTTTGGCGAGAACACTGTATACGATGTTTTGTTGGAGAATCCCGTCGTTAGAGATGATATACGCGTGGATGATGAAGACCGTGCGCATGATTCATAGTAGGAAAATGGATCACGGGTTCCAAGGCGAAGGACTTAGATTGCAACTGGGAACATGCTAAGATGATAATGATGATGATTGATAAATATCTAGCACATCGAGGAATATCAAATGAATTTGTATCACAATGTATCACACTTAACTATATAACTTATATAACTTTATTGGCATAATAATAAGGTTGACAGCTGTTCGTTGAAGCTCTGACTCCTGAGCTAGGTTTAAACCTGTGTTACAGAAGTCAGTGACCCCTCACAATTTTCACGTTTACGTAAATTATTATTATCCAATATTGAACCTAAAACTAGATAATTAAAATTTTAAGAAATAAGGTTTAAGTGTTTGTGTGAGTGGATGTATGTATGTGTGTGTTTGTGTTTTGTATTAGCGTATGTGTATGTGTAAGTACTTGTGTTTGTGTGTATGGGAGTGTGTGGGCGTGCGTGTGTTTATATGCATGTTGATGTTTGAGTGCCTGCGTGGACTGTATAAAATGATGCTAGGAGTAATGTTTCTGTTTGCGTATAACTTAACCTTTTTAGCCATTTTTTAGTTTTACGCGTCATTTCGTTATATGTCAGAGGGTTGATGCTTAGTTTTCTGTTTATTGTATTGTACATATATGAGCTGAGGAATATGTGTTGTCGTCGTGCGGATGCAGTGGTACATTTGACTGTTGTAAAGACATTGTGCACTGTACGTCTTAAAGCAGCGTATTTGTCAAAAGGCGTGATAAGATGTTGTTTTCGTAGGAGATGGAGAAGGTACAGCTGCCTTACTGTTAGGACTTGACAGTTTTGGTATAGTTCTATAGTAGGAAAACGGAATGGTTTGAAGGTCATAACTTTGAGCAGTGATCGCTGAGCTCTCTCGAGATGTATCATATAGGTTTTGCATGCTCCTCCCCAGGCTGTTACACAATAGCCCATCACTGATTGTGCCAATGCATAGTATACCATTCTGAGGAGATTATAATCACCTTCATGCCTTAGATTTTTGAAGGCCCACATTAGTTTTCTAGTGCGACATGCGATAAGGTCAATATGATCATACCAGCAGAGTTTTTCGTCCAAAATAACGCCCAGATGTTTAACTGTAGCTGATCTGTGAATAGAGAGACAGGAGCAGGGATTATTTATGTCCTCAGTTTTGCAGGAATGATTCTTAATGTTCAAGTCCGGTGACTTTACTTTGGCAAAGGTGAAGTTTATGTAAGTGGTCTTTGTGACATTGAGAGTCAGTAGATTCATTTCTAACTACTCGTTGATTTTACGAAGGCCCGACTCAGCGAAGGATTTCGCCTCGTCCCAAGTCCCTCCATGAAATACAATAGCTGTGTCATCTGCATCTGTGAATATTCTACCGTTAACAAGAGTCTGCTGACACAGGTCATTAATGTAGATCAGGAAGAGACTTGAGGCGAGGACACTTCCCTGTCGAACTCCGTAGTCAACTCTATTTTCAGAACTGATGTGCTCACGAATCTTTACTCGCTGCGTACGATCACACAGGAAGTCTTTGAAGATTTCATGAGCTTTTCCCCGAATTCCTGTCTGTATTCACAAGGTTGGAATACAGACAATATATAAGCCTTGGCTAAATCGATAAAGACTCCAATGCATTTTTGTTTAGCATCCACTTTTGACGTCACATAGTCTACCAATTCAGTTACAGCATTTTCCGTGCTTTTTCTTTTCCTAAATCCGAATTGAGAATCGGCTAGAATTTTATTATGTTCTAGATATTTAACTAGTCTGTTATTTAGTACCTTTCTAGTATTTTGGATAAGGCGGTAATACCAAAATTGGCCTGTAATTTTGTATACTCTCTGTGTTCCCTCCCTTGTAAATGGGAGTTATAATGGATTTTTGAATACTTGGAAAACGCCTTCTTCGAAACATAGTTGTATGATTTTGGTGAGAGGTGGCACTATAATATTCTTTCCTAGTTTTAGAAATTTTACTGGTATAGAGTCCCATCCCGTAGCACAGTAATTTTTCCGATTCATAATTAGCGACTCGATTTCTGATTCATCTGGTGAGAGCAGTACTATAGAGTCACGATATCGAGGCAAGTCGGCTTTATATGCACTATTTTTAGTTTTTCGAGATGCTATAATTTTACCCGCTAGCTGTTTGCCTATTTTAGAGAATTAATAGTTATTTACATCTTCCACGGTCTTAGATATATTTTCTGAAAACGATATTAGACTGTCGGCTGGTGTCTTTTGACTCTTTAGGTTTATATCAGATTTAACCGCATTCCACGTTTCCTTTATGATTTACGCTGAATTTAATAATGATCTTTCGTAATTTGTTTTGAGTTTCCTAATCAGTGCATTACAGAAATTACGTGATCTTGTGTATGTTAGACGTATAATGTTGTTATTTGGGTTAGAAGTAGACTTTTTATGAAGCTTATCCCTATTGCGTATGCATTTTTATATCGTTAAGTAAGGAGTCGTCCACTACTAAATACTTCAGTATATTTTAAGCTGGGTAAGTGCTTAGGCCTATCGAATTCGCTTCACTTTGGGTGTACGGTGTTAAATCTTGATGAGACTGTTTTAAGTATCGAAACCTTAGTACTTCAGATGGGGTCATAAGCAAAAACATGAAATAATGAATTTTCTTATGTCTGATTTGTCTGAAGACACGAAATGAAATGTGTTTACGTATTACCGTCACCGGTCGGAATAATTACGATGGATATGCAATGTACCTTACAGAGCTTTCATGTTATCGCTCTTGGACGGTCGGAGCGGTGGCGGTCTCAGTATCTGATCGCCATAGTATCGCTCTCGTACTCGATTCACAGTATAACGAAACTTACAACCGTAAAACCATAAAATGAGATTGAAAGGCCAAACCTGTGAACTGAAAATGCGCGAAACGTTTTATTTTTCGAAGGAAGTGAAGCGAGGGACAGTCTTGAAAATTATCACATTCCAAATAATTTCCAAACCTATGGAGATGATTATATTTTCCAGCTCGTATAATCGCCTAAATTATTGATGTCAGAAAATGATAACTATATAGCCCTAAAATAAACAAAAACTAAACCATGAAATCTTATTAAAAATATTCGTCATGTCCTGTGGTTTATTTTTTTCCAACAGCATTTAATTTCCCTCAAATAATTGTAGCATAAAAAAGTAACCAATACTTCCTACGTGATCTACTCCAAAAGATAAATTACAAGTTTACGAGGCCTAATCTCACGTGACTTATATAAAAATAATGACCCAATAAATAACTTCCTTCCATTTGTGGAAATGAGTGGTAACACGTTTAATGTCGTATTTTCACACAAGATTGCGAACTCTTTTACAATTTGTATAGACTGGACACTTTTTGTTGCTTTAGAGCTTGATGTTGCAAATATTTCAACAACTTAGAATCCTAATTAAAAAATATTGTTTTCGTTACAACAACAAAGGAGGATGAGGAGGAAAAAGAGGTTTGGAGAGAGTAGGCTGAGGTAAGCTTCACCTTTCCATATCTTTAGGGTAGCATGCGCGAAAAATTTATGGCGGGCCCCGCGAATCGCAGCTAGCATACTTTACCGCAACCTAATCAGGGTTCGGCCCGCCATTGGATACTGAGGGGCCTCGTTATATTTTCTCATCATAATTTATTTATGCGCACGTAGACACGGCACCGCCTTCTCGGCCTATTGGCAGACAGAGCGGCCTGTAGGGCTCGCCGTTTACAGTCACGTCACTGTACACGGCGCTCGGACCTACAGTAAGGGAGATGGCGATCGATTTGTCTCTCCCGCTACCTCCGACTCCTTAGTCAGCATAACTGCCTCACAAAAGGAGACGGCGGCGTTTCAACACCTCTCGCTCCAAGCCATGGTCAAAACCAAGGCCGAGAGCGAAAGGGCAACCGTAGTAAGTGCCACGAAAAGGTCACGACGCTGCAATACTTAAGCGAAGCATTCAACCAATAACGTAGCGCACTGTTATCGACAGAGTTCCGACTGTAAACTACAATGGTGGTATCCGGGGGTTTCTCCCGGCCTATCCTCCATAGATACCGGCAAAAACAGTCATGGCCGGTGAGGAGTTGCGTCAAGCGAAAGGTGAGGATGCCGTGACGCCGTCCTATAATTTTAAATTGAAAATAACCTTCAGTTAATAGCGTATATTTATCTACATGAATAATAACTCTGTTGTGTAATTTATATTATCTTTGAGATAATCGGTTTGATACAACATTAAAATGTTATTTATACACGGTGTCAAAAGACCAATCACCAAGCCGAAGTCTACTCGTTTTGCACATCTTGCCAAGTCAAACTAAGCAAAAATAATACCTGGGAAACGAAAAAATGCGTCGATACTTATTGTATTTTTTTAAATATTACATATAATGTTATTTAATAAATTGTTGACTCCAACAATCAAACACAATTTACTTGAAGTAAGGCTTATTGATTGCATAATGAACACAAAAATGGAGGGAAAGAGGAACTTCCCAGATTAGTCTCTTTTTCTGATGTAATAGTTGGGGTGATCACCTCGGCGGGTACCTCTTACATTCCATTAATATACAATTGAGTTCCGCCAAGTAAAACCATTAATAAACTAGAAAATTTTAAACATCCAAGTCAACTAAAAGTGGCACGTCTAGATTAATTTATAAGATTCGCCGCCTGCTCTGAGCTCTGTGACACATTGCGTCATTTCCTCACACTCGGCGCACTGACTCACTCACTCACACTCTAGGGACGATTACTTATGCTCAGCAAATAAATACTTTGCAATATATCATTTGTTTCCCGAAGAAAATTTTTGTAGAAAGGTAATTTTTCGGATTCTGTGTTGATTGGCCGTGATATTGAATTTCGTGTATAAGTTGCAATAAATGTGTCTTGAAAAACAAAAGGATTTTTGTCGATCAGTTGTTTAATTTAGATTAGAATTGATTCACAGTCTAGACAATGTTTGTAGTCAAAATAATTTGGCACTACAAAGAAGTATTTTACAGCTTCACAAAATCTACATTGCTAGGGTATGCAAAGGTACTCAATAATTCTTTCATATAAACTAAGTCTATATATTGCACTCTTCCACATTCAAAATGTCAAAGCCGACGTAAATGATTGAGTTCTAAAAGAACGCCCAGCTGGACTAGACAAGTGTGGTCACAGATGTTCATGATGTTGCGTCAATTTAAATCGAAACGAGACATGAGATACTGTGTATTTACTAGGCTTGAAACATATGCGACTTAAACAGTCCTATTTTACACATGTCCATGCCCTCCATCCATTGCCCTGAGCATATTCAGCTTTCATTCGGCGTATTATTGATACAAGCGAAATTACAACGTAAACAGCCCGTCAACGTTGCAGCAAATTGTTGCTTTACAACAGAAGTGCATCGTGTAAACTAGCCTTTACTTTTCGCTTTTTGCTATGGACATTTCCAACTTAATAATGAAGTCGGCAATATCTTCCCAGACACTCGAGAAATTGTGTCATCAGACTTTAAATGGTAGATTAAATATCTGGCTCTTTCATGGTTGGCGAGACAATTTTTCGCCGACGGTCATGAATTTAATAATTCTCCTCGGAATTAATTGAAAAGGTCACTATTTACATTGCTTTTATACCCAGATAAACTCAATAAAGTTGTTCGCAACATAAGTGGACTAGAATGCTTTGGCTTTAGCTTAAAATTCATACATACATACATACATAGACTCACGCCTGTTTCCCGGAGGGGTAGGCAGAGACTACGGAACGCCATTTGCAACGATCCTGACATACCTTTCTTGCTTCACTCACTCCCATAAAGTTTCTCATGCATGCTCTTTTGTTAAGGGTACTTCTGACTTGTCCTATTTTCAGGATGTCTCCAATCTGGTTAGAGAACGTCCGCCTAGGTCTTCGCCTTTGTCCTGTCCCATTCACTCTTGCCTTATATATCTTCTTTGTCAGTCTATCGTCATCCATCCTCTCCATGTGCCCAAACCATCTTAACATGCCTTTCTCAATGTTTGTCACTACATCTTCTTTTACCCCACAACACTCTCTTATCAGACAATTCTTTACTCTGTCGGTCAAACATTCACCACACATACTTCTCAGTGCTCTCATTTCTACAGCATTTATCCTACTTTCAAATCTCTTCTGCCATACCCAACTTTCACTACCGTTCATAAGGGTAGGTACTAACACCCTTCTATGCACAGCCAAACGTGCCTTTTTGGACACGTTTTGGCTATTCATAAACGCCTTCAGAGCTCCATTCACTCTATTACCTGCATTAACTCTTCTTTCAATATCTTCTTCATTCTTACCATCTCTTGTAAACAACGTACCTAAGTATACAAACTCATTCACTTGCTCCACTCGTTGTCCATCGATCAAAACATTATAAGCCGTAACGCATTCCTCCTTTTCAAAAACCATAACTTTCGTTTTACTTACATTTACTTTCATTCCTTTCCTCTCTAACGCACCATGCATGATTGTTAACATCTCCTTGACATAATTAGCTTAAAATTCATCCACACGCAAACTAATATGACTTAGTACGAGTAAGTGACTTGAGTTAAACCAAACCAAAAATATGATTATTTTATTTTGTAATATTTGCTGTAACTTTAAAAGAAAATGTTTAACATTTGAGATTGACTGCTATATCAGATGTAAGTATCGAGGCGCTGAATAAAACTTTTTAAAGTTATGTGTGTATTAAATTGTTACTCATCGTCTGCTCTGTGCTTCGCAAAGCACATTAAACCTTTTATGTTTTACTATAAAGTAATTCAAATATTCTACACCTGACCTGAGCCTATATCCTAACCCTCTGTAGGAATAAAAACCAGAAGGCGGACTGCCCTGAGGAGGAAGCGCGCGACTGATGATGAAGAGGGAGTATAAAAGGTGTAATTTTAAACTGCCTAATTAATTTTATTATACCGTCTTGGCAATAAGAGTGGCATACCACTGTTTCATTTCCTTTAACCAACAATTAACAGATAGGATAGGTAGACACACGTTTATAGCTTACAGATGAGAAGAAATTACCGATAGTTACAAAAAGCAACAAAAATAATTTTATTCTAGTGCGCCACAAATAGTGTTACATTAATGTATTGTGGCCCACAATACATTAATGTAACACTTTTTATATCCATTTAATAAAAAATCTAATGCTATTATGTAAATAAGAAGTTTATCGTCACAGAAAATAGCCTTGTTGCGTGCGATTATAATGTGTGTATTGAAATCTCAATGTTTGTAAGCACTATAAACAAAATTTTAATATTCTTTATATTTTCCCTTTCAAAGGGAAATTCTCCATGTAGAATAAAATTTCTGTGTAAGTTTTGAACAAGTAATTTTAAGAGGATATTTTATGAGTATATGAGTAATATTTCAAACGGAAATTAGTTTTTTGGTAACAAAGCCTTTAGAGAATCATAATTCATGGCGATGGTTTTCCGGGAAACACGGGGGGTTTTACGCGAAAACATTCATTTTCCTCTCACCTTTGGGCTAGTGATACGACACTATTAGACTTTATTAAATAAATATATCGTCAGTGTAATGGACGAACTAAATAACTCTGATTTTCGCCAAATTAACCTATTACCATATTCGTGAACCCCAAAATCTGCCGCATCTTTGGTTTAACAAACATTCCCATATCTTAACCCAATCCAAAAATAAAGCCATTTTCGTGTTTCAATTGTAGAAATTGATATGTTTAAATGAACACAAAATATTAGTAGAAAAAATGACTAACTCACTCTCACTTTCGTGTTTAAATATTAATTTAGGTTCAACACTCAATAAGTGTAGTTAGTTGACCCAAATTCGTGTATTCACATCCATGTAACGTGTGGGAAAACTGTATAACTACCATAAAGAATTAGCTAGCTACGGTATGTTTACAATATCGTGTTGTGGCAAAATTGGATAACGTTTTTGATTTTTTTAATTTTTTTGGTTCATGAAATAAATTAGTTTGATTAAGCATACAATCGACAGCAAACATGCTTAAAGCATATAAAATTGCCGACGTAAAAATTGTTTTCCATTTATTAATGATGTCAAAAAAGTATTAAAAAAACATAAAATCGCGATTATCTCGAAACTTGAAATTTTGAGTTATTCAGATCTTCCATTATTCCGATGTAAACTCTAACATCCTGATCTTTCTGAGATGATAGTTAAAGAAATCTGGTAAACAATTCTAAAATAAAGACATTCTAATCTTTATCAACACATACAACTAAAGATCTGATTTGAATAGCAGCTTTTAACAAAATCTATCTATAAAATATCTAATCTATTATAATGACACGTATCTCATTTGCCTAAAATATGTATTTTCAAACTTTCGCAATTTGTACAGACAAAAATATAAAATTATGTAAATTCTATATCATATAATTAATTATACCTTCCATTTCATTCAATTACAAGATAAAGACCGGTCACATAAATATAGGTTTGCTTTAAATATGCTTATTCGACTTAATCAGAACATAAAAAAATTACCGGTGAAACAATTTTGAAAGACAATAGTTCTAGACGACAAGACTTAACATTTATTTATTTACTAGAGGGCGCCAGCTGCTACGCCTGCATTTTTTTTAATTTACCCGTTTTGGCCGATCCCGTGGGAATTTCAGGAAATCCCTTCTTAGTGCACCTCTACGGTCCCCGAGGAACATATATGCCAAATTTCAGCTTCCTGCACCCAATAGTTTCGGCTGTAGCGTGTCTGTCAGTCAGTCAGTAACGCAAGGATTTTATATATTAAGATTTATCACATAACTTTGCCAATACAGATATAACTTAACCTAATTCGACAAAGTACCTAACTTAAAATGTATTTCCTTAAGTATACTTCCTTACATACTACACAGTAAGTGGCCCTTGTGAACTCGCTCAGTGTACAGTTAAATATGTCAATCCCATCAGCCACCGTGTTGAGAGTGCGCAACGCGCGAGTGAGCGGTGCGCGCACCAGCAGGTTGGTGCTCGCACGCGGCACCACCAGCAGCCGCGGCCTGCGCCGCCACGTCACGTACTCGTCCGGAATACAAAAACCTATCTCTGAGAGTATACCAGAGTATACTATATAACATAAGCCATTTAACATAAGCCTATAACATAAGCCATTCTATACAGCGTGATTCATATATTCGTGGAAAACTGCAGAGCAGCAACATGCAGCATATTTCTCAGGAGGACGATGACACATTGACATTTTAATAGAGCTTCGTACAATAATATTTTGTTCTTTTTCTGTAAAGTTTATTTTCTGTATGAACACTTGGTTGTAAAGAAACGACACACATGTACATCAAGGTATTCGTATCTTGAAGTTTTGCTCACGTAGCAAGATAACGTTCAATATTTTATACTGGAGTCACTGTACAGAGAATAGACAAAAAGCCAAAAGACCTCAGGTGCAAATATGATTCCTTGAAGTTGTTTAGAAGTGCTATAGGTGGTTAACATCTTCTTGATTTGTTTGACCTGTTTAATGTTTTTAGTACTATTTGAACTGTTAAATTAAATGTATTAAAGCAGCACTTTTGTAAGCATCAATCTAAACATACCGATACCCAAAATAAATCGCTCTCATCGTTTTCCAAACCCACCCTGTATTCTGGTATTCACTAGTGTACTTAAAGTGTGTATGTAAGTAACATGAATCATGTTACTTTGTCTTTCTCTAAAATACCTACATAGCTAAATTTTCGATTTTTTTGCACGTGATGCCCTTGATGAGCTACTCAAGCCATTAAAGGAATAAAAGCTAAATAGAGCAGACATACAAGTCTGATAATATTATGTCAATTATTATTACAGCATATAAACGTGAAATATAGACCTAAATTTCGTGTTACACGCTGAGTTGACTTTCTGTTCGTTACGTAAGCCGTAAGTTTGCAGGATTGGCTACGATGTTTCGGTACTAAAGCTCCAACTTTGCACATCGCTTGCAGTATCGGTTATGCTCTCGGGTTATGATGAATTCCAAAAGGAAACGTTTGGATGCAGGCGATTCAAGATCGATCTGTGTGGAGAACTTTGGGGGAGGCCTATATCCTGAAGTGGACGTCTCTAGGCTGACATGATGATGATATTGGTATGAGATAATTAACTATTTACCGTCAGATCATTCAAATTGGAATTATCAGCTTCGATAAACTGCCTTATATTGCTTTCCTTACGTTATTATTACCCATTCAATCGAAAGCAGCTTATTCCTAGTCGGCGACATTTCTCAGTAGGTATATGATTCTGCGGATCGAGGATAAATTTGATGACATATATTATATGTGATACAATACCACAAAACAACGTTTGACTTGATGTGATGCTTAACTGGAATTTAACCTTCTCAATAAATTGATAACACTTGATTGCAGAGTGGTTAAATGGCCGCCTTGCCACGTTGTAGGGTCAAAACAATACTTCGTTTGATCCACAAATTGTTGGCTTCTCTTCTTCTCTTCACAACTATTCAATAAACGGACTTAACCGTTTATTGAATAGTTGTGAAGTCTTCTATGACATAGATTACATGCGTCAAATAAAATAAAAAATTGGATCAGGAATGAAATTTAGGTACATACCTATGTAATTTTACAAAACCTTTTACTTTGTACTTACCCAAGTTATTGGCTCTAAGCTTTTTGAACTATATTTAAATACACGACAGGACGACGATATAACCCTTTGGAGATATGCAAATCATAATAGACCAATTCAGCTTAGAGAAACTGCTGATCAAAATTCTTGTCGAATATCACGTAAGAAATTTCTTTACTTTGTAATATTTGTATTCATCCGGTCCACTTGTTAAGCTGCTACGTATTAAATATGTCCATATGTAACAAAGTAGGAAAAAAGATGGATAGATAGATACATGCTTCAACCACTTTTGGTAAAGATACTCTAAGAATTTCGTCTCAATACACTTTATATGAAAACGTTTCCCGTATATTTCTCGGCTTACCATACTGTATTGATAAGAATCCTTCACATTATTACAAAACAAGTGTTTGTTATTGTAATTTCAGTATTCTTATTTTTGCAGCCTTTATAATAAACTAGGCGAAGCCCGCAGTTACGCCCGTACATTTCTTACGATCCCGTGGACATTTTGCAAAATCCCTTCTTAGTGCAACCCTAAGGTCTCCTAGAAACAAACATGCAAAATTTTAGCTTTTTGTGCACAGTAGTTCATCTGTAGGTTGTCTGTACTTTTATAAATCTGAATTTTCCTGACTCAGTTGTGGTCGCAAGTGTATGATGTACAAAAAAATCTATTATAAAACAACAATAAAATATATTAGTTTACTTGTGAATATCATTCTCCAGCTAAGCATTTTATGACACTAAACAGATTCCACTTCACAAGTATATGCAAAACTCAATTCGTTAGAAACAACAAGCCAGCATAACAACATGTAGGCCAAACCAAAATTACCATTCGTATTTGCATTGGAAAACTGGAGACATTGTCCGTTGATATCTGTAGCCAAAATTGTTTACTCCCTCTCGACTAATTAATAGTTCTGTGTTTGTATAAACTACTGGAGCATGTCCACTTTTGTTCAATGTGAATTTGTATTTGCTTGGCTTACGTGAGGTCGAAGGTGTATTGTTTTTAAGATTTGCTCAATTAGGCGAAAGTCTAGTTGATTTACGGCTAAAACTCCGTGCAAAATATGCCAAACATGTGATGAATTATAAGTATGTTTTCAGTTATCAGGTTACCATAGTACATGCTGTGCGTGGATTATGATCAGATGAACATGTGATATCCCAATATCTGTAGTTAACTCTTTTTGTGTCAATCAGTAATAGTAAATAATCCGTCGTTGGTCTAGTAGTTAATGTGTAAAATATCTTATAAATCTGAGAAAAAAAGCAATCTTGAAAATATTTTCTCCTAAAACCATCAAGGTATTGTCTACACCAATATTATAACGTCTTCCATAAAAAATGTGAAAGTCAGATCTATTAAAAAAAAATTATCCTTCATGTAAAAAGCCTGCCTCCGTGGTTCGTTGGATAGCGTACAGAGGCGGCTCGCGAAAGATTATATTGGGTGTTCACTAAAAAAGAAGATGAAACTGCTTACAATTTATTTTGTGAATGCTTTTACAATTAATAGTAAGATGTGCTAAATCATCGATACCTACCTGAACCGTCCACGCAGTATCAACTTCGGCGCCACTAAACAAAATACACGGAAAACAAAACCGCTTCTTACATCCTTCGCAGTTTCGCAACCACATAACCAAAGCGTTTTATCATATTGGTCGTTTTTTTAAGTTTTTTCACAGTTTTTTATAAAGTTTACGCTGTTATATTCCATATTAGTTACACGATTTAACTGTCTTTCTTAAACATATACACACAATCACACATACAATTAATAATATTTTAAACACCAATCCTTTTCTAATTACCAACGCACTTGCAGAGAAATGTTTTGCTTTTGTTTACATTCAAATGATACCGGCAAAACACTATTAAAAAAAACGGCGCACACGTTTTAATTTTTCTTCGTGACAAATGGTCATATCATTTAGTAGGGTAATATATTCGCGCTTGCGCACGTCGTCAAGCTAGTCAGGAGCGCCGCTCCGTATTTGCCTTATTTCTCATACAAATCTTTTGTCTCACGCGCCCAGCGCATAGAACGCTCTCTCTTTCGCACTCATTACATTTCAGTATTAAGAGTTGTACTAAGCTTTCGTCAACGAAGAGCGCTGTTATGAGCGCTCCACTCAACAAAAATACCTATGTACCTATGTTTCAAGAGTGTTGACAAAATTATGATAAACAGTTTAGTAGTCAAATACTTATTTGTAGGTATGCATAATAGAAAAGAGAATAGGTGTGTATTAAAATATTGAGTATGTTTATAGCAAAGGTTTATATGAGTTGTATACATATATTTTATAATTTTGGGAGTTCACTGCTCCAGCGCTCCTTTGAACGAGCCGCCACTGATAGCGTATGCGACTGCTGATCGGAGATCCCGGGTTCGATTCCCGGGTCGGGCAAAAGTGTTACTGGGTTTTTCCGAATTCTCAGTAGCAGCACGGAGTCTCGTTAGGTGCCCGGTAGGGCAATAGGCTCGCCCCCTATTACGTGGGACCCAAAAATTCATGGCGAAATTTGGGTGTAATATTACACCTCTGCCTACCCCTTCGGGGATACAGGCGTGAGTCTATAAAAATAATTTAAAATAATATTTATATCGAGTAATATTCTATATTCTTTTCAGTATTCATGAACAGACAGCATAGTAATTTTTATTAGTGTAACACAAATAACACATTATTGTTTGTATGTCTGTATACGAAAATATATCACATGAACAAGTATTGCCTATTTCAAAATCCAACCGTAACTAACTACCATTACTAAACTGCCAAAAAACTATTCAACAACGAACCAGCTTTGGAAAATACTAGATATAAAACGACAATAAAAGATTAATAGAGCTCAAATAAAATCTTTCTGTTTTGATTTTTCGGTTCAAAATCGTTTGAAAAGCATTTGTACGCTGATAATTTTTTTAAACATTTTTTTCATAAAAAAGGACCCGAATTGCCAGATTGTTTTTATTGCAGACAGGGTGGTAGTTGGGGCATTTTTTTTCATAATTTCACCCTGTCTGTACTCGAATCACGAAAATTGAACAGAACGATGTCAATGCATGGCATTGCTTTTTTCATTTGCTCTCCGATGCCCCGCTGTCGAACGAGAAGGAAGCTTTTTGTTTCAATCTGTTTTTCTTTTTTAATCTGTTGAGTGATGACGTCAGATTTTTGCATTTTGGACGTGACTCAAGCTGATTCTATGAAGCGCATTATAATATTTGATGCAAATGGTATAAGAATAAGGATTTCAGTAATTAGTTACCTTAATCTTAATATATAAAATCCTTGCATTACTGACTGACTGACAGACACGCTACAGCCGAAACTATTAGGCGCTGGAAGCTGAAATTTGGCATGTATGTTCCTTGGGGACCGTAGGGGTGCAGTAAGAAGGGATTTCCCGAAATTCCCACGAAATCGGCCAAAACGGGTAAATAAAAAAAAAGCAGGCGTAGTTGCTGGCGTAGCTGCTGGCGTCCTCTAGTTTTATATAAAGTAGATGGCATTGACTAAAATGACTGAATAAAGTGATAACTGTGTTAAGTAGCTTAAACTTAGCTGAAAGATATGGTCTTTAATAAGTTATAATATTCTAATCGTCCCTTTCACAGTCTTTAACAGAGAACTTATAACCACGTTAAAAAATCGATTTAAAGTTGTAATAAGCTCTCGTTTAAAAATTATAACTTTATTGTAGAGCTTAGAATCTTTTTGTTACGTAAAAGTTATATAAGTAACTATAATATTGAAATTTATCCTTATATCAGAATCAGATTATTCTTCTCGGGCGCACCTTAGCAGTCAGATTCAGATAACTTAGTGGTCGGTCATGAACTACTAGACCAACGACGGATTATTTACTATTACTGGTTGACACAAAAAGAGTTAACTACAGATATTGGGATATCACATGTTCATCTGATCATAATCCACGCACAGCATGTACTATGGTAACCTGATAACTGAAAACATACTTATTCATCACATGTTTGGCATATTTTGCACGGAGTTTTAGCCGTAAATCAACTAGACTTTCGCCTAATTGAGCAAATCTTAAAAACAATTCACCGCCGTCCTCACGTAAGCCATGAAAATACAAATGTACATTGAACAAAAGTGGACATCCAGCTGTTTATACAAACACGGAACAATTTGTTGGTCGAGAGGGAGCTAACAACCTACAGATATTGGCATATCACATGTTCTTTAGCTGCTTCCAAACTACGAGCAGTATGTATGTATCTACTTTGGTAACCATACAATTGAAAAACATACTCACAAAACCGTAGAAAGCTACAATAATTGGTATTAAGCAAGCTGTAGCTTTCTACGGTTTTGTGAGTATGTTTTGTGGGTGTAATATTACACCTCTGCCAACCCCTTCAGGGATACAGGCGTGAGTCTATAAAAATAATTAAAAAAAAATATTTATATCGAGTAATATTCTATATTTTTTTCAGTATTCATGAACAGACAGCATAGTAAATTTTATTAGTGTAACACAAATAACACATTATTGTTTGTATGTCTGTATACGAAAATATATCACATGAACAAGTATTGTCTATTTCAAAATCCAACCGTAACTAACCACCACTACCCATAATCATACGTTTTAGAAATCAGATAATAGGCTTTTTGATCAAGTTTAGTATCAATTAAAATAAGTTTGATTGGCCTTAGGTTCGTGAATTTATTGAGCTGTTGTTACTAATTTATAATCATCGAGTTATACAAAACGTGTAACAATGAATGCGAGTAGAAGATAAATATGCTGTCATCGATGTATATGAATCTGGAGTTTGTAATTTTATGCAATAGATAACTACTGACTCACGTCCTCCTATGAAGGTACAAGTGCAGAAAGGTGTTGAAGATATTTCCACATAGTTTACGGCTTGTTTACGCCAAATTTACGGTTTTATAAAACATTGCGCAGATAACAGTGACAATGTGCTAGTGTTCATAACCACGAGAACATGAATTATTTGAGGCCTCTTATATAAAACCAAAAATATTAGTATGTTGAATTAAGAAAAAAATATGTTATTTCGTTCATTTTTATAGCCTATATATCTGTTTATAAGACTTGGTAACAGATCGATGTTCTACCGTAATTCCCTCAGTGATAAACTTAAACGTGAAGGGAGAACACTAAGTGGAGAAAGTTTAGAAGTCCACTGACACTCGAGACGATAAAGGTTTTCCGATGCGCCATTACGGAATTTATTTCCTGTTTGCAGAAAACCTTTTAAGTGTAGATGTTAATTATTATTTACAGGTATCTTTTTTCTTTACAAGCTACCATTTGGTATTCATTATAACACTTATGTTTTATTTATATTACCGCCACATAGCTTACTACCTGGCAGTGATTAATGTATTTTTAAAACTGAGCTAACCTTTTCGCGAGAGGCAAAAACAAACATAGAAAAGTTTTATAATAACCCAATTACCATCATAATACACCAAATTCTAGAGAAATAAAACGTACCTATGCTACATCTTTGGTACAAACTTGCTTCGAACCAAATAAAAGAACTTATTCCTGGTTGAAAACTGGCCTTCGTTACACGTACAACGTAAATAAAAATAAAACAACCTGCAAAGATCAAATGCAGAAAATTCAGCGCTACAAAGCAACTTTAAACCATTGCAACGTCCGTACTAAATTGGCAGTAATAAAATCTTTACCGGCGAAATTCGTGCTAAAGCTTTGATAGCCCTGATAGCCGTTGTAGTGATCATTTCAAAATAGGAGTAGACATGCAACGATGTCCGGCAAATTACAACAGCTGGGCAAAAAACCATGAGTTGTGAACACGATAGAGTGTAGTGAGCCTGGATATACCTTGAAGAGTTATACGATAGCGATAGAATATTTATAAAATATAGCAGCACTAGTGAAAAGGTTGTTAAAAGTTTACTGTAAATACGACAAAGAGAATCTTATTATTTTGAAACTTTTTAATACATGTGAGTGTCAATTCAGTAATCTATTATGAGAAGAGGCAATTTAAGCAGGTAAAGATGCTGAATCTGAAATTAAATCTGAAAGCGAATTGTGATCAAATAGCAATCGCACAAATCTTTCGATTCGCACGGTTTATCGGCAATCAGACCAAAGTAGCTCTATGGACAAATTATTAACTCCGTCAATTCTGGTTCGACTGGAAGGCTGATCCGGAGCTCTGAGTCACAATTCTTGAATTTAATAACGTTTAGATGATAATTATGACGATGGTTATATAAAAAGAACATAATACTATAACGTCCATTGTACACGAGTTCTCTGAAAAGCCAAAGCTCCCGATAACGAAACAGTTAATAACTGTCTCTGTAAGAAATGAATAAATCACATTCATGCGACCCACGTTTCGACGTTAAACAACATCCTGCTAACTCAATTCGCTGTCGCCTCAAAAGGAAACACAAAAATAAATCACATTTTTTTAAACTTGATTCATATTCAAGGTGGTACTAAATAAATATTAAAGTGTAAAATTTTCTTGATATCGTATACTGACAGCGGCTCTCAACATTTCCATTTCTCCCTTGCGAGTCTTCAGAATCCATTACAAGACATGCGAGGGACATTTCCGATGGAAGCAAGCGAATCATAAATCATTTTCGTAACCTTAAGCGAATCTTAGATTGTGTCTAATATTATTATGAGTTTGTAAATATTTGGTTACGTGTGATATTTTTCTGTTGTGCTTGTGGTTCTTCGTATAAAGCTATGAGGAAAAAATATCTTGGAGAGAGTTTTGCGGCTGCAGGCTTTGTGGATGTGGCCGTTGCTGCTTTTGTTTTGCTATTAAACTTCTTAAGACTAACAGTGGAATTGTACTTTTATGTATTATTGCATTTTGTTATTGTCCTCATTTTTTATTGCTTTGCCTTGTTGAGCTGTAGTCAGCAAATCTGTGTTTATTTTGTTATGAATGTACTATGAGAAATGTAATACTATAGATGTGATCTAATATATAACGTAAATTAATTGAATTTCTCACTTAGCTGTTTATATATTTATTTCTGTGAAAGTTAATTGGTAATATTTTGCATTTTTATTTGCACGTACACGTCAAACTGATACTACCTATATCAAATCATAAAATCTTAACTTTGCTACTGATGCTTTGATTTAATAAAATTACAAATTGATTGTCAAATACAAACTTACCCATATCTACCTTATTCAGATTTATATCGCTATGTGCCTAATCACATTATACAAAGAAGCTATGTTCTACTGAATTACTCATTAGCATCAATCATTGAATACAAACACATAAATCAAAAGCCAACCGGACATTCCAAATAACGCGTACTCCATTAATGCCAGAGTATTTACCGCAACGATTTGCTTATCCAACGTCCGTGACACGAAACTCCCGATTCCTCAATCCTAAAACTTTGAGAACCGCTGACCGCATCAATGAGAGCCACATTTATCTTTCGATTGGCGGTCGGACCTCATAAGTCACTGACAGAGAATAATTTCCCGGGACCTCCCGAGATTGGCGTCAGACGTGTTTTTAGCTATTTTATTGCGCACATTTATACCACTCGGTCGAGTGTCATTCCGTTTTGTCACATATGAAGTGAGAGGGTATTCTCACAGCGAAATACCCGGTTTTTATGAGTTTATAAAAATTATTTTACCATGGTGTAAGGTTTAATGTATGTGGAAATTAAAGTTTCGCGTGAAGTATTTTTTTTTGGCTTTCTATATAGTTATCGCTGTATTAAACATTACTTAATTAATAAGCAACAGTAAAATAATACATGTTATCAAATGCGAGCTAAATTCAATTATTGCAAACTGTGGTGTAACACACCTCTTTCCACCGCTTTAAGAACATTTTGACTAAAGAGTTTAGTTTCACAGTTTAGAGCATTATTTCGTCATTTTTGGCTAAAATATTATGAAAATAGCATAATTGCTTCCAACCGTAATCTAAACTAAGCCACAGTTTAATTGGTAATCAGTTTAATGTGAAACTTAAAAAGTCGACCAGGGAGACATTTTCTCACACCTTTCTCTAAAGTCGCGAGTCCTGTGAAGGTCATACAGTGTATAAACGTTCAGTCAGCTTGTACCGGTTTTCTACATATTTCTTTTAAAATTTTCAATTACCTACTGACTTAATTAAGGACTTATAATAATAATATACATATTGGTAAAAAAGTATCATGAATTAATTAAGAATATCAAATCCGCACTATCCGCACCCGTGGCTCATAACGTGATGCCATATTATTATGGCCTATAGCCTTATCCGATAAATGTGGTTTACAGCACATAGCATTTAAATCGAACCAGTTTTATCTGAGAGTAGCGCATTTAATTAAACAAAAACCTCTTCAGCTTAATGATATAAATAAAATTATTACGCAATGTTAGTAAAGACAATAGTTATTTGTGCAACAAGAGAGCAAAGTTGTTTTTTGTTTTGAGTGCTGATTTCCCCGAGTCCCGAGCAAGCGAAGGATTCTATGATTGATCATAGATCAAAGTTAGAATCCTGAGCGTGGTGAGGGACTCAACAGCACGATATACAAAAACCTTTGCTCTCGTGTAGCACACATAACTTTTCACCACAGCAGTGAGAACACATATTACTCAGGAGACATAGAAATGAACAGGAATAGATTGAATTCTGCATAATCACTTGTTGATTTAACTCTTCTGGTGTTAAGGCGAGGTTGCAGTACAGTGCGTAGCTCGACCTCACCCCCCGCAAAAACAAAAACACGGCGGTGGCGTCAGCGAGTGAGCGGGGGGAGGGGAGGGGGGGGTTTCGTGTGTGCGTGTGCCACAGCGCAGCGTAAAAAAACCGTAGATGAGTTATGCGAACTTCAAAAGTGGCACATTAAAAACTGACAAATTGATGACAAACTTTTTTTTTCTAAATGTCTCATTTGGCTTTAGTCGCGTACGCGCTGCGGTTGGAAGCGCTCGCTCTTTTACTCGCGTGTGTGTACGTTACATTTGAAAATGCCGTCGTGTGTAATGAGATTTTGCTAAAGTAGTTAAACTTTAGTAGGAAAATGACTAAAAGTTATGGAATCACTTCTCATTCATGAGTATTACAATATTACAACGTTTTATTTTCAATTTATAATAAATTCAGTATCACAAATAATAGAGTGAATAATAAATTGGCATTTAGCGAGTGTAAAAGAGAAGTAGTATTGTGCGTGTTCAAAGACTAAAAAACAAAGTATCCAGATGGGACATTCGTAATAATAAAATACTGATGTGTGTTTTTGTCAAGTAATAAAAGTGATTTGAGGCAAATCACTTTTACAATTATTATTATAGAAATACAAAATCATACGTAAGTTACAAACATTGACGGATGATCAAAGTCCATTCACTTGTTCTTGTTGTTCTCCTTTTAGTATTCACAACTAAGTAGATTGTACTGCACAGTTTTCGCTGCCGACCCATCGTACCCCTGGCAGTACCTCTGGGGGTATGGTGGGACTTTCAAAGCTTAACCCGTACTCCCAGATAATATTGTTGTGTGATTAGTTTATTAATTTCAGTTCGTTAATTTCAAGTTCTACTATTTTGTGGGATCATTCCCAGTATAGTAGTAGCATTGAACAATTCTATGATAGAACTGTCCTAATTCTATTAGCACAACTTGATGAGGAGAACAGAACTATTGGGATAAGTAATAGGAAATGTCCCAGTCTAGTTCTATGTATGTTTTTACAAGGGTATTCAATAGAACTACTGGGAATTATCCGTAGTGTCACGACATCGCCCTCATACATCTGAATAAATATGTTTTGTAGACGTTCATTTGTTTAATGTGTAAAACAAATGAACGTTTACAAAACAAATGAACGCCTACAAAACAAATGAACGTCTAAAAAACAAATGACTTACAGAAAGTGATCAGCTATCGATAGTGATTGCAGAAAACAGGTGCATGCGATTTTCAACCTAATTGACATTAGTCAGAATTTATAATTTTATTACCCTAATATTGCCAGAAAGCGAGAAAAAACAAAACAAAAAGTTTGTTATGAATTGTCAATAAGGTCGAAAATCGCATGCACCTGTTTTTTTGCAATCACTATCGATAGCTGATCACTTTCTGGTAGTCATTTGTTTTGTAGACGTTCATTTGTTTTGTAGACGTTCATTTGTTTTGTAGACGTTCAATTGTTTTGTAGACGTTCATTCGTTTAACACATTTTTATAAATACATATTTATTCGGATTTGTGAGCGCGATGTTTTGACACTACCCTTGTAAAACATACATAGAACTAGTGGTAAATTTCCTATAACTGTTTCTATTCTTCTCATCAAGTTGTGCTAATAGAACTAGTGGGAAAAAAATTATCACTAGTTCTATCATAGAACTGTTCAATAGAACTAGTGGGAATGATTCGACAGCGCAAGGATGATGATGATGACGGGTCTTCAACAGTACCACAGATTATACCTATAATATACAAAGCATTATAACCATTAGCAGTAATACCTAAACGTTTTATTCTCTAATTTATCTCCTTGTTGCACTATATCATCGTACTAGCGCTTGTCTTCGCTTGTCTAAAAATACAAAAACGTAAGTAGTAAGTCATTATGATACGAGAGATAACACTGTTCAGTTTAATGTCCACGTAGCACGTTGGTATAACACTACGAGCATTTCAGCCAGGAGTACGGTTAAGCTTTAAAAGATCCACCATACCCCCAGGGGTATTGCCAGGGCTACGGTGGGTCCGCAGCGCACAGTTTTTATATTAACGTACTGTTTTAGGTTTCCATTGAATGAAATGTACTTTTTTAATAAATGTTATAAATAAATCACATCGACTTTTTATTTCCCTACCTTAAATGAATTAATCAAATTTACTTTGAGGCGAATTTAATTTACTCAAGACAGACAAAGTGATCATGTCGCATCTGAGTCAAATTATTGTTTGTGAAACGGTCAGCATGATGTCACAATGCGCTTCGGTCTAGAGAGTATATGTTTATCTCTATTTCGCGCTTGCGATTAGATGTGCTATCTCGCTTACACTTCTTATCTAATTCTTAGTGTGTCGTTTTGACATATTTATATTAGTGTGCGTACGCTTTTCGCGATGCGTGCCACTCGTAAGCTCCGTCATGTTACCTTGTCAGTAACCTGTCTACGGTTTCTTACTAGTATGTCTATGGTTTGAACGATTGAGTTTGGAATACGAATTACTTTGTACTTTTGCGAAAACGTACATGCGGGGGTGGAGGGGGATTTTGCGGAGCAACGACGTACGTCCGCCCTCAATCACGCCTAGACAGGCACTGATGAACGGCCGGCGAGCGATATAATGCCAACATTTTGACTATTTTTTTTCTTGGAGAAAAATGATAACGAAATTACGAAATCTGTTTTTACCAATTTTTTTTAAATAATGAGCTGTTTCTATTGATAATACTTTCATATAAATTCATTATGGAATCTCTAAGCAGTACACGTTTAAAATTGTGATTTAGTGCCGTGTTTGACATTTTTTTTTATCGAACCAATCATTCCAAAACGTGTTTCTATCTTTACGATTTACTAGAAGATATGTTTAACTTTTATACTTTAATTTTTATTCAGTAAAAATATCATAGTTCATGGGACTTTCAGACGTTCAAAAATCTTAAAAAGTACTGCAACCTCGCCTTAAAGTACATTCATCATCGCTAGTTTCACTCATCTTTTTAGATTATTTTATATATTAATATAATTTAACACGTTACGCTATACCTACTGTGTCAGCATCAGCGAAATTTTTATTCCCGCTACTTTTTTAAATCGCGTTTTAATACCGCGGTATTAAAACGCGATTTAAAAAAGTAGCGGGACAATCATACATTTGAAAAATAAACATCAGGGACGCGCCCTGATGTTTATTTTTCAAATGTATGATTGTTGAAATTCTAAATAAAAATGTATTGGTTAAATACTAATTTTATACTATTAATTAGACTTATTTTTATTAAAATCCAATAATAAATTAAACATATAAACAATAACATATTAAAAAAGTAATTTCTTTATTACATTTTTATTTCTTTATTACATTGGCTAACCAGTGTTTTAGAGCTTACATTGAGCGAATAGAGAATGATCTTAAAATCAATATTAAGGCTTTTTGGCGGTACACGAAGGGAAAGCGAGTAACTAACAACTATCCAAGTAGTATGTTTTATTTAAACACTAGGAGTAATTCTGGGGAGGATATAGCTAACCTTTTTGCGAAATTTTTTTCGTCAGTGTACAGCTCTAATTCGAGTAACACGAGTAATTACATTCCCAATTTTCCAGCGTCTAATTATCCTATTGGTACGGTATATATACCAAAAACCGATTTGGAAAATAAATTGAAGAGCCTAGACTTGGGCAAGGGTAGTGGATTTGACGGGATTCCACCTATATTTATTAGACTTTGTGCATTAGCGCTGGTAGAACCCCTTTTCATAATATACAATAAGTCAATAAATGAAGGTACATTCCCGGAACTATGGAAGATTGCCAAAATAACACCTATATACAAATCTGGAGATAGAAGTGATGTCTCTAATTACCGCCCTGTTTGTATACTCAGCTGGTTTGCCAAAATTTTTGAAGGGTACATCTACAAGCATATATATGCTCACTTGAAACAACAACTGAGTCCCCGACAACACGGTTTTATTTCTGGCAGGTCCACTACCAGTAACCTCTTGAGTTACACACATTATTTATGCTGCTCATTCAATGATAAAAAGCAGGTAGATTCTATTTACACTGATTTCTCCAAGGCGTTCGATCGTGTCAATCATTTTATATTACTTGCAAAGGCTCAGCATTTAGGAATTCATGGCAATTTACATCGATGGCTATCGTCTTACTTACTAAATAGGACGCAATTAGTTGCACTCAGTGGGTATGAATCCGTGCCTTTTTTGGCCACATCTGGAGTTCCGCAGGGATCCAATTTAGGGCCTCTTTTATTTTTATTATTTGTAAATGATTTATTATTTCAATTTAATAGTGAATGTTTAGCTTACGCAGACGATTTAAAGATCTTTAGGTGTGTCTCTGACTATGAGGATTGTAAAAAACTTCAAGCTGACATTGATACTCTTGTGCATTGGTGTAATACAAATTCAATGTCCCTTAACATCAAAAAGTGTCAGATTATCTCCTTCACTAAAAATAAAAGGCTGCTGAGTTATGCATACCATATAAATTGTGTTAGCTTAGAGCGTGTACTTGTGGTGAGAGATTTAGGGGTGATTTTTGATTCAGCAATGTCCTTCAAACCTCAATATGACCATATTTGCAGCAAGGCCCACCGTATGCTATCTTTTGTCCTAAGGAATGCGAAACCATTCAAGGAGGTTGACTCTTTGTTGATCCTCTACAACTCGTTAGTAAGGAGTATAATTGAGTACTGTTCATGCATTTGGTCACCTATATACAAAACTCATATTGATCGAATAGAAGCAGTGCAGAGACGATTTGTTAGAGCGTTATGCTCCAAGTTGGGTCTGAGACGAAAGATTCACGCTTACAGTGATCGTCTCCAGCGGTTCAAAATGATGAGCCTTGAAAGGAGAAGGAGGATGAGTGATTTGTGCACCTTGCACAAGATTATAAATGGCTCAATTGATAGCCAACTTATTGAAAAGCTTGACTTTAAAACGCCAACGCGATCTGTGCGCATCCCCAAACTGTTTTCTATACCTGCTACCAATAATAATGTTTCGCAGAATAATCCAATATCGCGAATGTGCTATCAGTACAACTCTATTTGCTCAGAATTTGATATTTTTCACGACAGCTTGTATGTGTTTAAATGCTCTTTATTAAAAGAAAATATATCTGTACTATAATTCTGAAAATTAAGATTGTAACTCAAGCATTATATAAATTCTAATCATATTTTTATTTTTCTCTTTTCTTTAACTTAACTTTAACTATTTTGCATGTATTCACGTTTATTCTCACAGATTCTTTATAATTAATGAATGATGTGTATAGTTATAATTGGACATCAAGTCTAAAACTATTGTATTGATCTGGTTTTGTAATCAAGCTTGATTTGTTGTCTGTTACTATACCTATGTGAAAAAATAAAAAATAAAATAAATAAATTTTTTTTTTGCGTTGCCGTAGGTTTTTTCTTTGAAGTCGAATTCCAAAATCGAATTTCTAATTCGAAGGGGTTTGTTTTTTCACTCACCTTTTATATGCATGTGAAAGAGACAGAGCACAGTAAAATTCGAATGTTTCAAATTTATGGCTGAACAATGTCAATTCGTGACACTGAAGATTGAAAAATTAAAACTAACTACTTTTACTCACGCTCGAATCAAAATCGCGTTTTGTTCACTGTTGTCTCGCAGCAAAAGCGGCATGTTTGAGCTGCTGTGGTGAAAAAGTATTATTTATTTCCCCAAATATCGTTTTAGAAAACAAATAAAGTAAATTACTTAAAATATTGGTGCGATTAATATACCAAACTTAACATATATTTACTCAGTTACCTAAATCTACACAGAATCTAATAAAATATTATACCATTCGGTAGCTAAAAGTAAATATTAAAATAAGTTCCATTTAAATTGTATTCATTTGCTTTAAAATCAAACTGTGTAATATACCTGAAAAGCTGTGTATAATAAAAAACACTGAAATGGTTTCATCTGCAATATTGAAAACCATCATACAACATTGGTTTAATCTAGCTAATTGAAAATTGCAATGGTTTTCTTTGTATTTTCAATAAAACGTTATTGAAAATACAAAGAAAACCAAGTATCAAAGTAAGTCTATGAAAGCTACATTAATCTATAAATAAAAAAAATAGTAAAGCACTGAGCGAATATTACTTTCCATCAGAATAATATTCGAAACTACAATAATATACCTACTTTACAACTGTTACAATTTGTAAACATGTTGTAGTTATTATTTTTGTATTTTACCAGCAGCTACGCCTGCATTTTTGTTAAATTTACCCGTTTTGGCCGATCCCGTGGGAATTTTGGGAAATACCTTCTTAGTCTACGGTCCCCAAGGAACATACATGTCAAATTTCAGCTTCCTGCGCCCAATAGTTTCGGCTGTAGCGTGTCTGTCAGTCAGTCAGTAACGCAAGGAGTTTATATATATATATTTTTTTTGAAATCTATCATTTCGAAATAAAACAATATAAATAAAAAATATTCTGTGAATTTGTAAAGTGAGGTTAGGTAGCGAAACCTAAACTTTTGTAAGACGGCGTCCTTCAATATCATCACGGTATTTATCATGCCGTGATCTGAGCTGGTGTTGGCCATGACGAAAACTCGGTAGAAACCAAGCAACCAAGCTAAGTCATTAAGAATTACACATTTCTTACTTTCTTTTTCGTAGCATTTTCTTGGATTTACGCAAATATTACATATTGAAATTAAACTACAGTTTACGGATTTTATCGCGTTACATTGGTTTCACTTGTTATTACATTACAACTACATTTTTATTATTAGCCGACGTTTCGAATTCTTTACAGGATTCATGTTCACAGCAGACTGAGGTGATTAATGTCTTAATTTTTTGAATGTATAAGTCATCTCAAAGTTCCCCGAAATTTTTTAACTATTGGTGTTACTATTTACGCAGAATGAGTTCACAGTGTCCTTAGGTCTTCTGGTGACTTTGTCCTTCTTGGGTTTCATTAGCCTTATGACAGGGTCCCAAGCTGTAGGAACATTGCAACCGTCTTCCCTATTGAAATTAGGGTGTTTACTAATTTCAATAGCCTCACGTATCATCCTTGGAAGAAAACGGTGTTCTTTTGCGAGTATCTGTGATTCATCAAATTGCAGGTTAGTGGTTAGGTCCTTGTTCCACATTTTCACACACAGCAGACTTTGTTGAGCGTTTATGTTTTATGTCAGCTATATGTTCTTTAAGTCGGATGCCTATGCTTTCTTTTTCGTGTAAGTGTGAGCTGTGTACTCTGGCGTCGGTGTTTTTATACCGAACGAATGCCTCCGACGTGGTCTAATATTATACCGTTGAGATCCGTTGAATATTAGTACAAATATACACCAAAAATAAAAAATTAAACTATTTTAGACCTTCTTTCACGTTTTCGACTTTTTAATGTCACGCGGGCAAATTAAAACAACATTTATTTGGTTGACGTTTTTCTCTTTTATTGGGCTTTTCAATAGAATCATTAGTACGCAAGTTAAGTAACACATAAACCGATAAAAGTGTCCATATGAACAACCACAATCGACCAACTTTCACGAATCTATTTCAGTGTAGTGTCATAAAACATCGGAACAAGATATAAGGACAATCGGTGTAAGGGTTATGTCGCATTAGACGGTATAAATGCTTAGCATTTTAAATGTATCTTCAATGCCACGGATAGTAATGTGAAAAAAACAGGATAACTTTTATTGATAAATAGCGAATTCCTTTTTCAATAATTACAAAGCATCCTGAAATTAACATCCATCTACTTGATGTTGTTTCTAGATCATTCGGTTTAAATGTAAAAACAAGTGAAACCAATATAACGCGATAAAATCCGTAAACTGTAGTTTAATTTCAATGTGTAACATTCGCGTAAACCCAAGAAAATATTATCCATCTACTTCAAAAGTTTGTTAAGTAGGCGTACAATCTTTTTGCTGACATAAGCGTAGATAAACACAGTTGCAACGAAATTGATCGAGGAAAATTTAAATGAAACAAATAATTAAATACCTACACACTTCCTAACTACAATACGTACGACAATAGTTATTTGTGCAACAAGAGAGCGAAGTTGTTTTTTGTTTAGAGTGCTGATTTTGAGTCCCGAGCAAGCGAAGGATTCTATGATTGATTCACGAGCGTAGCGAGTGAATCAAAGTTAGAATCCTGAGCGTAGTGAGGGACTCAACAGCACGAGATACAAAAAACTTTGCTCTCGTGTAGCACACATAACTTTTCACCACAGCAGTGAGAACACATATTACTTAGGAGACATAGAAATGAACAGGAATAGATTGAATTCTGTATTATTCACTTGTTGATTTAACTCTTCTGGTGTTAAAGTACAGTCATCATCGCTAGTTTTACTCATATTTTTAGATTATTTTATATAGGTATTAATATAATTTAACACGTTACGCTATACTGTATCAGCATCAGCGAAATTTTTATTCCCGCTACTTTTTTATATCGCGTTTTAATACCGCGTCCCTGATGTTTATTTTTCAATTAATGTATCATAGTTGTAAATCCAAATAAAAATGTATTGGTTAAATACCAATTTTATACTATTAATTAGACTTATTTTTATTGAAATACAATAATAAATTAAACATATAAACAATAACATATAAAAAAGTAAGTTCTTTATTACAAATATCAAAATTTTTATTTGCGTTTCCGAAGGTGTTTTCTTTGAGGTCGAATTCCAAAATCGAATTTCGAATTCGAAGGGGTTTGTTTTTCACTACATTTTTATATGCATGTGAAAGAGACAGAGCACCGTAAAATTCGAATGTTTCAAATTTATGGCCGAACAATGTCAATTCGTGACACTGAAGATTGAAAAATTAAAAAGCTACTTTTACTCACGCTCGAATCAAAATCGCGTTTTGTTCACTGTTATCTCGCAGCAAAAGCGGCATGTTTGAGCTGCTGTGGTGAAAAATAAAATAACCGAGTCCCCCGTTTTATCATGATTTTATTTTATTATACAAAGTCTAGTCGTGTCTGGAAGCAAATGATTTTGACTTTTGGTTGTTCACAAATAAATCACCGTTACGCTGTTAGTACACTTACGCAATCGCATGCGTCAACGAAACTACGAAATATCTGTCAGTTGCATGAAAACGTTCTGTATATGCTATGTCTCACTCTATTATACAGCAAGATTAATAAGTTGCATCCTTGTCACTACTGCTCCGCAGATAACTGCGAAATTGTCGTTACACCAGACGCAGACGTTTCGACAGAACATGCGTGAAGTTTTTCTTGTTGTTTTGACAGTTTCGCACAGTCATGTTTCGTCGCCGCAATAGATCCGCAAAAGTTTCGGAGCTGCAAGCGAACGCGTAGGTCTACTAACAGTGTTATTGTTGCCGCTCTCGCAGTTCGCACTGGCGCTCAACCGCCAACCGCCAAGTCTGCCCGAACCCTAAACACAAGTTTATGTTGGCACTTGGGTGAGCATGCCCGGCTCCTCTTATACTACGGAATTCAATATTCGAATTATAGATAGATCTGGAGATTTTAGATTCGTTTTTGACAGTTTTTGACATAAGCTCCATACAGAATATGTCAAACACGTATCTAAAATATACAGATCTATCTATAGTTCGAATATTGAAAATGGCCGATAATTAATTAGGCGACAGGCTGAGACGAAACTAAATTAGTTTAGAATTAATTCGATTGTACTCGTGTTACCCAGCCTCTTGGCAAAATTACTTGAACTTTACTGAATTCAAAGTTGTATCAACGTTGTAGTTGAATTGTAGAGACTGTTATGCTATGTTATGATTCGTGATGTTTTGTATTACTTTTGTATTGTTGTATTGTTACTGTGCTTTGGTGTATAGACTTTCTGAGGTAGCAAATGTGAAACCTACTAACAGTTTCAATAGTAATAAAATTGTTCTGGGGCATTTTCAGATGGTCTTGTGCAAACTAAATACGGACTCTGATTTAAATCTAGGATGAGCCTACTGACAAACATACTTAAATTATGGTACAGATTAATGATCCTAGGCACCGGCCCATTTTTCAGCACTTAGCACACAAAGATAGGCCGTGGGTAGAAAACTGAGAGCGGAGAAAAAGTAATAATAAGACATTTTCAGCTTAGCAGACAGAATAATAATCCTCAAAAGCACTAGACGTGCCTAGGAGTGTGAACGCACTAGCGTGTGGCCGCAGTATATGCTCCAGTGTTGGGCAAATTTTAATTGCAAGAACAATTAAAAATTAACAATTAATTAATTGTTACTTTTACAGATAACAATTAATCAATTGTAATTGTGGAAAATTACAATTAACAATTAATTAATTGTTAATTGTGATTTACTACAATTAGCAATTAATTAATTTTCAATTGTTTTGTGAATTTTAATTAAAACTAACAATTAAAAATATACTGCTGTATAATATACAGCCGGTATATTTAAATATACAGGTTGTCACAAGACCCATTACCAAGCCGAAGTCTACTCGTTGTGGACATCATGCCAAGTCATACTCACCAAAAATAATACCTGGGAAAAGATTTTTTTTAATTTTCACATTTTTGAACCCCAATTAAAAGCGCGCGCTTGCAATGCTCGAAATACCTACTTATCCATGGCGTTATAGGGCATCTAAAGAACATATTGGCGGGGTAAATCATCGATTTTGTAACTTATTAGAAAAAATCCATACCTACTAACGTTGAGCCTCAATATCTCCTGAACCAGTCATTTCCCAGGTTTGGTGCCGAAGTAAAAAATGTTTGTAGTGATTGCTAGAACATTGGATTTCACTTTTCGTTAAAGGTCTTTTTACACCCTGTATATTATACCCATGTGGCTCCGGGTAGTAGAATAGTGCCCCCCATCTATTCCTGTGGTTAAATACACATGTTGGCAACTAATAAAAGACCGATTCAAATAATATAATAATTATATATTCATTTATTATCAACAAGCAGTTTTTTTTATGTAGAAAGAAAGATTTAGAAATATTAAGCTATACGTACAGCCTTTGACCACATTTTTTTATCGTCTGAGACTTACAGCTTAATTTTCCTAAATCTTTTACTAATTTCGTTTATACATAAAGTTAATTGTTAGTTTTAATTATTTTATAAAACAACTAAAAAAGTTAATTGCAATTATTTTAATTGTGAGTTACAATTGACATACCATAATCAAATAAATTTAATTGCAAGGTGCAAATAAAAGTTTAATTGCGATTAATTTAATTGTAATTAATTTAATTGCAATTAATTTTTTAGTCAATTAACAAGATAATTGACAAATTAATTGATTAATGCCCAACACTGAATGCTTCTATTGACACACAGCGATGTAAAACAAATTAGGAGAGGCTTAGGTCCAGAGAACTAAGAAAGCCTGTAGAGAGTGGTTAATCTAAATAATAACTGAAAATTGTAAGACTAAAAATTATTTTAGAAATACTATCCCAAAATGCCTCGTTTGTCTCGCGGCATAAATGTGCACGTGGGATTGGGAGGTCTCGGGTTCGATTCCAGTGTCGGGCAAAAGTGTTATTGGGTTTTTCCGTTACGTAATTCTCAGTAGCAGCACGGAGTCTGGTAATGTGTCCGGTAGGGCAATAGGCTCACCCCCTGTTACGTGGGACCTAAAAATTCATGGCAAAATGTGGGTGTAACATTACACCTCTGCCTACCCCTTCGGGGATACAGGCGGAAGTCTGTAAAAAAAACTATCCCAAAAGGTGAGTAAAACAAATTTAAAAAAATGGTCTCGGTGCTGAGTGCAAAAGCACCTAAATAAAGCATCCATATTATAAGTTCATACAATCTTCGCAGTACCACCCACCAAACAATTAAAACCATTTCAGCAGTTTAGCGAATATATTACGAATACAACCAAACGGGAAATTTATCCATATAAATAAAAACTAAAAAGGTATGCGTGTAAGTTTTTAATATAATTAATAGCTAATAACTTTTGCTGCAGTAGGAATAAAATCTTTAAATGTAAACGTTCAAATATGTTTTTTTTTTATAGACTTACTTGTTTTTTTTTATCTTTAAATGTTTCGTGGAAAAACTGAAATAATACAACGTATTCCCAGAAACGAGTGGCAAAGACTGACAATGTTTTATTTCTTACTAGAGAAGTAAACACACAATTTAAATTACATGTCTATATGTCTAGTGACAATAAAAGACAGATGGCCAGTACGAGACATGGCCAGTGCTAATACATACTGTGTAGATATGAAACCTTCAACACCCCCACTATATCTAACAATATGTATATACACAATTATTACAATCTTTGAATACCTAATATATTCAAAAACTTATTATGTTTCACAACACCTAAAGCCTTTGTGAATACATCAGCTGGCATCTCAGCTGTAGGCAAATACTATTCACATTTACAATTGTATTTACTATACATTCTATACAAAAGTAAAATATCTAGAATAGCAATTGTTAAATTGACTCAAAAATCCAACTGCATAAGTAATATCAGGCCTGGTTAGAACTGCTAAGTACATTAGACAACCAATAGCTTGATATGGGAATTTTCCAACATAGTTTTCCCCCTTACATACATGCAAGTTAATTTTTGTAACACCTGATCAATATAATCAGACTGGTTCAATGTGATAGATTTCTCAGATTTATCAACACATTGACACCAATTTTCTTAAGTTTGAAATACTAACTAATACATTTTTCAAATATTCTGTTTCTTTACAACCATTTGAAAAAATAAAAACCTCTACAAAAAAATATTTCTAACTTTTGTATACATACATGGATCTATCTTAGATCTCCCTATAACTAATATTTGACAAACATAGTAACTAAACATACATGGAACCGAACTTTGTTAACACTGTCATATTTTTACAAAGCACTCACACTGCACAACCTTACCATCTTGTGGACTATCACATAATTCCCATACATAATTTTCTTTTAACTTTTCTTCTTTTTGCATGGCCAACGTCCACTGTTTCTTTTCTGGTCCGTTGCAGTTTCAAACCTGCCCCATCTTCATAGGTTTCAGCGCTTGTACTTGTACAAAGATTCAACATACCATATCTCTCTGGTGGTTTCCGTGTTCGTCTGGGTCTGTCCATGAAACCTTCATTTTTACACTGAAGTGTACTCTCTGAGTCTTCATAGTCATTTTCACTGTTGGAGTTATCTTCAAGACTAGATATAGATTCCAAACTTGTTACCTTCTGGACTTGTTGTTTATCTTCAAGACTAGATGTTGATTCAACCTTCTGGGCTTGTCCTGGTTTAACCTCATCCCCCACTGAAGCAACATTCTGGTCTTGTACTAGAATCGTACATTCAGACTTGATTTTTGGCTCAATAACAACCATATCCCTTAATGTAAACACAGTCCTTGATTCTGGATTATAGACTCTGTATCCTTTTATATTATCTGAATATCCTGTAAGAATACATTTTACAGATTTCTTATACCATTTTGTATGCTTTTGTTTAGCAACACGTAGCATGACAGTGCTACCGAATATTCTGATATCACTGATATCTGGTTTCGTGCCAGTCCATAACTCATATGGCGTTCTATTATCCAACGCAGCAGCCACAGTTCTATTCTGCAGGTACACTGCCGTATTGGTAGCCTCAACCCAAAACTCTTTTCCCAGGTTTGCATCAAACAGTAGACATCTCGCTTTTTCTACGACTGTGCGATTGTATCTTTCGCACAAACCATTTTGTTCTGGGCTGTATGGGTTGCTTTTCTGGTGGATAATACCAGCACTGTTTAGGTAATCTCCAAATTCCTTATTGCAATACTCTAAACCATTATCGCTTCTTATCACTTTAATTGTTCTATTTGTTTGATTTTCCAACTGTGCTTTGAAGTTCTTGAAAACCTTCAGAGCTTCATTCTTGTGCTTTAGAAAATAAACAAATGTAAAGCGACTGTAGTCATCGACAAATAACAGGAAATACCTTGCTCCTCCTATCGATGTAGTCTCCATAGGGCCACAAATATCTGTGTGCACTAAATCTAGCAAGTTACTGCTTCTCTGTCCACTGCCTTTAAATGGTAAGCGACACTGTTTACCTTCACAGCATGTTGTGCAAGAAGCCTTGCTTATATCTATTTTTTCGTCAAATTACATTCCCAAAAGAGCATTTTTCATTTTATTTAAATATTCCTTGTTGACATGTCCTAATCTGCGATGCCATGTTACTCCTGATACAGCTGATGCAGCCAAATACTCCTGAGATATCAAGTTTACCTTGTATACTCCATTGACTAATACTGCTGTAGCGACTAACTGTTTCTTTTTATTGTAAACATAACAGCCTTTTTCTGTAAAAGACACACTATTTCCTTTTCTATTTAATTGACCGACTGATAGTAGGTTAGTAGTCAGAGATGGTATACAGCGTACGTCTTCTACCACGATGTCGTACTCGCAATCATCAGTTGTAGTAGTTATTTTAACATTGCCAGAACATAATACAGTCAACTTCTCGCTATTAGCTACGACAATTTCTTTGTTTTGTTCGTATTTGGCATTCATTACCCAACTTTCATTAGCTGTTAGGTGTACACTTGCCCCGGAGTCAATATACCACTCATTTTTGTTGAAATTCGCATTTAAAAATACAGCACTGAATGCGGTTGATTGCACTCTTTCAGTATTTTTGTTCTGTGCAAAATTATTTTCATTCATGCACTGACTTTTGTAATGGCCGATTTGTTTACACCGGTACCTAGCATTTCACTGCCGTGTTTGACTTTGACAGAACAGTACTGTCAACATTATACTTTTTCTTGGCCATAGACAAATTCTTTTTATTTTGCTTTACTTGACTAATAAAAGCACCGTTCATTTCGCTTTCGTATTCTACTGACTCCATATCTAAAAGTTTCGTTTTAATATTGTCTGCCGTAATGGAAATTCCTGAATGTTCTATTGCCATGATCATTGGTGTAAAACGATCAGGCAATCCAGCCAACAACAATGACCCTGTCCACTGATCATTTATTTCAAATCCTGTTCCGCTTAGTTTTTGCGCTGTATCAATAATCTGCGTCACATATGACGTCATTGAAGTGCAGTTTTCTCGCCGGATTAAAATTAAATTTCTTAATAGACTTATTCTTCTTGAAAATCCACTATCGTCAAATAGTTGCTGTAACTTATGCCATAATTCTTTTGACGATTTTACATTTTTACGTGGACATACAATGACGGGTCGATAGTCATTATCAATTTTGCTTTCGTTTTTTCGTCATCAGCGCTTGAAATTTCTTTATCTGGTTCTGCCTTTATGCAATGTTTCATGCCTTCCAGAACCAAGAAATTTTCTGCTGCGAAACACCACTCCGAATAATTATCGCGTCCCTTTAGTTTCGGCACATTTACTAGGTAGTTGCTAGCCATTTTGTCGAACTGATATACTGGAACTTACTGAGATAATTGAAATTACATCTAAATCGCACTGAATACTGTCTTTTAACACTTGCAAAATGCAAAATTCTTGCTAAAACGACTCAATAGTGATTTTATGAGCTCTCTGGGCCCATAACCTGAAATAATACAACGTATTCCCAGAGACGAGTGGCAAAGACTGACAATGTTTTATTTCTTACTAGAGAAGTAAACACACAATTTAAATTACATGTCTATATGTCTAGTGACAATAAAAGACAGATGGCCAGTACGATACATGGCCAGTGCTAATACATACTGTGTAGATATAAAACCTTCAACAAAAACATTTTACAAAAGTAAAAGCTTTATGAAATAAACTATTCAGTCAATACTGGCTTCATTAATTAAACAGACTACAATTAATACTGCAACTACATCGGAGACATAAAATTGAAGTAAATATTTGTATTGTTTCTTTTTATAATATACCTAATATTCTATCACTTACACACAACACCATCTGGTCCCAAACGAAGTAGAACTTGTACAATGGGTACTAGACAGTGGATAAATACATATGTGACTGCACGATTGGCGTAGTGGTTTAAGCGGCCGCCTCACCGCTTGACATTGCGCCGAAGTGTTGTGGGTTCGATCCCCACACGAGACAACACTTTGTGTGATTCATAAATTGTTGTTTCGAGTCTGGGTGTTAATTGTGTCCGTTAGTTGTATGTTTGTAAAGTCTCCCGCGACACAGGATTTACTTAGTCATAATGCGGGAGTTATCTTAAAAAAAAAAGTTACTTTTAAATTCGTACATAATATATATAGAAACACCCAGACCAAGATAAACATTATGAATTGAACCCGCGAGCTTCGGCAAAGCAGTCGCTTACACTGCCGCCACGCAACCGCGTTAATAGAACTGAATATTACTTACATAAAAAAATTGATAACATTAAAATTAATATAAATATTGTACCGTAACAATTATTGCGAAGTGGAAACCACCATACATATCCATATTCTGTGACCACACCAGATTTACATACTAAGCAGCTCAAAGTACACTGGCTACACGGCCCGTGCCAAGACATGACATTGTGTTATGTCTTGGCACGGGCCGTGTAGCCAGTGTACTTTGAGCTATCTGCAGATACAGCACGGCTCATAGTTTTTGGAAAAATATCAGGAGTATACGCAAACAATACTAAATTAATCATAATAGACACATAGTATCGCTAAAATTAATTAGAAGGTGCGACAAACCTCCATTTAATAAGATAGAACCAGCAACAGCCAATTACATAAGCAATACTGAAATATATTCAATCAGTTCCGTATTATTCAAAACACGAATAGCCTCTGACTGCATAACTTCGTGTTCAAAACATATTCATCAGCACAGTGGTCTATAAGCGACCTGTTTGGACAAAATCCTCGACCCAAATCACACACACGTGGAATATTCTCGCATATTTGTAAAATTGCTTTCCAAACGCGACGTGCATGCAGTGGCCTGATATTTTCCGCCTTGTGCTCCAAATTATAAGAATAAGTTCGTACCACGCTATTATTTTGTGATAATAAAATGTTATTTTCTTCTTCGCGGGGGGTTTTTCCTTCTTTCACGTTGAAAATAATTGGATATTTTAGGCCTACTCATGAAGTCATGAGTTTGAAATCTTTCCATTACAGATTTTCTGACTGTCAAGATATCAAAGGTAGGTAGTAGATATAAAAACATCAAAGCAAGTATACATTTTCAGATAAAAAGGCAGCAACAAACATGAGAAAAATAGTCAGGAAGGTAAAAATTTAAATAAGTAGGCTACATATTAATAGGTCATTAAACCCTGTACAAATGTAAAAACTTCTTCAGTGCTAACATTGGTGCTGCATGTTATACTACTTTATTCATAGATTATCTGTTTTGTTTCAAGCGGTTAACATAACTATTTATGATAATAGTAGAATTAGACCGGTCCTTAAAATATTATAAAGATCTTAACAATTTAAATAGAATTGTCGAGACTAAATAGATATTTTTATGGCGCCCTCCACGGTTGGTTTTAGCTGCCTCTACTCTCTATTTGTGGGATTACCGAGAATAGTTTGACCACAAATAATTATTAGTCTATCATCCATGAATATCATGTTGATCGTGTCTTTTATATCTATTTGTGCCTGTTTGACGCAGTTGAGAGAAAACGTATTTAAAAAATCATCAGCTATGTTTATAATCCGTCCCACTGCTGGGCACAGGCGTCTTCTCATTTTGAGAAGAGTAAGGCCGTGATCCATCACGCTGGCGAAGTGCAGATTGGCAGACTTCACAATACATGTTTTTCCAGAACACGCATGGAATATGGAAAACTCTCAGACATACAGGTTGCACCGTTTAACAAGCTATTATCAACGATTTGATTCGCAATTCACTTCAAAAAGTCGTGGACGCCACGGGTTGAACGCAAGGTCCTGAGCGTAGCAGTCTATCCGTCTCACCAATAGGCTATCACTGTTCTATTTTTTCATCACAGATTCACATAACAAGCCTACTAATGGTCTTCCTGTACCAGAAGGAACAAAATTGTGAACACACAATACTCCTATAGTAAAGGCGATAGGACATAAATATTTTACGAGACAGCTAGCAAATAAACATTCATATTTCATTTCTGAATTTCCATAGTGCGCACGTTTGCACTTCGCTCCGTCGTCGTTTGATTTTACTGGTGACTTTTTTTCTAATAGTGTCACTGTGGAAAGACAACAGAAGCATATTTTGACATCTCTTTCTATTTTATGTTCTCCTAGTATTTGGAGCCAGTTCTGGGTTTCAAATGTTTGTCAACTTTGAAGATTGGTTTTTACTTACTTTACAAGTAACAAAGGATTATATATATATTTCTTTTCTTTTTTTAAGACAACTCCCGCACTAGGGAGAAATTCCTGTGTCGCGGGGAACTTTACAAACATACAATCAACGGACACAAAGAACACCCAGACTCGAGACAACAATTTTTATGTACATCACACAAAGTGTTGTCTCGTGTGGGAATCGAACCCACGACACGCAGCGCAGTACCAAGCGCCGAGGCGACGGCTTAAACCACTACGCCAACCGTGCAGTCAAATTTCTTTTATTGTATTATAAAGTTACATAAATACATGCATATACTCACGCCTTTTTCCCGTCGGGGTAGGCAGAGACAACAACGCCACTTGCTTCGTTGTTCGAAGCTCTGTTGGTCGGTCGCTTGCTGATGTTGGTCGAACGTCTCAAATGGATTATCAAATGGAGAGTTTCCGCCATGCATCCTACTAATATTATAAATGTGAAAGTTTGTGAAGATGGATGGATGGATGGATGGATGGATGGATGGATGGATGTTTGTTACTCTTTCACGCAAAAACTACTGAACGGATTTGGATGAAACTTAACAGTAATATAGTTTATACATCAGAATAACACATAGGCTACAATTTATAAGGATTTTGTATAATGTTGCCATAATATAAGGAAAAGTATTATCTTTGTTTGCTTGGGTCAAATTTAGTAATTGGACTTTTACCCCTTTCCTGATGACAGATTGATCTGATATTAGGCATACACTTCTTAATCTTGATGACAATAGATAATATTTAAATTATTGTAAATTCAAGATGGCCGCCGATACAAAATGGCGGATCACATATCTTCACAACAACCTCAATATGGGTATCAAATGAAAGGTTTTGATTAGTAGGATGGGGCTCACTATGAAAAATCCAAGATGGCCGCCGCCACAAAATGGCGGTTTACCTATTTTCACAAATACCTCAATATGGGTATCAAATGAAAGGGCTTGATTCGTAGAATAGAGTTCACTATGAAAAATCCAAGATGGCTGTGGCCGCAAAATGGCGCATTTCAGATTTTCCACAAATATCTCAATATGGGTATCAAATGAAAGGGCTTGATTAGTAAAATAGAGCTTACTATGAAAAATCCAAGATGGCCGCCGCCACAAAATAGCGGATTACTTATTTTCCACAAATAACTCATTATGGGCATCGAATGAAAGGGCTTGATTGGTAGAATGGAGCTCACTATTAAAAATCCAAGATGGCCGCCGCCACAAAATGGCGGATTACTTATTTTCCACAAATACCTCAATATGGGTATCGAATTGTTTGTTTGTTTTTCGTGTGAGTGTGTGGCCAACTCTGGTGTTGGAGTTTTCAGACCGCCCGAAGGCCTCCGACATGGCCTAACGATCCTTATCCTTAGACAAGAACCGGGACCGACAGCTTTACGTGCCCTCCGAAGCACGGAATGAAAATCGAATGACAGGACTTAATTGGTAAAAAAGGGCTCACTATGAAAATTTAATGAGAAGTATCAACTAACAACAAAACTAAAAACTTGAAAATAAAAATAACAAAAAAAAAATTGTTTTGGGCGTAGCCAGAGTAAACATTATGATAGAAATTTCACTTGGCCAACTATTTTATATTTGTCTGATCAATACCCCTTTTGAATGATGAGAAGATTGGTGCGATCTGGTAGCTAGGACTTACCGAATTACTTTTTAGCTTTTACTATATAACCTAACAACATAATAAAACTATGAGTTGGCGCGCTTAAGCACAGCGGGGAGGAGGGACGGTTTGATATGTAGGTACTTTGTGGTAATGCTTTCAGTTTTAATTTTTGCTGCTGTTATATTCAGTAGGTATATAAGCTCTTCATAACATCAATAATATACCTAAGCTACATCCTAATCTTTACCAGAAGTTCGACGATTATGAAAACAAAAGTTATTTTTAAGTATAATCTGTTTATATATTATATGCTATACGGCTAATCTGCAGAGCTGTTTGTGATGAAATTTGACATGAATAGTCTGCAACCTGGGGAAGTACATTTTCTCCATTATCAAAATTTCATGCTGGCGAAGCCGCGGGCGAAAGCTAGTAATATATAAAAGGGTCCTGGTCACTAAAGTAATTTGCCAACCTGGTGTCCCAGTTCCATGGCCAAAAGCAAAAATAGCAATAGCATTTTTGCAAAGGACTAGTTATTTCCAAAGCACCCAGCACCCAGTAAAACATCCAAAACTTTGTAAACAATATTAATCTTAATATATAAAATCCTTGCGTTACTGACTGACTGACAAATACGCTACAATAGAAACTACGCGGCGCAAAAAGCTGAAACTTAGCATGTATGTTCCTTGGGGACCGTAGGGGTGCACTAAGACGGGATTTCCCAAAATTCCCACGGGATCGGGAAAAACGGGAAATTCGAAAATATGTGCGTGCGAAGCCGCTGGCGTCGACTAGTAAAAATAAATATAATTCATATCCCCATATTCTCCATACATACACCCTATTGAAATCCGTTACAATAGTTCAGTTTCAACGTATAAAATTCGCGAGAACATGAGACAATACAATGTACGGAGTACTGAGTACGGACTACAAATAGCAAAAGATAAAAACTGTTAAAATGTTGTCGAAACGTGTATTGCGATTTAAATATTTCGTCTGTCTGTACAAGTAATAAAAACAATAATAAATAACAGCGCTTGTACGACACAAAGTTGACGCGCTTGTAAACTTTTTAGATAGCTTTGTACGAATAGTTTAGGGAACTATTTAGGATAGATTGCGATAATATTTCTTAGGGCCGGTTTTTTGATCCCTAGTAAAAGTCAAGCTTACCATTTGTTAATCTTACTATAATTAAGTCTTTACCTAATGGTTATCTCATGTTTACGTTTTTTGATACACATTTTAACTATGGTTAGAATTGACTATAGTTAACTATGTTGTCATTTCCATGAACACTGCTCTACCGATAGAAGAGTAGGGGGTAATTATTTTTATATGGTAATACTTGTACATTTTGACAGATAGTGCGAAAATTAACTTCAAAGTTGTCATAACATAAGTCATTATTTGTTACTTGTCAAAAGATAAAGAGTAATCTCGTGGTTGTTTTCAAAGGTAATTTTGTGGTGTATTTTTGTAAAAACGACGTATTTAAGTAATGGAATTAAACAAAGCAGAAAACGTGAAGTAAGTAATCTTTGTAAGCTGTTTTATGAAAATTTGTATTTTATACATAAGTATAATTTGCAAATAGATATCTAATATATTTACGCATTTGTAATTAAAACGTTTTTCCAGGGATCGTACCGCCAATTTTAATAAAGAAGAGACAACAAAGTTCGCTTAATTAAAGACTTTCCCATCAAAACCTCAAAAAAACTGATCATGTTAGTAATCAGCAAAAAGAAGCAGCTTGGCGGCGTCTTGCAGAAAAATTCAACTCGGACGGAGAGAGATATAGGAGCATAAAGCAACAACAACAAAAATCAATAACACGAAGAAAACAGCCAGAAAGGTGAGCATCTCTATTAAAATTTGACTCTTTTATTTCAATATTAATCTTACATATTTATTTCCTCCTTTCAAAGGATAGGCCTAGTCCAGCAGTGGACTGTTAAAGGCTGATGAAGAGAGAGAGAGATTTATAGTGAATTATGAAATACAATAATAATCACATTTAAAAGGAAATGAGAGCAGAAAAGAGAGGCAGGAAGCAAACCGGAGGTGGACCACCACCACCAAAGCCATCTGAGACTACGGAATGGCTAAACTCTATCATGGGAGAGTCAATATTGGGTCTGCCTGCAATATATGATAGTGACGCATTAGGTATGTACCATCACTTTTGAGTGTGACACGCTACACTTATATAGGAGCAGGAAGGGGACCCGCAAATGTTATGTCAAAGATTGTTGGTATAGTTCTGTAAGTAACTTCGGTCATGTTATTCAGTTTAAAATGTAGCTTAATAATAGATATGTCTTGTTCCAAGATTGTGACTACCTACATATGTACTCGTATATCAAATTCAATCTTCCCATTTGTTGTATAGATCTCTCTGAAATGTATGGGATAAAATACCAACATACTTGCCATTCTGCATTGATGCCCCATGCTCTGAAGCCTAGCATTAATTACCTAGTTGTCACATATTTGTGTCTTGGCTCCACACTCAATTATTGTTTAGTGCCTCTAGTTGGTACTTTGCTAAACCAACCCAAAGATGAAAGCAAGTGTACTCCATATAAAATATGTTATATTTATATTAGTAAGATAATACCTACTTAAGTAATTTAATTTCTTTGTTTTCAGCAAGCAGCTGCAGTAAGAAAAAAAGATTTACACCTCAAGAAACAAGAAAAAAAACTAATATGTCATTTGGAAAGCAAATCTGATTTAATTATGAAAAGAAAGGCATGTGAAGAAGATTTGAAAAAGTATGCAGGAGAGGAGCATATATTATAAAAAATTTAAATGAAAGAAAAGAGATTCACATGAACAAAATAACACTTATGCAAGAAAAACCCAATTTATACATTAAGTAACAGCAAGAACTTCATAGTCTTGAAATTGAATTTAAGAAAAAATATCATAAATTGCTATTAGAAAAAGCTATGTAAAAAATTAATGAAATAAAATAATCAATACTTTTCTAAAGCACATTGTTTTTATTTACACTATATAGGTACATATTTATAATAGGTGTAAGTACTTATAATTTATGGGAATTGAAACATTATTCATTTGATGTCAGCAATAATGAAAAGTGTGTCTCTATTAATTCCTGCCGGTACTGTTGATCACTACTGGTGGACGTTATAGTACTCAAACTACTTTCCTCCATAATATCTTGCATTTCATCATGAGCTAATGCTTCCCTGGTAGAATATCATTTTTTCAACACAAATATTGTGTAGAATAGCAGTACTCACAATTATTGGTTGAACATTTTCTAATTTAACTCTTAGTTTTGATCCTACACATGGGAACCTCCGCTTCCACACACCAAAAGTCCTTTCAACCACATTTCTTGTCCGTATTTGACTCTCATTGTCTAGTTTCTCAGCAGCTGTCTGTGTGTTTGCCAGCGGAGTAAGCAAGTACTTTTTTAAGTAGCCACGGTCACCCAAAAAACAGCATCTGCTATATCGTTGTGATTGCATTATATCTTTCACATTGCCGCTATTAATAATTGTACTGTCGTGCACAGATCCTGGCCATCTAGCAACAATGTTACTTATTTTTAGGTTTGCATCTGCCACAACTTGGGTGTTGATAGAAAATACATCTTTTCTATTTCTGTACAGCTCTGCATTGTCACCTCCTGGGCTCGCTATCCGTATATTTGCTTCTATCATACTAGGAAATTTGGCAATTCTATAAAAAGCACCTATCACTTCTCTTATTTCTTCAATCGAATTTGGCATCTCAATAAATCGTTTTGATTTCAAACAAATTTGTCTTGGTACGGCATGAATAGCTTTGCGTACGGTGGATTTGGATACCCCAGACAGATCACTAGAACATTGTTGCATATTCCCAGTGCCTTAAAGCGTAAAGTTATTAGTAACTGTTCCAGTGGTGTAACGGTGTGATTTCGCTCAGTGAGTGTTTTTAATTCAAACTACGGTTTGTTTCGAAAGCCGGTAGCGCTTGCAAAAATCTGTATCGTCCCAATGCTCTCGCGGTGAATTCCGTGGTCTAAATACCTTCGGCCTTCTCATAAGGATATATTCCATAAAAATTTCATCATCTGATGAACTCTCCAACATATCAAAGTAACTTGATATTCTAGGTACCTACGTTTAAATCCATACGAGTATTATTCACCAACACAACATCAAATAAAATCACACGTAACAATGGCAATGCAAAGTTAACTATCCGCCATCTTGCTAAACCCTCGATGGAGCAGTGGTTAAATATTTTGACCAATGGTTACTTATTTGACCATTAGTTATCTTAACTAGATATCAAAAAACGGGTTTTACGGAAATTTAACCATTTGTCATTATTTTTAACCATTGGTTCACTTAACTAGGGATCAAAAAACCGGCCCTTAGTAGATATTATTACAGCATATTCGTTATATTTACATTGATCGTGCTTACTATACGTTCAAATAATGTGTGAAGAAATTCCTTATCACATTTTATGTCTTTGAACGACAAGTCATTTTGAATGCCGTCAATCACGATTTAGTATATACATGAGTATCTTAGAGAACACGTAAAGCCGCCAGTTTTGGCTGCCAAAATCGATTTGAGGTTAGGAGGAGTCAGTATTTGCCAATATCCTACAACTAGTCTAAAATAACTTATGACCATTATTGCGGGTACTAAAGCTTAGACGGGAAAATTTCTATATATGTAATTCAAACATGCTAAAACTAGGAAGCGGACCTTCGAGACCAATGCAGTCGTTGTCGTAAACGTTATCCTAGGAGCAACAAGAAATTAGTGAATATTAGCCAAGCCACGGGTTATGTGTAATTATTAACAATTTAATATGCATTAAACTTTGAAAGTCATTGGTGCGCGCCGAAGATTCGAACCGGTAGCAATATTTTCGAATACATAGCTGTCTGTTAGTATCTCCATTAGGTTATCGCTGCCTTTTTTACACGAATTTTCTATACTACTGTCTAATTCTTAAAATAATGAGCCCCGAGCCATATTCATTATTTTAATTACTCACCCAAACGTGCTCTACTACTTATAATTTTATTGCGACATTTTACATTCGATATATGAGACAGTTTTTACGGCGTTTTAAATCAAATTTGAAATATTTAACTGGGTCAACCAGCTCTTACGTACTTTTGTAAAGTATGGAACGAATTCCACGTTGACTGAATATAATCAACATTTGTGAAACAGCCTTCTCACCATTCTTTCCCATATTGCGAGGCAAGATATACTGAGCATGTTATTATTGTTTTAGACAGGAGGCATATGGCTTAGATGAGGTATGGCTGCGATTTGTCTTCCTTTAAAAGGTGTATTTACATTCCAACTTAATATTTACTTACAGATGAATCCGATAAGAATGCATCAACTTGCTTAAACATTATGTTCTTAGCTTTATCCCATGAGCCTCCTGGGGTCCGCTTACTAGTCTAACCTTATGTGATGGAACATGAGCTTTTCTACAAAGCAACTGCCAGGTTGACCTCCGCAATACGAAGGGATAGCAATATTTGATGGTTTTGTAGTTCAGTTTATTCAGAGGTACTGACTCCCTATAACGACTATCAAAAGCCAGCCGAGGCCGACAGCTTCAGCGAGGCTTGAGACAAGTGATATTTAGCAGTAGAACTAATAAATAGTATAAATTGCAGCAGTTAACTCTTTTGCACTGTATACAATCGTCCGTTGGAGTTACAAATACACCAAGCGACACAAACTTTATCGTGCAGACTTACCTTCTACTAACGTATCTGCACCACGTTGTTATTTTCTTCTTGTTCAAACTCTATTCATAAACTTTCTATCAATGAGCTATAACTGCTTTATTGCTAAGTAAGAATGGCCACGACAATTGTCAGGTCACTAATAACGTCAGTTACAAAATTGGTATCTATACCTATATACGATTTGTACCAGTACATAAAAATGCAACAAAAACAAAAATACACTTCTGTTTCCAATACTGGTTACCCCATCCCTTTCTTCGAAAAAATCTACATATCATTTTTCAAGCAACGAAAACAGACAAACTCGCAGACTTGACAATAGTTTATTAATCACATGAAGTGTTGTTCTGTGCCGTCCTGGGGTCCTGATCGAGCACACAACACTCATTATCACAGACATAGATCTACATAAATAACGCAAATGCATGCACTTCGCGTGTCTGAACCCCGACCAAGCGTCGAGGTTGGTCGCCGCTAACTTCAGTCCCCGCGCGTCCGTTGTTGCAGCCGAACGTCCGCAAAAAACTAAAAAAATGCCTCGTTGCGTGATAATTAACTGCAATAGCCCAAAAATTTCGAACACCCAAAAGCAGGAACATATTTCCTATCACAGGTAAGTTATTTTAAAATTATATTATGCGTAAATTCATATTAAAACTGTTTTTAAGTATTCCAAGCTGCGTGTCGTTCCAGAATATACCTAACTATAAATTACCGTTAAGTAAACTTTATTCACATTACGTTGCCGCGTTTGCTTTGGACGTTTGATTTGACGTTGTGTGTTAGGAGACGATGAATATCGCACAAGCGATACTGTCGCGCATCGCTTCGGTACAGTTCGTACAGTAGGTATTAAAAAGTCGGCACGCTTGGTTTCAATACAAATCGTGATAATTGCGTTATCTATGTAGATCTATATCTGTGTTCATAATGTTAAACCAGAAGACAGCTGCTTAAACTACTACGCCATCCTGCAATCAAAATAAATACACACTCCAATTCGGGAGCGAATTAGAGCATTTGCAACAAAATATAGTTTTTCCAAGCATCATAAAGTCCGTTGATAACACAACTTATGTCGCATCAAGAGCTATTCTACACACTGTGTTGTAATGGTACCCCACGTTAGTCTCGTCATTGTGGTGACAAAACGTACACGTAGGAAATACATGGGCGTAATGTTAAGTCATTTATTATTGTATACGGCGGCAGGTTTTTATGAGCTTGACAAGTTTCTTTCTAGTGTGTGACAGAGATATGTGTAGGCTGTATTACCCAAAGGGTTTCTACGGATATCTAGTGCTCATGATACTAGATTTTCCAGAATCTTATTTCTGGAGGTATCCTATTTATGTTTCTTTGAACTAATAATAGTTGTGCAGTACTGACGATAGTGTTTTTTGAACGATTAAATAGTAAGGTCTTGTTAGTTTGAACGATTAAATAGTAAGGTCTTGTTAGGTCGTAACTTTCGATTGTATTGTTAATTTGTATTGGGTACTAATTTAAATTTCTTGAAGTTTGGGTCTTGAAGGTAGGAGTATTAAGGGAGATTTTAGGTAATACTATTTAACAGTAAGATTTACAGTAAAAAGTAATGCTCCTAAAACTTTGAAACTTTTTATCATGATTCAGAAGCTTCGAATTAGTTGCTATTTTGGTTTATAATTCTAAAGAAACAAACAGAAAAACAGTAGCTTTTATTTCAAAGTGGATGGCTTTGAAATAAAAGCCACTGTTTTTCTGTTTTCTGCAAAACGTAAAACAGTCGCAAGTACAAAATATTTGCATTCAATAACACGGTGTCAGAAATCAAAAAATCAGGTAACAAAACTGCCTTTATGTCCAAGGACGCTTTTATTGGATACTCCATTTATTTGTAGGGAGCACAATTTCGGAGTAGTTACCACCTTAAACAGTCAGGAGTCGTAAACAGTGGGTCGGACGCATATCACTAGGACTATAATTCGCGGCTCCCTCCCTGGCTGTGACTTTTATTGTTGGTGTGAATAGTGACGCACTACCGTCCGGATTATTGTTATGGATAGCGCTGCGGGTTTTTTGTGATTTAGAAGTGCGAGCTTTAGTTATATGGGATAACCTCTATTAAATAGGGTAGTACTAGGTCACGGGGATTTGTAGACGAACACTTACTGTAGCCATTGGATTAAGTTGAGTTTATGAGCTTGACCGGAATTTTGGATGTTTTGTGAATGTGGTCGCCTGATTGTTAGGGAGCGTCTTTTGAAAACGACACTAATCAAAATAAGATGCAATTTCTTTTTACATCTTTATTTATTTGGACTTTGGACCATATCGTATCGATTGTCCATTCAATTGTGCCTGTGAATTGATCTATTGCTAACATATAAATTCCTCTACTCGTAGTGTTTGGTAATATTTTGATCATGAGTCCTAACCATAGAGATATAAAGGATAGAGTGGCAGAACAGTACCTAACTCAATACTGTGTCGTGTCCGTCGGTGCGAGAGAGAACACAACATTATTTTCTCACTCTTCATTTCGCAGGGAACTAGTGTTTCAGCAAAGCTGCAATTTATGTATGTTTTTTACGTCATTATTATACATGTATGTCTAAAAAACCATACAGATAGGTCGGTTCTAAAATGCAGGCAGACTACATAATAGTTTCGCAGTCATCCTAATGGAGTGGACATACACGATATTGACTTTCTCACTCTTACTGGCAATGACAGCGAATCAGTATGAATACATGTGAAGAGTGTTTTTAAATTTTATAATTTACTAGAGGATGCCCGCGGTTACACTCGCGTTATTTCAGGCTATTGCTCTACTCCCGTCGTTTAAAGCGTGATGTTATATACCTTAACGCCTTCCTCGATAAATGAGCTATCTAACACTGAAAGAATTTTTGACCGGACCAGTAGTTCCTGAGATTAGCGCGTTCAATCAATCAAACAAACAAACAAGCTTTTCAGCTTTATACACCGCTATTTTTTAATTAGTACAAAAACTGTAAGGACAGATTAGCGAAGATATTATTATCATATATGTGACGTAAGAATTTTATAATATCAATAAAGAGCAAAGTTATTATCATTTGTTTATTGTAGAAAATCTCTCTTATATCATAGTCATATTTTACAATCCATTCACTAATTAATTGATAATATTCCATCCTGCTCATTCGCATTCTCTCTGTCGCACTTATGATGTAGGTAGCCATAGAAAATAAAATAAAGAAAAATAATAAATGTAGGTAGTTATTTTTTAATTTTGTTAATTCTACCCTCTCCTTCATACTTCATTCGGGCTAAGGATCGGTAAAATTTATCGTTTAACAAGTAATTAAATACGGAGGTATGTAATTAGAAAGCAAACAAATATCAAAATAAAAGATGGTGTTCTGGACTAAAAGAAAAGAGTAATTTTGGCGTATTTATGAAGTTAGAATCATCTGCTATTTACAAATTATTTTATCATCATCATGTCAGCCTAGAGACGTCCACTGTTGGACATAGGCCTTCCTCAAGGTGTGTGGAGAACACAGACCGATTTTGAGCCGCCCGCATCAAATTATTATTTACTTAAGTACGTATCATTTACTAAACTTACAAGTATTTCCATTGTCCTTCGAAATGTCCACCACCGTTGTCAAAAGCATCCAATATGCACTGTTTTAATTGTTTGACACTGACCCGGTCACTTTTGTACACTCACAATACGATTTCCATGCGATTTTTTGACTTAAAAAGTACGCACGAAGCATAGCTACATACTCCCGTGATATGAACTGATATGATAGGCCATCGCGTCGGGCAAACGTAGACAAACAATTAACTTTTGCAACGAAATTAGATACACTCACTTTCGCTAGCAATTTAGTACTGTTTGTCGCATCGTCGGGGCGTGGCGCAGGCGCAGAGGGGCGGAAGGGGGGGGGAATTTATCAATGGTTCATTTTATTATGATAGTACACGGGTCGGTCATAGTATTAGTATTGCATTTACCAATTATCACGTATTTTTTGTGTTTTGAGACAGTTGTGGGACTTAGTGTTTTTATTTTTCAACTACATAAATACGATCAGTTAAAGATACTTAGTGCCCTGTTAATTTTTTGTACTAATTAAAAAATAACGGTGTATATAAGATAAGATACATAACTCTTATTTTCAATCGGTCTGTGTGGATAACCTTGGGGGAGGCCTGTGTCCAGCAATGGACGTCTCTAGGCTGACATGATGACTGAATCAACGGAAGTCTGCAGTTCTGACGAAGAACAGTGAATAATTTTAATTTTTTGTAACCAATATTAAATTTATTTATTCTGTTCACATAACAGTGAAAATAAGAGTTACAAATTATAAAATTTAAAAACACTGTTCACATAACAGTGTTTTTAAATTTTATAATTTGTAACTCTTATTTTCAATCATAAACATATTTCTCTCTGTGGTCGGTCCCTCATGACTGAGGATCGTATTCGTACTGGTTCGCTGTCATTGACAGTAAGAGTGAGAAAGTCAATATCATGTATCTCCATTAGCATGACTGCGAAACTATTATGTAGTCTGCCTGCATTTTAGACCCGACCTATCTGTCTGGTTTTTTAGATATACATGTATAATAATGAAGTAAAAAACATACATAAATTGCAGCTTTGCTGAAACACTGGTTCCCTGCGAAATGAGGAGTGAGAAAATCAAAATCATGCAACTTCAATAGCACGACTGAGAAAGTATCGTGTGGTCTGCCCGCGTGTCAGAACCGACCTATGTGTCTGCCTTTGTAAATATATGTTTATAATAATAATATAAATAACATACATAATTTCTAGCTTTGCTAAAATAACGTAAATTTAATGAAATTTTGGAAACTATGATATTAAATAAAATATAGTAGGAACCAGTTGCCTTTGTAAATATATGTTTATAATAATAATATAAATGACATATATAATTTCTAGCTTTGCTAAAATAACGTCAATTTTATGAAATTTTGGAAACTATGATATTAAATAAAATATAGTAGGAACCGGAACAAGTGTCTGCCATTGAGTTTTTCTATAAATATATATATATATATATATACACCGCTATTTTTTAATTAGTACAAAAAATTTAACACAGCACTAAGTATCTTTAACTGATCATATTTATGTAGTTAAAAAATAAAAACACTAAGTCCCAAAACTGTCTCAAAACTGTCCACAAAAATACGTGATAATTGGTAAATGCAATACTAATACTATGACCGTACTAAGAGTATCATAGTAAAATGAACCATTGATAAATTCCCCTCCCTCCCCGCCCCTCTGCGCCTGCGCCGCGCCCCGACGATGCAAAAGCAAAACAAAAGTGAGCGTATCTAATTTCGTTGCAAAAGTTAATTGTTTGTCTACGTTTGCCCGACGCGATGGCCTATCATATCAGTTCATATCACGGGAGTATGTAGCTATGCTTCGTGCGTACTTTTTGAGTGGAAAAATCGCGAGTGCAGCTGTGTACCCATGGACATCTTAATGTGAGTGTACAAAAGTGATCTGATCAGTGTCAAACAATTAAAACAGTGCATATTGGATGCTTTTGACAACGGTGGTGGACATTTCGAAGGACAATGGAAATACTTGTAAGTTTAGTAAATAATACGTACTTAAGTAAATAATAATTTGATGCGGACGGCTCAAAATCGGTCTGTGTTCTCCACACACCTTGAGGAAGGCCTATGTCCAGCAGTGGACGTCTCTAGACCTACATGATGATATAAAATAATATTTGTAAATAGCAGATGATTCTAACTTCATAAATACGCCAAAATTACTCTTTTCTTTTAGTCCAGAACACCTTCTTTTATTTTGATATTTGTTTGCTTTCTAATTACATACCTCCGTATTTAATTACTTGTTAAACGATAAATTTTACCGGTCCTAAGCCCGAATGTAGTATGAAGGAGAGGGTAGAATTAACAAAATTAAAAAATAACTACCTACATTTATTATTTTTCTTCATTTTATTTTCTATGGCTACCTACATCATAAGTGCGACAGAGAGAATGCGAATGAGCAGGATGGAATATTATCAATGAATAAGTGAATAGATTGTGAAATATGACTATGATTTAAGTGAGATTTTCTACAATAAACAAATGATAATAACTTTGCTCTTTATTGATATTATGAAATTCTTACGTCACATATATGATAATAATATCTTCGCTAATCTGTCCTTAAAGTTTTTGTACTAATTAAAAAATAGCGGTGTATATATATATAAATATTATAAAATATCAAAACGGCAGACATGCTGCGATCACGTTTTGAAAGTTGATTTTCATGCTTTTCGACTTCTAGGCACGCCTAAAGGAACCCACTATGGGAATAGTGAACCCCCATTTGATCTACGGCAGATGAATTAGTATAACTAGCATTAATATGGAGTTTGCTACTATACCGTAAGTCTGCGGAACACTGGCTCTCAGTCTAAAATTGATTTTATAAGATTAAAGTAAATTTTATTACGAAATATTTCGGTTTGCCCTGGGCGATAGTTTTTATAGTGAGAGGAGATAAACGACTATCTACAAAGCCATAACCTTTATAAATTGAAAACTATTAAACAGATAGATAGTGATTTATCTATATATTTCCTCAATAAAAAATGTTCACGAATGAGAATAGGCTTGTGTATGTCAATAAAGTTTATTATTTATTATAAAAAGGTAAAATTAATGTTATTTTTAGGATTCTAAAACTAAAAATAATGTATTTATTCTTGTGACAGTGAACACCAATCAGAGCGCATTACGTCAGAAAGTACGTCCGCCATTCATGTTGTTGACGTTTTAGTAGTAAATACAACTAAAAGGTCGAAATTTTCTACCTGTCAAATCTAATATAAAAAAATAAAAGTGAGTACCTACATCAGACCAGACTTCATTCACGGTTTGTTTTGTTTTGGACTTTGTGATAGCACTCAACCGCCATGATAGTTTACAGCATTTTCGTGTCAAAAATCAAATAAAACAATACTGCTGACTCTGTAGTGCAAGATTAAATTAAATTAATTCCGATAATCTTAATCTTCTTTGTACTCTATAATTATCAGTACCTGGACGACCGATGATTTGATGAAAGTCATCATCATCATCAGCCTTTAACAGTCCACTGCTGGACTAGGCCTCTCCTTTGAAAGGAGGAATTGGTCTATTATACCACGCTGGCCAAACGGGATGGTATAGGGTTTGTATCAAGTTTTCCTTCTTTTACAGTGTTATTCTCTGCATAATATGCTCCCTCTGTCGGCTTTTACGATACCCATGGGATGATATGGGGTGGTAATACTCCGTATTCTTAATCCGTCACCACACGGCCAGATGACTGATGAAAATCACTGAAGCCTTTTTCAAGATTTAAATGAGTTATATAAACATACTAGCTTTTGCCCGCGGCTTCGCTCGCGTAAATTCGGGGTTCTCTAGTTATAGTATATCATCTATGTTCGGAGTAACACAAATCTCCTTTTATTGTCGTTTTAAGTCTTTAAGAATATCAGCTCTTGTAGCGTGGTGGCTCTCAACCTCTCTTTTAGATATATAACTGCAAAAAGTATTTACACATACAAACTACTTAGTACTAAGACTTAGTAGTACTCAAAATGTTATCCGGTATCTGTGTCGTTTCGCTAGAGTGGCCAATATGGCGGCTGTGATTTGTCGGTCAGAACCATTAGAATTTAACAAAATACTCGACAAGCCGAATTTTGCGGATATAAGTTGTCGACTTGAAATATTTATTTTTTAATGTTTTATTATTCAGGTAAGGTTTCGATGTACTCCTTGACGAAATTATTAATATAAGATTTGACACTGCGATAGCAGCGCAGTCCGTCGGTTCCAATGTGAAACCATCCAAAATTCCAAACTACTTACACATTAAAAATTAAGTAAAAAAACATTTTCCAGTGGACTAAATTGTGAATTTAAACCATTCTCAAGTCCCCTTGAACACATACAAAAAATTTCATCAAGATCGGTCCAGTCGTTTAGGAGGACTTCCGTGACATACACACGCACACAAGAAATATATATTAAGATGTCCTAAAATTACCACCTCTATTTTCACTCTATTTTATTTTACGACCTAACTGATTAGCAATTTTTTCACTTACGCAAATCACGCGATTGAAAACCGTCGTAAAAAAAACTACTATAAGAAAAATTCGTTCTCTATTCTATCTACACCTATTTTGCTACTACTTTGACCTATTTTGACGCTTTAACTAATAAATTGTGCGTTTCTCGGAAGTCCGATATTTGTCCGCATTTTAAAAACCAAATAAATCCGTACTCCAAAACCTACACCTATGTATGTTTTGCTGTTTGTTCTGCACCTCGCTGTTTGTTTACGTAATTTCTGACGACATACAGTTAGCGCCACGAGGTATTTACTTAGAGCTTGCTCGGGGTTACAAATAAATATAGACTGTTTGTTAAATACTATAATTGTTTAATTCCTTGAATATAAATGATGAAAGATGAAATTAGTATAGACACGTTTCTCTCTTATCTCGCGATTGTGAAGCGTTGTAAAAAAAATTTGCGAGACAAAAAATCCGTGCCCTAAAATTTACACCGATATTTGTCAACTATAACCAAACTGCAACACGTATATTCGACGTGTTAATGCAATTTGACCTACAAATGTCGTCGTGCTCGCACTCTGCTGCGGGTGAGATCTATGCGCCGCACAAACATTCCTACTGCTGCTGTTTGTTCCGCGCCTCACTGTTTGTGCACGTGATTTGTGAAGTCATCCAGTTAGCGCCACGGAATGTTTACTTAGAGCTTGCTCGGGCTTACAAATAAATATGAATGACAACATTTTATCTATTGTACTATCATCTCTAGATCTAGCAAATTCAAAAATATTTGAAGAACATATTTTTATCAATGTACTTATACTTACTATGTAGGTAATGATTAATATTTGAAATCACTCCTATACAGATATTTTGACGCTTAAAGTAATAAATTGTGCGTTGCTTGGAAGTCCGATATTCTTTTCATTCAGATGCATTCTAAAAACCAAATAAATCGCTGCCCTAAAATCTGCATCTGTGTATGTCAACTAAAACCAAACTGCAACTCGTATATTCGACGTGTTAATGCAATGTGACGTACAAATGTCTCTGTGCTCGCACTCGGCTGCGGGTGAGATCTGTGCGCCGCACAAACATTCCTACTGCTTCTGTTTGTTCCACGCCTCACTGTTTGTGCACGTGATTTGTGACATCATCCAGCTAGCGCCACCGAGTATTTACTTAGACCTTGTTCCAGCTTAAGAAAATATGTACTAGTTTGTAGTATTGGATTTATTGGTTCTACAATCTTTGAATTATATAGAAGCTAGAATGGTCTCTTGAAAATTATGACACTGGCTAAAGTAAAAATAATAATCCGACTTAAATGAAAGAGAACATAATTATAGAACGTTATATGTTCTCTTTCATTTAAGTCGGATTATTTTTTTTACTTTAGCCAGTGTCATAATTTTCAAGAGACCATTCTAGCTTCTTGAACACTACTTCTAGAACATAAGTAACTACTTTCAACGGAAAGTAGTTACTTATGTTCTAGATTCTTAAAAAGAAAGAGATCCTTAGACGGAAGAGTTACTGAGATTTTCTTATTTAAGATAGAATATTTTCAGTAACTTGGGAATTTGAAGAAATTTAAAAATACCTTAAAAGTAATTAAAATCACTATTATTTACATCAAAATCAGAACGAAAATGTTAACTTTTATTCATTTGATAACTGGACCCAGTAGGCAAGGCGATGAGTATTTGGTGGGACCAATCACCAGAAGACCCGTTTCTTATAAAAGTACTGATTTTAAAATTTTAGACTACTCTAACCACCAAAATAAAATTTAATTTTATAAGCAATTTCGAAAATAAACTAAGTACATTATGGTTTCAAGGATATGTATTGGCTCCCAGCATGACGGTAAAATCAGCCAATTTATTTAATTTAAAAGCATTTCTAGCTTTTCACAAGCATTTCAGTAAGCAGAATGGCAACAACCAATTGTAATGTCCAACCCAAAAAAGAAAATTGCTTTACCTGGAACTAAATCTCAGAGTTTATTATTTCTCGAATAATCTCTTTTGGAACATATGATTCCTTAACCGTAATCACTTCATGCTTTCCCTGAATGATGACGTCCATTTATAAACAAAGTGAATAAAAATAAATTCTAGATGTTGAAAAAATATCATTATTTAATTAGACCGTTATCGCGGCAAGAAGTCCATCACTCTCCAACCTACTATGTCCACACCACACAAAAATCATACTATAACATCGTTTCACCCTGTCGGAAGGGCAAAAAAACAAACTTCGTAATAAAATTGAGATACAAGTAACAATATGTATTGTATATTACATATGAAAATATTTTTACCGTCACGGGGATTTTTTTTCTGTATCTCTCGATGTACAAAAATACTTTAACAAAAAGTATTTACGACGGGCAACATCAATTAAAAAGTAACGATATTTTTAAAGTACAAACGCATTTTAAAAAGAAAAGTCGAAATCTTTTCAAATATAAAACCTTTGGCGTCGTCACATGTACAAGTTGAACTTCTGACCAAAACGAAATTAGTACAAAAGAATCCCCAGATTGCGCAGCAGGGAAGTAAAGAAAATAAAAATGCCTCTCAAAGTCGAAACTCGCAAGAAACTCAAATAACAGTAGCAACATTTGAACAAAACTAATAAGTTGAGTACCGAATTTAATATGCGGACGTTAGGATTTAATGTCCCACCTTTCGAAGAAATACGACAAAAGTTGGACCATTGCTTGAGGGCTGGAGAAAGAAACTTGGACGCATGAGGGGACCTGGTTCATTAATCAAACGAATCAATTTGATTGATGGCGGAAAGATTGTCGCTCATTTTTGCGACGCCCCCTTTCCTCAATGTAATAAATCATACCCAATCAATGGTTGAATTGAAATGGAATATCTTTATGAAGGTCTTTTGTTAATGGTGGCGGTTTTATTGTGCTGCAACTGTAGATTAAAACTGATATTGGCTAAGGGGATTTCTTATGGGGTCTTTTAAACACGTTAAATTAGCTTTAAAATTATAGTCTCTTGCTAAAAGATTTAATAGTGAGAAAGTACTTCGACTTGTGTTAATCTCAGATTTACTCCAAGTTTTTAAGGACCTTTTAAAATTACCTTTTAGCTAGGTGAAACTTATCATAACTCATTTAACACCCTCCTTTAATACTTGAAGTATAACAGCCTTAAACCTTACCGCACCTTTTACATTACTCTTATCAGAGTATCGAACTAGGAAAGTTGTCATTTAAAAGCGAGGAGGTGAGCCGCAAAACCGGCAGTGCGTCACCCATGTAAGCCAAAATAAACGATCCCTTTCTTGCCTTCGTTTCAGACGAAGGTGACAGTTATCTCGCTGCCTCCCCACCAATAGTTCCGCGCCGTCAAACCGACACAGTGTGGGGTGGAAACATAAAGACGTTCGGCAAGGAACGGCGCGCTAGCAATATTTGTAGTGAATCCTAAAGGATGATTTTACCAGAATAGCCACTACTGCATAAAATATGACCACAAGAATACGCGGTCAGAAATTTTCAAGCTAAATTTCTTTTATTCGGTATTAAATAATAGGATAGTGGATCATCTTCTTATTACCTACATGAAAAAAATATTTCTTAATTCAAGATTGAAGAGATTCCCGAGGTCTCCCGTGTTTCCACTCACCAAACAAAACGAAACAGTATGAGCACAACCACTTTTCTGGCATTTTGTTTCAAGGTTACACTTTTCTGGTCAAACCGGTGCTTTTCTGTTGAAATCAGCAAAACTCTTTATACAAAACCAGTACCATAATTTTGCACTAAAATTTCTCGAGCGTGTATTGCCCAATTTGCTTCCCGTATACTCTCAACAACCCAACATACAAAGCCGTAGTTACGACTGCTCATTAGCCGGAGTTTGATTCAGTCACCCAGCCCCGTACCAATCAATACCGTACCGGCTCAGATGCGGGTTTTTATACGGATCACTTTGATTCTACTTTCTTGTTCGATTTTATGTACGCTTTCATACCAAAGAAGATTGTCCCTGTAGAACGTAATTCGGTGATATTGCGCCTATGTTGCAGTTTTTACTTTTTTAGGCTCATTTTCGAGTGATCAGGTGGGTTGGGGAGTTAGATAATAATGCAGATTTGATCCATAACATGAACGTAAATGTGATAACAGATTTGGCTGTGTTATAACATTTACGTTCATGTTATGGATCAGGTTTTTGTTGTGTGGTGTCGGATTAAAAATTCAAAGTTCCATTTCATACCGTGGGTGTAGCTTACGAAACGGTTAAGTTTACTAAGGAAAATATCCATCTGGCCAGCGATTTATAGACCAAATCCTGCTACTCACAATGTTGTCGTCACGCACATTAGCGAGGCATAGGTTCAACAGCAATCTGCAAAAAAGAGCAAAATCATAATATATATTGTGATGAATATTCGTTTTCTAAATTTCCTTTGTGACTTATTGATTTTCAATCGTTAATTTGCCGTGTGGTGATGGATTAAGAATACGGCCACCACCCCATATCATCCCATGGGTGTCGTAAAAGCCAACAGAGGGAGCATATTATGCAGAGAACAGCACTGTAAGAGAAGGAAAACTTGATACAAACCCTATACGAACCCGTTTGGCCAGCGTGGTATAGTAGGCCAATCCCTCCTTTCAAAGGAGAGGCCTAGTCTAGCAGTTGACTGTTAGAGGCTGATGATGATGTTGATTTTGTCTTTTCGACGGTGTCAATGCTGTTTAAATGTTAATGCTTATGGCTTGGTACCTTCAGTATGGGTAGTATAACGCGGCAGTTATTCGGACTTATTGTGCTTTTATGGCCACTTACTTCACACCGTTAACCTTAAATCCGCGGCACATGGAAAACTGAAAAGTTAACAGTTTATTCTGACAAAATTAAACTATTTTAAAATGTAATACTGAAAGTTGTTTTATACTTTATTTACGAAACTTAAAAGGACAGTGAAATCCTTTTTAGACTTGGAATTTTATTTAGTCTGAAGCAGCTTTGTTTTAATTTTGACCTGTCGCGGTCTCTGAATATGCAGCGAACTTATTGAAGTTATTTTTCATAAATTATGAACGGGTTTACTTCTGTAATATTCTCGAAGACCCCACGTACTAATCCTTTGTAGCTTTTCTTAACATATAATGTGCACGTTAATGCGGTGTGAGATTTCGCGCGCGACCGAAGTTAGAAGACCGAAGAGAGATTTGATATTCTATGCCACATAATATATAACTTGACTGATGATAATATTGACTGATTTCTAGGTCATCATCATCCTCCTAGCGTTATCCCAGTTTCAACCTGGGGTCAGCTTACTAGCCTAATCGGATTTGGCTGAAATTAGCTTTTCCACAGAGCGACTGCCTGTCTGACCTCTGCAACCCGAAGGGATAGCGATATTCCATGGTTTTAGACTAGTGTCAGTTTATTTAGAAGGTACTGTCACCCTGTAACGACTGTCAAAGATCTTCATGACAACCGGGACCGACGGCTTAACGTGCTCTCCGAGGCACGGGACAAGCGATAATTAACAATTCAATACGCACATAACTGCGAAAAGTCATTGGTGCGCGCCGTGGATTCGAACCTGATACCCTCTGCATGCCAGTCTGTTGGTATCTCCACTAGGCTATCACTGTCTTTTTGACTAATTTTTAGATATAAAAAAATATTCATACAAAGTTTTAAAACGAGAAACAAATTCTCCTACTATCCTAGTCGTCCAGTATTACATACTAAACATACATATAGGGAGCTGCCTATCTATACATAATGAATTAAGGCTAAACACAAAAGCAGTCATATCGCTAAAAGCCATCTCTGCCGCATTATGTCAGAAAATATCAAAAGCAAACCTACATCAATCATATTTTTTTTGCATTCTAAATATATGTTCCATCATAACCCATCTCCTGCGTTCTATTAGCCATGTACGATTATCGATTGGAATTAAAATCATTCTGATGTTTTGTATTGAAGAGGATGGAATGCTATTGATATATTTGTTTGTTTTAGCTTGAACTCACTCAAATACTACGTCGCTATAGGAAAAAGAATATCACAAAAAGCAAATAGGATCCACGTTAATTAGAAGTGTGAAATTGAAAAGAAAATCGTGAGCTTAAAATGCTTCAGTAAATTTATATGAACATTATCACAAGAGTCATTAATGTCTTTCATAGCTTACTAAAAATATGCCATCTTTATAATTATCAGTATGTCATTGAATCAAAACTAGCCTTGTTGAAACGGGATTAATTATAACTATCAGTATTCTTACATTCTATTAACGTAGCTCTTACAAAATTTTCTTCAGAGAACTTTTATGTTCTTTCATTATATCCCATTCCACAGATCGAATCCGTAATCGTTTTATTTGGCCTCAAACTGACTCATTTGTCGATATTGTAACTCCCTTCATTCTGTAGCCATAACTAATAAAGATAAGTGCCTCCCTATCACTTTCACATACAAATACATACATACACACACACATGCACATTCAACATACACAGGAATAAGTCCGTCAAATCAAAAACAAATCTAAAACTACGCATCTAACTCTCATTTCGATTCGAATCGGGATGGATTCCGAATTCGTGGTAGTGAACCCTTAGGGTTGCCTCATATTCAAATAAGCTTGGATTTAGTCGCGGTTAAACATGACATACCACAGACCACGAAAATGAATGATTAGTGCTAAATAATAATTATGTGTTGTCAGTAACATTGTTTAATCTGTTATGAGGCATGTGATCCGGTGGTCTCGCGGATAACCAACAACTAGATTAAATTCTAATGCAGTTTGAAAGGCTTTTCTCGTTTCTGATTTAACTTCTATCTTATTCATAACTTAAAGAGAGAATGACTTTTACATGAAATGAGTTAGATCATTCATTCATCTTAATATATAAAATCCTTGCGTTACTGACTGACTGACAGACACGCTACAGCCGAAAATATTTTGCGCAGAAAGCTGAAATTTGGCATCTATGTTTCTTGGGGACCGTAGAGGTGCACTAAGAAGGGATTTCCCGAAATTCCCACGGGATCGGCAAAAACGGGTAAATTTAAAAAAAATGCAGCCGTAGCTGCTGGCGTCCTCTAGTTAATGTATAAAAATATGCTTCGATATAACTATTTGTTTGTGGAAGAATACGCCACATAAAGCAAGTAAAAGATGTTATCCACGGAGGTTAAATACATGAAAGCATACGGATAGCTCCGGTTTAATTATAGGAATACTGCAATATCATGCAATCATGGTCTCGTTAATTTGCCTCAAATATATTTTAATGTTATCACTAAAAACTACAACTAAAACCGTCCCTATTTGTATACAAAGTATTTACAAAGGCACACTTAATGCCTGAGGCATTCTCTTTCAGTCAAGGTAAGATATAGTTACTAAACATTTAATCTAAGAGAAATAATACAAAACAGCAGTTTAACTTAAATCTTAATTTATTAAAATTAAGATTTAAGTAAAACTGCTATTTTGTAAAAGTATTAACTTCTCTCTGGAAGTATATCCATATAACTAAATCAAATAATTTAATATAATACGATGACATATTTATAGATTAGGTAAAATCATAGAAGCTGACTCATTAGTTTGGCTGTCCTTTGTTAATTTGCTATCATCACACAAAAAAATTAGTAGGTACAGGAAATCTCTTCAAAAGCCACAAATAGGTGAGACTCTCGTAAAATGCAACAGAAGAAATTCGTGTATGAATACAAAACTTCGGCCCGCGTTTAAGTGATCATTATTCAAATATTTTAAGTAATGTTCGCCTAAAATTAGGCTATTTAACTGTTGGCCAAGTAACAAACTTCTGTCATAAAGATCACTAAGATGCTCGATTCAATAAAAAAAGTTTGGGGCGAATCATAATAATGGGAGTATTTTTTTTATTCTTTCTCGGATTTTGATGTTTATTCTAACTGAAAAGTAGTAAATTGCAAAAATGAATTCAATTGTAACAAATTAAGAACTTTCAAAGTCTTTTAAGATCGGCATTTTTTACAATGATTGCTAAAGACGTTTGGACAGTTTGTTTCCATTCAACTTTCTTTGACTTGACACCATTTCCATTATTAATATAAATGTTCAATTACCGTTGTCGAGAACTTGTTGATGAGAAAGAAGAAACTAGCAAATATACCATGGAAGATTTGAAACCAAAACTACGATAAACTCCCGATTTACCAACAGGAATCATCACCCACATTTCCGTAAATACATAGTTTACTATTTAGACCAGTTTCAGTTTCAGGGGTACTCCCACTATCGACTGTTAAATGTCTTCATACCTTGTCTGACAGCTTAACGTGCTATTCGAGGCACGGGGTAAACGATAATTAACAAGTTAATACGAAATTTCGAAAAGTCAATGGTGCGTGCCGTTGGTTTGTACTCGATACCCTCTGCATGGCAGTTTGTTGGTATCTCCACTAGGCTATTTATTTATTTATTTTTACACTTCCTGCATTTTAATGCAAAGGCGGACTTAATGCTATATAGCATTTTCTGCCAGTCAACCTTAGGGTGGTGCAGAGATGATTGTGGCAGGTGTATAAACTACAAAGATTGAAATAGTAATCCAACATTATACCTACTACTTTTTATATTATATATAAATATTATGTTAATACATACATATTATATAAATAATACATAGGTACCTAGATAAATAATTATATAAAATGAATATATACATATACATACGTATATTTAATACACAGTGTAACAAATGTAAGAGATGATGTTTCTATGGTCTTTCTAGTGACAGTTTGATGTAATACTGGCGCACCTTAGCCCTAAACGTGAAACGATTCGTCGCCATCCTAATCTCGAGAGGGAGCGCATTCCAGAGAAGTACAGATTGTACAATGAAAGAAGAATGTACAAGGCTTGAGCTATGAGAAGGACACGAAAGAAGAGAATTATTAGAAGACCGAAGATTTCTGTCATGGTTGGAGCAGCGGTATTGAAAGTAAGGAGCTAGGTAGCTGGGGCTATTAGATGACTGAAGAAAAGTGAAAAGAGTGGTCAACGCGAGCATATTACGACGCTGACGTATAGGTAACCATGACAGCTGTTTACGATATGAGGAGACATGGTCATATTTACGGAGATTGAAAATTAACCGAATGCAATTGTTGAGAAGTCGGTCAAGTTTATTGAGTAGATCTGCATTCAGGTCGAGATAACACACATCACCATAGTCGATTATAGGAAAAACCAAGGTCTGCACAAGCATTGTCTTTGTCTTGACAGGAAGGAAATTCTTCAGGCGATAGAGAGAACGCAGGACACCGGTAACCTTTTGGCAAACGCTTGTAATCTGGGGTTGCCAGCTAAGTGTAGCGTCGATGTGTAAACCGAGGTCTTTAACGGAAGGACTCAGAGGTATATTGGTTCCATTAAATGGATGCATTTCGGTGGAAGCGATGCCAAGTCCAGCCTGTTTATAATTCTAGAGCTTCCAATGATGATAGCTTGGCATTTCACAGGATTGACGCATAAGCCGTACCTCTCGGACCAATCGCGAATTCTTGCCAAGTCCCGGTTCACATCATGGATCGCATCCGGCAGATCCTCAGTTTTAGCCTGCGAGTAAAGTTGTAGGTCATCAGCGTACAAATGATACGAACACTGAAGATCAAGGGTAATGAGATTTATAAACAGAGAAAATAAAAGAGGAGAGAGTATGCCACCTTGTGGAACACCAGCCTCAAGGTCTCGCCAATTCGATGTAGCCTTATCAACTCTGACAGGCTGCTGACGTCCACGAAGATATGAAGAGAACCATTCCAGTGCTTCGGAGGAGATCATAAGTTAGGATAGGATGGATAGTAGGATATCGTGACTGACGGTGTTGAAGGCGTTTGAGAAGTCAACCAGGACCAGCACAGTGATCCTAGTGTCCTCCACACCCGCCCTCACATCGCCAGTCACTTTGAGCATAGCTGAGACTGTGCTATGCCCAGGTCTGAAGCCGGACTGATAGGGACTGAGGACATTGTGTTCATACACAAACTGGGACAGCTGCTTATGAACACAAGCCTCAAGGACTTTGGGAAGGAAAGGGAGGATGGAAATGGGCCGGAAGTGACTAGGAGTGACAGGATTAGTGACTTTGGGCAGTGGACGAACATATGCTTTCCGCCAAATTTCAGGGAATTGCCCAGAGTCAAGGGAATGGTTTATTATGTAGGTAATAGCAGGGAGGAGGTGGTCCAGGATGGTGATAATCATAAAGCGGCTGACTTCATCGCAACCAACCGCTTTAGATTTGATTGAAAGGATAATCTTTTTGATCTCAGCCTCAGCAACTGGAGAAAAGCGAAAAGGAGTTATGCTTGGTCGAGCTAAGCTATCTATGTAGTCCACCGTTCGACTCATAGTCTGACGATCAAACTTTGGAGTGGAGACAAAATAAATGTTAATGTCGTCAAGACTAAGCGCCGGCGGTGGATCCACACGGCTAACCCTACCGATACCCAGAGTCCTTAGGAACTTCCAGATATCGGTAGGAGAAGAGGAAGAAATGTTGTTGAAAATGTGGCTTCGTTTAGCATTTCGTATTATTTGATTACAACGATTCCTAGCAACTTTGTAGAGAACCCAATTTTCATCGCAACGATCCCGCTTGAACTTGCGGAAAGCTCGGTCCCTGCGCCTCATCGCCATCTGAATCCCACGTGTCAACCAAGGTGCGGGCGGTCGCTTCAATTTGATTCGCCTTACTGGGGCATGAACATCGTATAAGTTGATTACGACATCGTTGAACACTTTCAATTTCATATCAACTGTAGCAGCTACCTCAAGAGGTACCCAATCAATGTTTGACGCATCCGTATGCAGATTATCGGTGTCCATACGTGCAAAGCAACGCCTGTAAAGTACTTTGGGTTGGGGTTTAGGAGGCTTGAGGACATAGGAAATGTAGATCAGGTCATGATGGGAGAAAACAGGAGCAGGATGTTGACCGTGAGAGGAAACGAGGGAAGGAGCCGAGGTGAGAATCAAATCCAACCATGTGTCTTCACTGTTGGTATTATGATGTGTTGCATTTAGAGGTAAAATGTGAAGGCCAACAGATTCGACAATGGAGTGGAGTTTTCGGGAACGATGGGAGTTTGGGAGCAGGAGATCGGTATTAAAATCGCCCATGATGACGTGATGCTCGTACTCAGACCCTAAAGATTCTAGAACCAATTCCAAATCGGTGAAAAAATCGACATTAGGGGGACAGTAAATTACGCCAAGAACGGTCCGCGCTCCTTTGACACAAACCTCAAGGAAAAGAAATTCAGCAGCGATGGAAGAAGAAGAAGCTATAATTTTATAGGGGAAGTCACTGCGTAAGTAAATGGCAACCCCACCACCCCTCTTTCCAGTGCGATCATTTCGGATTAGAATGTAGCCAGAAAGGGGGTAAGCGGTGGAAAGAAGTTGAGGTTTGAGCCAACTCTCAGAGACCAGGACGGCATGAACGTTTGACTGCGTAAACGCCTCAACAAGATCACTGTAATGACTTGGCAGACTTTGAGCTTTGGCTATCGTTGCCTGTAATGTATATGAAAACAATATAATTATTTATACGGCATCATGCATCGGTTACCATCCTCCTAGCGTTATCCCAGTCTTAACCTGGGGTTCGCTTTCTAGTCTAACCGGATTTGGCGGAATATTAGCTTTTCCACGAAGCAACTGCCTGTCTGACCTCCGCAACCCGAAGGGATAGCGATATTCCATGGTTTAGACTAGTGTCAGTTTATTTTAGAGGTACTGACGCCCTATAACGAGTGTCAAAGATCTTCATGACAGCCGGGACCAACGCCTTAACGTGCTCTCCGAGGCACGAGACAAGCGATAATTAACAATTCAATACGCACATAACTCCGAAAAGTCAGTGGTGCGCGCCGCGGATTCGAACCCGATACCCTTTGCATGAATTTGCACCATTTAAAATGAATATATTTTTGGATGCGATACCTCTCTGGATCAGGTCAGGCATAATTTCATTTGAAACTATTAATTAATAAAATTAACTTGCACCCGTACAAAAATAAAAACATTTTCTGCTTAAAATTTTGAAACATGGCTTGGTAATGTGTAAAAAATAATTAATCCCTACTAATATTATAAATTTGAAAGTGTGTATGTATGTATGTATGTCTGGATATATTATGTATGTTTCGTTTTCACGGTAATACGGCTGAACTGATTTTGTTGAAATTTAATGAAGACATATATTGGATCATGGACCATGGAGATGGACATAGGCTACCATAAGTTGCAAAAATTTAACTCGGAGGGATTGCAGGGAGGGTAGAAGTTTGTACGGCATAATTTTACCTCTCAAAGTAAGAACGCATGCGCTGTAATATTTGAGTGCTGCGCATGACTGTGCTATCGCATATCTGTCAGTCATGTCAGTACTGTCACATTATACATGTTGTCATATTGTGTACTGTGCCTACATTGATTGCATGTATAAACTAATAATTTTATATTACGCTTAACCGTCTGAAACGATTATCTCTACTAATATTATAGATGCGAAACTTTTTATAGAAATGTATTGGACATGGCTTTAACATTTAACTGTGTGCAAGGTGATGTTATTAAAGTAGATAGATAATGGCATATAAAATATGGTAGATAATGGATACTTACTGAGTTACTTTGTACCCTATAGAGCTTATGAACTCTTGAGAATAATCAGGAGTACTTTCACACAACTGGAGACTGAAAGTAGATTTGTGTTACCCCAAATTCAACGCATGAAGCCGCGGGCGAAAGCTAATATGTCTATATTTGCCCGAATAAAATTCTCCTTTTACATCCTTTTATTTGCGGGAAAAGTTTAAATTGCGCTTCAGTATCTCAGATCAATTAAGAAGGTAAATACGACGTTCTCTATTACAAGTGAGGCAAAATACAAAATTCTTCTAGTCTAGAAGCTGATACAGCAAAGAATGACCCAGCAACATTGCATTCAAGTGAATGCAATGTTGCTGAGCTAAATAGGTATGTGTGAGCACACATACCTATTTAACTCCTCTATTTTTTTACAGCGAGTGATTAGCTCTGTATATAAACAGTCACACTGATAGGAACAAACCTTTGAAACTCTGTTTCACTATGAAGGGGCCATCGAACACATACTGGCCTGCACTTGGCCTGGGTTGAAAGACATCAAGTGACGTTGGAGAACCTTATAGAAAATTCACTGGCTGACTAAAAGCCATTCTGCACTTACCAAATTTTCAGAGAGTTCGGTATTATATAAAATGTACATGAAAGTCCTAAGATAATAACAAAGTTTTTTCCAAGCGACAGCCCTACAAGTAACACAGAGCAACGATTAAGGAAGATGAATTACGATGAATCACCGACAAGGGTCACCCCACACATCTATTATCAAACAGCCATAATGGATGTACGTCTATGCGTTGACGCCCAATAATCGACGATTAGCCGATTACATTCACTCGTTACTTTAATGTCGAATCGATTCCCAGTAGCACAGGAAAATGTGTTGAAAAATAATGGAATTTTTAAAAGTAGGTCGTATTTTAATAATGATGTATGATGTGCACTGTGGTGAAAATAACTGATTTTGTGGCTGTTTTATAACAACAGCTGCTTGCGTGGGAAAATCGGAAAGTAATTATTTTGTGTTTTGTTGCGTTTTTTTTTGAAGTGGAAACGTTTATAACAACGTCGTGTTCGTACCCGTGAGGATACGATGTGAATAATGTTCGGATACATTTTGGCAACGAAATATTTACCTTGTACTCGATATTAATTTAAAAATTACTTTTTTTTATAATTTCGCTATAAACCAATCTACTCATCTGCTTTCAAACACTAGTTTGGATCTAGTAAATATATTGCAGGCTTCAGTTCCTCTTCGACATGGCAATAAAAGCAAGCCGATTTGACTCCCGGCACTTCCGGCATTTCATCATAATCTCAGCCTAAAGGCGTCCACTACTGTATATAGCCCCCCCAGGTTCTCCACACAGACCAATCTTAATCCTGAGCTATTTGCGTTCCCAAGTCCATCGGTGCCCTGTGCAGCGTCGTCCGATTCGAGACCGCTGTAGAACCTTCTTTCCAACGGTTCGGCCATCGGCTCTTCGAACTGTGTGACACTTCAGGGTGACTTTTCTTACTTCTCTTCTTATTAGTTCTCTTGTAGATTGCCTCATTACTGATGCATTTACGATTGGAGTATAGTGACCTATCAAAATCAGTCATCTTTTACTCAAATATTATTTCTATTCAGATATCTAAATAATTATAATAATATTATCATCAATCATAATATATTCCATTAATTAATTTCCAAATAAACAGTAGTATTGTGGTAACTTGGTGCGTGTGAACTATTCTAAATAGTGGCATGAAGCAATATACAAGATCATCACAGCTAATCAGGCGTAACTAATTTTCGAATAATTATCAAGACTACTACGCAAGCTTTCAAAATCAAAGGAGTGTTCCCTTAATAGCGAGATTCCTTTTACTAGGCAAGGTCACCGTAAATTACTGATAACTAGTATATCCTGCCCGATGCAGGTCAAACACACGGGTGTTCGAGCAACTCTCAGGAGGCTAATTCACGTGTGTAACTTTTGATACGTTATTCAGAATGTTCAATAGTGTCGTCATAGTTGTCCGTTAGATGTCATCAGAGTTTGTGAAAAGTCGCATGTCGCTATACGCCAACGATGTAAAAAAGAAATTCTCTATTGGTTTCCTTTACCGTGTCGAAAAACTCTAGAAGTGGTTCACCATCGATTACGCAAAGCTGATGGAGTTTGTGTAACTCCCAAAAGATGTACAGCTGATTCTCTAGAAGCCACCGCGGTGTCCTCAACTTCCCACAAAATGGCACTCAAATCTACCTCAGCGAGAAAATATGACATTAGTTATATGCAAATCGCCCCTAACATTAATATGTAACTGCCCTTATAAATTGTCTGACCTTTGGCAAACATCCAAAAATTGCCTTGTGGCATTATTTAAATCCATATTCCAACCACAGTAGTTTCTCCCCTCCAATATCTAATCTATTTTGCTAAAATAAATTAAAATCCAATCAGCAATTTTTATATGAAACAAAACAATCCATACGCACCTTGTATTCATAATACCAGTAGGGATTATATAATTATTATCATTATGCGAACGGCAATTCTATGCTAAAATGAACACACTTACAGCATCTCGTTTCATAAATCGCCCACGAGTGGATCCGCTGTTAGTAAACAAGTAGGTAATAATTTTTCACAGTCAAATATTTATTATCTGTCCCACAACTTACGTCAAGATTCGTATATAAATAAACTCAACGTGACTATCCTCCTTTCCAATCTTCCTTATGTTTCATCCTGATTATATTAATACCGATGTGGCTCTTAGCAATTCCGGGACTTTCTTTTCATCTAGAGAAAAATATCTAAAGAGGTCTCTGAAATAGGCCGCTGAGATATTAAAAACTAAAATTTATTGCCTGTGCCTAAAGGAAAATGTGAAATAAGTTTTTCTTGATTGCTGTGTAGGTTATTTTGGTGTAATTTGCCGTATATCGTGAGTGTGTCTTAGTAAAGCTCGAGGCAAAAATATGAGGCTATATTTTTAGTAGAACCTAAGAAATGATGACTGCATGCCTTCCTAAATTACTTTTGAATCATAGAAGCGTCGGTTTTTGATATTAGCGTCCGGGTTTTCAATGTATTGGTCGCTTAGAATTTGGCTCGATTGAGCATAAAGGATGTTTAATAAGTACAAGGATTTTATTACATATCAGTTAATTTGTTGGTGACCATTGATCTGTAGATAGATGTTACCCCAATGTTGGTGACACATTTTTTTTTTGGAAATGTCCTTTACGTCTATCTCTCTCTTCTTTAGTAGTTTTGGAAGAATTTGCAGTATTAATTGAATCCTAGAATATTTTAAGCTTAACAAATTTAATGCCAAATTATCTAAAATATTACAACTATGCTAAATATTTCATAATCTCATGCCAAGAATCAGTATTCCAGAAAAGCAAGATCAGAACCCCAATTATTAACAGTTTGCATAACCAACAACTGGCTAAGTAAATTGAATAATAATCAATAATAATAAATAATAATCAATAGAGTTATAACAATAACAATCCGGATGTCCAATCTAATTGATTTGCTGACCGCCGTTTATGTAACCCACCCGCAATTAAGTTATCAAGAGAGCCCGAGTTAGCTACCCAGTTAGTTCGTGGATATAAGAAAAACAGTAGATCTGAGCATATTATATTTGCTATCAATGTTTGTTTTGTTTTTCGTGTGAGTGTGTGGCCAACTCTAGTGTCGGAGTTTTTAGACCGCCCGAAGGCCTCCAACGTGGCCTAAAGATTCTTATCTTGAGACAAGAACCGGGACCGACAGCTTTACATGCCCGCCGAAGCACGGTAGCGCTCAGATGTAAATAACTTCGTAGAAATAGGGGAAGGCGGGGTTAGCGTTATAATTTTTATGAAGATGAGGAGCGAGAACAAACCAACTAATTGCTACGCAGACTGCTTCTGTGGTCCAATGGATAGCGTGTGCGTCTGCTGATCAGGAGATGCCGGGTACAATTCCCGAGACGATCAAAAGTGTAAGTCAGTTTTCCCGAATTCTCAGTAGCAGTACGGAGTCTGGCAATTGTCGGAAACGGCAATAGACTCGAGGACTATTACGTGGGACCTTACCATTTAGCGCCATGTAGTTGAAATATGACAACTCTGTCTATCCCTTCGGGCATACAGGCGTGAGTCTATAAGATGATGATGAGATGCTACGCAGAGGGAATTAAGTTCAAACTCACAAAGCGTACTACCATTTTTCAAAGTTAGTGAATGAAAGTGTTAATAGCGTATTCAATCTGCGTGACGGATTAAGAATACAAAGTGTATGAAACAGTATATCTACTGTTACGTCACGTTGGTATTCTGTAAGAGAGTAGTACTACATCGAACAAACCTATTCATGCTGAAATCAGCTAGACTCTAATACCTACGAAATAGATTCAGAAAAAAATACAATTTTATTTCGTGAGACCTAAAAACATTCGTTGTAATAGTTACGTGAATAAAATCCATTGCCTGTCGCTTTTGAAGTTAACAAACGATGACATATACGTACAATTTGGCAACTCACATATTTTGATCGTCGTATGAATACGATGCATACAAGAAAATTTCAAGCTCAACCTATCGAGATTGATTGCTCTCCCGCACCTGCCGACCAAGCCTTATTAGACGATTATAAATTGAAGATGTCAGGCCCCACTGGAAAACGACCTTCCTATTTTTTCTTTAAGTTAGTTATAGGAAATATCTTTACAAATCTACACTCAATGCTTTCTCAAACAGCTTGGTAAAAACAACATGAAAGTCCGTCTATAAGTTTTTTTTTATTTATCGCGGACAGACAGACACTTACAGGGATGAATTTTGATGTATATCATGCAGCAATTGGTGTGGTAGTTTAATTTCTAAAATTTCGAAGCATAACAATTTATATAAAAGAATAAAGATTGCACGTAGAATATAAAACGTAATTTAAGCAGCACTCAACCTTAAAAACGGGGTTTAAGTCAAATTACGGATAAAAAGATATTCTCCAGAGTATTTCTGTTCCTGTCGAAATTAGGCACAGCCTCTTAAGCTTTGTAATATTCATGACACAAAACAAGAAATGGTTAAAGCAATTTGAAAAGACTGGCTTGTACTCAATCGTTTTGTATTCGATTATCTCGACATTAAACGAATACAAGAAAATCCTTATGTTTCGTAATCGGATTAAAAAGAAAAGTGTGAGTTTGGTACGAAATGAGTTTGTAAGTGTGCGGTTAAAGACGACAAAGAAGTATGTTACTCCTCAGCAGAATATATCTATGCTAAATGGTTTATCCTACAAAATTGAAAAATACGTTTTGAGTTTATCTGTAATGCTATAATCATTTCACGTTTATATATTGCCAATGTTCCTATGTTAAAATATGTATAAGAAAGAATTCATTTACACAATCAAATAAAGGAATATGTGAATGGAAATCAATCACATTAAATCTCTCGCCAAACTTCAAACTGGAAAGTTTCGTAAAAACATGACGCTACGGGTCATTTCGGAACAGTCACGCTCGGGAACGTGTGCTTATTATAATTGAGCATATTAATCAATGCATCATAGAATTTAAATTGAATTGTTAATTTATTTATATTGTCTGTTGACCCGTGAACGACTTATACCTGTGAACCTGAAAACTTATCTCATGAATCAGTTATCAACAAGGCACTGGGTTATTTACTATTTTAATTTTCCCTTTAACTTTTCACTAACATCACGAGTTATAAATGCACGAGTTATAGAGGGCATCATGACCCAAACTTTCAAATTTAACTTTGAATTATAAAAGTTGTACTTAATTAAGTTACGTTACCCGGAATATTCATTTCGGCTGTGAATTGATCGTGAAAGTCTATACTATAATAAAACTGTAGAGGTGAAAAAGTCTGTACATTAAAAATATTTTGACGAAAATTAGCTAAAAAATCTACGAAAATGCTAAAAAGCAATACTTGATATTTTTTAGAATTTATGTCTGTCTGTCTGTCCGACGTCTTTCCCTATGTTGCTAAAGATCTCTAAAATGGCGAAATTGATTTCAATAAAACTTACACTCATGTACAAAGGATACTCAAACCTATAAAATAGTATATGTTACATCACAATCTGTTGAGGGGTTTTCGGTGTACAGCTTGACCTCTCCTTTATACGTAGTCCCAAACAAAACAGTGATCATCCAAAACTGGTTATATATGTGGTGCCATCTATGACCATTATAAGTTTGTTAGTAAAATTATAGTTAGTCTAAATAGGTACCTTCAAAGTGTTTTATGGCTATTTACCCGACTTTAAAAAAGGAGGCGATTCTTAATTTCGTCAGTATATTTTTACGTATTTTCGATAAATAAATTACTGGAACCGAGGATATCTATAGTTATCTTTCTGACCGATAGATGTCACTATTATCAAATAATTTTCTAGCAAAATAAATGTTTCTTGCAAAAAAGACAATAATTATGTGTCGGGTATCTTTCTGTTATTAAAAAAATAATTGAGTATTCGGCACTTTCATAAACAAAAAGTCTCTGTGTCAAAATTTATTACAATGTCCACTTAATTTAAACGGTCAATCTCATTTATTTCAAATGATTATGTTTATATAATAGTAACACAATCATTTCATTTTATTTTAAATGATAAAAACAATGACTATAGATCCTTTTTCAATAAATTGTCGATTAGTCCATATTATTTTCTATCTCGGTCGGTTTGTATATGTAAACATAGATGGCGTTTTCTGAATGGCGGTGTTAAGATTCTCCGTGGATTGATGAGGTTTTCGGTTAATTTTCTTTCGTTTTCGTCGGATTGGTGTCTTAGTCGTTTCTTTTGAATAATTAATGTGGATGTGTTTCTTTGATTTCTTTCGTTCGTTCATGTTCTGTACTTATACAGGTGTCTCATTATTCCCAAATTCCCATACCTCACGTACGTGGGAATCCGTGGGTGGGAGACTGAGGCCTGAATTCAGATACCTCTTGAGTTACTCAACGGGGCTATCTTACTTTCGGCAGGGCTGGATATTCGTAGCCCTGTGTGTATTTTCTAAATAAATCGCAGGGTCAGACTTGAAACAGCTGGAATCGTCCCCCGAACATGTTGTTTTTCACATGGTCAGTTATATGTGGCATGTTCACGAGTAAGCGGTAAAAATAATTTACATGTTCTATATGAAGGTGGTAAAACAGTTAGATAATGTTGTGTATATAGAAAGTCTCTAATGATATCCCTACTATCCCTACTTCCCTACTAATATTATATATATATTATATAGATAAAAATAAGAGAAGATACTTAGATAAACAAACATTCATAAGCATAAACTTTTAACAGTCCACTGCTAGACTCGGCTTATTCTTTGAAAGGAGGATTTGGCCTACTCTAGCACGATGTCCATAGGGGCAGGTAAAGCGTTTGTATCATGTTTTACAGTGCTCTTCTCCGCATAATATGCTCCCTTTGTTGACTCTTACGACACTCACAGGATGATATTGTTGGGGACATTTTGTACTCTTAATCCGTCACCACCCACATCCACATTCATAATAATTATTAGTATTACAAGCAAGGATTACAGAGTGCAATCGCGCTTTGCTATACTAACATAAAGTTCTACACCTTCCACCTACACTTTAATTAAACCGCTTCCGCAGCATTACACTTTTAAATCCACTTATGTGACAGACGCCGATTAGAATCGCGACCACTCGACAACTCCGCATTCAAATGCTGACACGACAGTTACCAGCTTTCACGCGATTTATCTAATAGTACCCGTGTTTGAGTGTTTTAATCTGGCTGGATTTTGCTCACTTTAAATCTGATAATAGAACTGTTTGTACATATGGATTTTTACTTCATGGTTTTAATCGGATTTAGAGTTAGAAGGATTTGCAATCTCATAGCAAGGAATAGTTACGAAACACAAAGATTGTTACACAAAAATGAACCGATAAAAAATTTCGCTGCAAATATAAATTTTGTAGCTTAATCATTTAAACACAAAAGGTATATTGTTATTTATTATCCATAATAAGTTTTTAACAATACCACTTTGCATTTTATTGTAGATTTTTTTTTAATTTACCCTTTTTGTCCGATCCCGTAGGAATTTCGGGAAATCCCTTCTTAGTGCACCCCTACGATCCCCAAGGAATATACGTGCCAAATTTCAGCTTCCTGCGCCCTATAGTTTTGGCTGTAGCTTGTCTGTCAGTCAGTCAGTAACGCAAGGATTTTATATATACAGATTAGCAGATATACAGTAAAGTTGCCGACGGTACATAATAATATAGGGAGTCAGATACAGTACATACGAATACAATACAATCGAGAACAAACAATCCACCATGATCGTGAATGGTAATATTATTACATCTGTATAAATTACCGCAAAACACGTCAAGTCTAGGCAAAAAGCCTATTATCGCAGCCCCTATCATCTTCATTCTGTACGTCTATAGATAGAAACATTCCATTGTAAAATTATCCTTCCATAACACGCCTGAAACTACCATAATAGAACCCATACAACTCAAAAACATTGAATATAAATAAATAATACCCTCTCCCAAATTCCCTACATCGCAATTTATAGGGTAACACTACTTACATAAAGATGTTAAATAAAATTGAGAGGAGAAGGGTAAAGGGTCCCATTACTTTCTAGGTGGACCTCGTGTCCACGATTTTCAATTCGTGACAACTTATTTACAGAGTAGTTCAAATGTATTGACTAAACGGATCAAAGCAGTTCGTGAATGTCTACAAATCGAGACAGTGAAAAAGACAGTGGTGTTGAATTATAGTTTCAAGTACTTTACTGCTGTTCTGTTCGACAATTATTGAAACAGCAATTCTGAATTTAGTATTGTTATTTAATCTGAATAGCCTCCTTATAAAACGTAGGTAATATGCGTTGCCCAGTTTGCGGATTGAAATATTACATATAATCGCCATTCACAAAAGTTTCGATAATTACTAAAGCGGCCGTCCGATAATTACTGGGTTTGAATGGTTATTGAAATATTCTTGTAATATATGACTCCCAATTGGATTGGTAGCCAATTGTTACGTAAGATCCCAATTGAAGTAGACTTTAAATGTCCTTCGCACTTTGGCAAATATATTTTTAGAAGTGGGTTGAATTTCTTCGGTACTTGGATCGGAATGGCATGGATTCCAGAAATGTGTTGGGTAAACGGTGATAAGCTTCAAATTACGTAGAATCTTAAAATAGTTAGAGTAATATAACAGGAAAATGTTTGGAGTAAAGTTGTTGTAGGATTTGGCGTGATGAGAAAAATGTTCAATGATGACCGTTTATTTGAAAAAAAAAGATTAGATAGTTTCGGCTTTAAGGTAGCGATGGCTTAGTAGATAAACAAAAGACTGCTACGCAGCTGATCTCTGGTACGTATATTGACACGGCTAGTCTGTGCACCGAACGTGCAGCAGTAAAGTACTTGAATTATTCGGCCGAATGATTGGCCACATATAAGAGAAACACGGAGTAAAGCATATACCAAATTATAATCTTGAGGATCATAGCCAAATGAAACTGAATATTTTTTCTGAATAATTTTCACAATAAGGATGCAGTTTCTCATTTATTATAATTTACCAATGCTAAATATTAAATGAATCAACACGTACTGTGTCTAAAGGCATACACACATTGTCATGGTGAACTGGCCTCATGTTTGCAGTGATGAGACAAATACGACTGCACGTATGGTGTAGTAATTTAATCAGCTGCCTCACAATTTCATACTACGCCGAGTGTTGTACGTTTGATTCCCACACGATATAACACTATACGTTATCCAAATTTCTATATAGTTCGTGTTGAAATGTTCATAAAATCATTCTGTTGCTGTAAGGTTTGTTAAATCCGCAGCGATACACGATTTATTCTGATACAATATCTTAAAAAGTCACAAAAAGATTCGAATTTTTAAATACATAAAGATTATAAACACCCAAATCTTAATATATATATTTCTTGTGTGCGTGTGTATGTCACTGAATTCCTCCTAAACGATTGGACCGATCTTGATGAATTTTTAGGGTTCCGTACCTCACAAGATAAAAAAGGAACCCTTATAAGATCACTTTCTTGTCCGTCTGTCTGTCTGTCTGTCTGTCTGTCTGTCTGTCTGTCCGTGTGTCACCACCGATTTTCTCAGGAACGGGTGGACCTAGCAAACTGAAATTTATACCAGATACTGAGGTCTATGGTTCCTATTAGGTGTGTAAAAATCAGGGTCCTGGGTCGACCCGACAAAAAGATATGGTCAAAATTAGATTTTTGCGAAAACTTGTAAGCACCAAAATTAACCTTAATTTTCAACTTTTTTTAATTTTCGGAATTTTTCCTTTACTTGTGCTGTAAGACCTTGGTTTTGACAAAAAATGACAATTCTAGATCAACTGTAAGTACCCTATAGGTTTTGGGTCGAAAACCTATATGGTAGTTTCCGTTGAACTAGAATCACGAAATTTGGCCAAAAGCAGGGTCCTACAGCACAAATAAAGGAAAAATTCTGAAAAATTAAAAATGTTGAAAATTAAGGTTAATTTTCGTACTTGTTAAAGCGCCCCTAATGGAGAGAAGCGATCGATAGAGACCGCTAGGGGGCGCATTTCGAAAATGTATGGAAATTGTTCCCGTCGTCTAGGCTATCGTCCACCGTGACGATTGAGTGTAAACTGGTACTAGACCCTCAGATTTAGAAGACTAGCATAATTAGCACCAACCTCAAATAAGGTAAAATGCGTACGGAACCCTCGGTGCGCGAGTCAGACTCGCACTTGCCCGATTTTTTTGTGTGTGTTCAAGGGGACTTGAGAATGGTTTAGAATCACAATTTAGTTCACTGGAAAATGTTTTTTTACTTAATAAATAATTTGTAAGTAGTTGTGGATTTTGGAATGTTTCACATTGGCACCGACGGACTGCGCTGCTTTCGCAGTGTCAAATCTTATATTCATAATTTCGTCAAGGAGTACATAGAAACCGAATAATACAACATTAAAAAATAAAGATTTCGAGTCGACAACATTTATCCGCAAAATTCGGATTATCGAGTATTTTGTTAAATTCTTTTTGTTAATTTGGTTCTGACAGAAAAATCGACAAATCACAGTCGCCATATTGGCCACTCTAGCAAAACGTCACAGATACCGGTAAACATTTTGAGTACCTACTGTCTTTGTTCAAGTAGTTTGTATGTGTGCTTTTTGCAGTTATATTTCTTACAATTATGGAAGTATCCGCTTTCTGTTACCCTGAACATAGATGATATACTATAACTAGAGAACCCCGAATTTACGCGAGCGAAGCTGCGGGCAAAAGCTAGTACCCTATACAATTTTTAGCTATATCACTATTATCGATTACTAAGGACAGAATATGGGATACTACCGCAGAAATACGGTTCCATAATGTGTTGCTAGGGCAAACAAGCAATAAAATTGCCAAAGTAAAATTACATACATTTTGAATATACCATACTCGCTGGTAGCGTAAATAAAAAATATAGTGTTCTGCATTTGCTTTTATCGGCATCTGTGTAAAGGGCTCTATTCTGTCTGTAATGCTACCTGCTAGTAATGGTCGTTATTACAATAACAGTTATGGTAATGCATTATTTGAGCGTAATGAATAATGAGTTATTGCATACTGAGTTATCCTGTTATCGTTATAAACTGTTATCGTGCTAAAATGACAACAGGATAGGTAAGAGTAGGCATGCAATATGCACACGACGAGTGTGTGAGAAAGATGACGATAGGCGCACGTGCTGTTATCGTGCTAAAATGACAACAGGATAGGTAAGAGTAGGCATGCAATATGCACACGACGAGTGTGTGAGAAAGATGACGATAGGCGCACGTGCTGTTATCGTGCTAAAATGACAACAGGATAGGTAAGAGTAGGCATGCAATATGCACACCACGAGTGTGTGAGAGAGATGACGATAGGCGCATACGTTAGTACTATTCTTTATTCTGTGCTTGCGCTCGAGTTTCGCCGAGTCGCCGCTCCCGAGCCTCGCGAAGTCGCGACTATCCCAGCGCCAACCTTACGGCATTATAATCTTTCACGAAACGTAATAAAGGTCATACTTGCTTAAGTTATTTTTGGGAATCTTATTATTTTAGTTATCCTGTTATTGTTATGGCTTGTCAAGTTGTCAGTTGTCACTGTTGTCTGTTGTCGACGTTGTCGTTGTCGTGAAGTACATAATTATTTAATGTATATATCGGACCAATGCTTTCTTTACAGTGTTTGTGAAACAATAACAGGATAACGACAACAGTTTACAATAACAGTTATTACATAATAACGCAACAGGATAATTCATTATTGCAAAACAACCGTTATTGCCATTACTACTACCTGCATTTGTGCTGCATAACAGCTTCATATTTGCAATGTGATCACAGCTTTAGTGAAATGGTCGTCTTTCCATCGTAATATTTTATTAATTTGAAGCCCGTGGTAAATGACGAAATATAATGAATTTATCATTAATGTTGTTCAAAAAATAAATATGTGTCGCATTAATTATGGACAACCGCGGATGATTAATTATGAGAAGAATAATACAGAATTAAGATTTTTTTATGGAATTGAAGGTATTAAGATATTGGTTGCAGTATTTTGCAACCAATTACATCGATTGTGCTTACTTTCAGTGAAATCAAGATTAACTAAGGCCAACGACAGATCTTGGTTTAAGTAGTTTCATTTTTAAAATACATTTATTCGTAAACATGACTGTTACGAGAGGGTCGATGACTGATGTCTTGCCAAGTTAAGTGCTTAATAAATTGGTATTTTTTGCGTGCTTAAGCCTGGCCGCACACATCTATTTTCAGGCCCGCTTTTCAGATCAGTTTTTAAGGACCGTTTGCAGTTCATTCCGTGAGCAAAGCGATTTTCATTTATTTTTCTTTAGCCTAGACATGGGTTATATAGCTAATTGAAATATTAGGTATCACATGATTGTGATTGAATTGTTTGCGTGAAAAATACCTGTGACAAAATACTAGGTACCTATTAAAAAATCCGGACAAGTGTATATCGAGCCACGCACAATGCAGGGTCCCGTATTAGCCTTTATCTAGTGTCCTAAGGATAAAAGAACTCAAGCACAATAATTATTAATTTAATCGCTTGCAAATGTAAGTTTATGTTAATCGAATATTACTAGTTAATAGTAAAGCCTAATGAGCCCTGTTGTGTGTGTTAAGGTCGAGAAATATTTATTTTTCCCACTTCCCATAAACCACCATAGTTAGGGCTATAAGCTGGTGAGAAGTGCCATTGTGTTCCATCATTTGCCAGGTGATCAACTATGCAGCCGGGATATTCAAATCCAGCTTCCTTCCACATCGCAAACAATTCTTTATTAGCGGCAACAAAGTTGGTACCATTATCGCTCCAGATCTCTGTACACCTTCCTCTTCTAGCCACGAAACGCTTGAAAGCTGCGATGAATGCTTCGGACGTCAGTTCGCTCACCAGTTCCAAGTGTATGGCCTTGACTGCCATGCAAATGAATATACAGATGTATGCCTTGCTTGTTTTTGCCTCTCTTCCTTTGGACTTTAATCCGTGTATAGGACCAGCAAAATCCACTCCACTACGAGCGAAAGGACGGAAGGGCGTCACTCGAGATTCAGGTAGGTCTCCCATCAGCTGTTTTCTGCCGATGGCTCGCTGTCGTGCACAAGTAAGACATTTATGTATGTATTTTTTCACCATACTTTTACAGCCAATGATCCAGTATTTCGTCATCAGGTAAGTGACCATCAGTTGTATTCTACCATGCATTGTGTTCAAATGGGCGTCGGCCAACACCGAGGTATCAAACTGTTTTTCTTGCCTAGAATTACACGATGTTTCATATTCTCGTCGACGTTTGCGTTTCTCAATCTGCCGCCCACCCTGAGTATATCCTGGCTATCTAAAAAGGGATTCAAGGTCTTCAAAATACTGGTCGTTTTGATATTCTTATTTTCTTTCAGTCTTTGTGTTTCATCGGGAAATTCTTCTTCTTGTACCCGCTTAATACAATATTCTAAGGCCCTTTGCAATTCCAATGTACTAATTGCCTGTAGCAATGTGTTTGGCTCTTTCTTCATGTTTAAAAATCTCCGACAATTTACTATCACTAATAGTGTATTAAGTGAGTCATAATCTTCAAAATTGAGACATTTGTCTTCATTTTCTGTAACATTTAAGTAGGACTGTATGTTTGTTTTCCGTTCTAGTTCTGTTGACATTGATGGCTTCGTAAACTCAATTGTGTTGTTCATCAGCTAGGCAGGCCCATCCCACCATAACTCTCTGTATTGTAGTTCTGCCAATGACAATCCTCTCGACGCAATGTCGGCCGGGTTGTGTGGTGATTGTACGTGATACCATTGGGTGCTGCTTATCAGTTGTAATATTTCTACCACCCGGTTTGCGACAAATGGTTTCCATCTGCTGGGCTCCCCGCACAGCCATGCCAAAACAATCGTGGAATCTGTCCATGCGAATACATTATGTGGAAGAATTCGCATGGCTCGGCTAACTTTATATACCACTTTTGCTAACAGTACGGCTCCTTGTAGTTCGAGCCTTGGAAGCGATATCGTCTTCACAGGAGCAACCCTCGTTCTTGATTTTTTTTTTTTTTTATGGTATAGGGGGCAAACGAGCAGACGGATCGCCTGATGTTAAGCGATTACCGCCGCCCATGGACACCCGCAACACCAGAGGAGTCACAAGTGCGTTGCCGGCCTTTTAAAAAGGAATACGCTCTTTTTTTGAAGGTTTGAAGGTCGTATTGGTTCGGAAAAACCGCAGGTGACAGATCATTCCATAGTTTAGAGGTGCGAGGCAGAAAGTTTTTAGAGAAACGCACTGTTGTGGATTGCCAACCATCTAAATGATGGGGATGGAAATGCTGTCGCGTAGAACGATGGCGGAAAGAGGCGGCAGGGATTAATCCGAACAATTCCTCGGAGCACTCCCCATAGTAGAAGCGATAAAAGATGCATAGCGAGGCTACATCTCTACGCAGCGCCAAGGGGTCTAACCGATTGCAAATATCTTGGCAGTCGACAATTCGAGCGGCTCTCCGTTGGATGCGGTCTAGGGGGAGAAGCTGGTACTGGGGTGCCCCTGCCCAAAGATGAGAACAGTATTCCTTATGCGGCCGGACCTGCGCCTTATAAAGGAGCAAGCGGTGGGCTGGAGAGAAATACCGTCTCGATCTATTTAGCACGCCAAGCTTTTTCGAGGCTAACTTAGCCTTACCCTCTAAGTGACCGCGGAACTGGACTTCGCTCGATATGTCGACACCAAGTATTCCAATACTGGAGGAGGCAGTCAAGGGGGTGCTCTCAAAACTAGGACATACGACCATCGGCAGTTTTTTTGCGGTGAAAACGCAGACTTGTGTCTTTGTGGGGTTAAATTGGACCAAATTAAGTCTTCCCCAATCTGAGACCATCTCCAAGGAGGTCTCAATTTCAGACACATTTACACACAATTTATGTCGGCTCTCGATGACTTTTTCCCGAGAAATGTTGGCGTGGCCGGTATATAAAGCATCACCTGTGCTGTCATCTGCATAACAATGAATGCCGCTATCTAGCAACATATCATTGATATGCAGGAGGAACAGAGTAGACGATAGCACGCAGCCTTGAGGAACACCAGCATTTACAGACAAGGCGTCAGAGCATTCACCGTCAACTACGACCTTTATGCTTCTGTCTGTAAGAAAGCTGGTGACCCATTCGCATTCAGTCGTCGTCGTGCTCGCGTCGCGCGCGCATCGATTGTACGTGTCATTCGTGAATAATGCAGGATGAATTCCTCAAAAGTAGTGAAATGTGCGAATTGCAACGTAGTAATAAATGAAGTATTAACTTTCGTGTGTAATAAGCTGGATGTAATGGACGAAGAGAGCTTAAGTCGAATATGTGTGAGTGCTTTCTTGGACAAGGATATTGTTGAAGCCAAAAACCTTTTGTTTACATCTATTTCAACTGCGAAGCGTAAAGTAACGAGAAAGAAAGATGGCAAGAAACTACGCGACATTGATGATATCATTAGCTTGTTACAAACAACACAACCGGAGGAACGGCCAATTTTTGCAGCAAAGGAACTACATAAACTACCCCCTGTGTTGTTCGATCATATAGATGTAACAAAGTTACTTAAAGATTTAACTATCCTAAAACGCGAATTAGATGATATTAAGTGTCAATATGTGACCCGTAGTCAAATGGAGACGATAATTTCGGATGTGGATGCCTTGAAAAAACAAAAGGGTGAAAAAAGCCCAAGTTGTCCGTATGTGAACACAAAGAGGGGCACTAGGACTCACTTGATGAGTAGTTGTGAATTTGACAGTGGACCTATGGGTTTACAACATATTCCTGTGACGAACGACAGTAAAACTGAGTCAACCTCGCCCGTTGTAATTCAAAATTGCGCAAACTCACAATCACCTACCCGTCACTATTCATTATCAGTAACAGCTGATCAAAATATGTGCAATAAAATTAATACGGACGAGCAGAAAACATGCGAAACCGGTTTGAAAACATCTGTGCAGGCCGAGAACAACATTGAGCCCGAAGCATCTATACATTTATTAGATAACACAAACGGTGTAGGTACGCGACACACGGACGCTAAGATTGTCATGCAAAATAGACGACAAAAATCCTTAGCTGAAATTGTAAAAGATGGTGAATGGAAAGTCGTCCAGAAAAAGTTGAAAAATCGTTTCGTGGGTAATATAAGCCATGGTTCCGTTGATCCTCAAGGGAAATTTAAGGCAGTAGATGAAAAAGCGATAGTATATATTTATAACGTTGACAAGCAGGTGAAGCAGAACGATATACAGGAGTATATCGAAGGAAGAGCAAAGATGTCTGTGAATATTGAAAAAATGGTAATGAAAGTCCTGAAAAACTATGACGCATACAAGATCTTTGTGCCGAAACATAAATTGGCAATATTCATGAGTGAAGATTTTTGGCCGGATGGTATATCCTACCGTAAATTTATAGACTTCTCTAAGAAGAACAGAGGCAGAGAAAACACTCTGAATACTGGAAGTGTCACAAAAAACAAATAATGGATAACATCATCAAATTAACAAGTTTTAATTGCAAGTGCATAAAAAGATCTGTTGACTGTGTGAGGCGACTGTGTGTAACGGCCGATATTGTAGCATTACAAGAAACCTGGCTGTTCCCTCATGACGTTGGTTTCCTTGGACAGATTGATAACGACTTTGCTTTCACGGGGAAGTCGGCGATCGACACATCAGCCGGTATACTTCGTGGGCGGCCCTATGGAGGAGTGGCTTTGCTGTGGAGAAAGAGTATATTTCCTTCAGTGACGGTTATAAAGTGTAGTAGTGCGCGTATCGCAGCTATAAAGATCGTGTCGCAGGATCGTTCGCTTATTGTATTCTCAGTGTATATGCCCACGGACTCTAGTGATAACTTGGGTGAGTTTACGGACTGTCTCGGTGAAATGAGTGCAATAATAGAAAGTCATAATGTGCAATGTGCGATAATGTTAGGAGATTACAACTCGCAGCCGGGTGAGTTGTTTGGTATAGAATTACTTAATTTCTGTGCGGAGCAGTGTTGGTCGTGTGTGGACATGGACCTGTTACCGCAAGGTACGTACACATATATAAGCGATGCACACGGCTGCCAGCGCTGGCTGGATCACTGCGTAGTGACTGAAGCCGCGAGGCGTATGATAGTTAGTGCCAGTGTATTATATGATACGTATTGGTCTGATCACATGCCAATTCAACTGGAATGTAATTTTAATATGTGTAGACCTTCTATTGTTATAAATAAACATTTTTCTAATAGTGTGAGTTGGGGTCAACGAACCCCTAGTGATATCAATAAATACAGGGAGCTATGTCATTCTAAGCTGAGAGATATTGATTTTCCTTTAGAATTTAGCAATTGTACCGATAGGCTGTGCAATGATTGTGGACACAGGGCAATATTAGATAAAATGTACAACAAAATCGTTTGTATACTCTCTGAGGCTGCTCAATGTACTAAGCAGATAAAAAGGGTTAGAAAAACCAAATGTATGGCGGGGTGGAATAGGCATGTTAAAGAAGCACATGAAAAGGCAAGGCTTGCCTACCAGTGCTGGGTTATATCTGGAAAACCCAAATCAGGACTTGTATATAATAACATGTATGAGACTAGAAAAGTGTTTAAGTCTAAATTAAAATGGTGTCAGTCTAATCAAGAACAAATAAAAATGGACATTATAGCTGAGCACCATAGAGCTAAGGACTTTTCTAGTTTCTGGAAAAACACAAATAGAATGCAGCACGGGTCCTGTGTACCCGTGAGTGTAGCCGGGTATACTGAACCTACTGATATTGCCAACTTGTTTGTGCAACAATTTAAAGTAAAATCTCCTCGAGGTCCTGTGTCGCGGGTGGTCGACTCTGAGATGTTTGAGGAGTTGAATGTAAAATTCACTGCCAAAGACGTTGCTAATATAATAAACAATATGTCTAGAGGGAAATCCCCGGGCCACGATCATCTTAGCATCGAGCACCTGAGGCACGCGGGCGTACACCTACCCAGAGTACTAGCAATGTTATACACACTGTGTTTGAGTCACTCCTACCTGCCGAAAAATTTGATGAAAACCCATGTAATCCCTATAATTAAAGACAAGACGGGTGACACATCTGATCCCGCAAATTACAGGCCAATATCACTTGCAACTGTAATGGCTAAGGTACTGGACGGTCTGATAGATAGACACATGGCAACCCGGATCAATTTGAATGATGCACAATTTGGTTTCAGGCCGGGATTATCCACGGAGACTGCAGTGCTGTCCCTTAAGCACACCGTCCAGTACTACACGTCACGGAAAACGCCTGTTAATGCGTGTTTCCTAGACCTTTCCAAGGCCTTTGATTTGGTCCAATATGATTTGCTTTGGGATAAGTTGAACAAAGAAACCACGGTAGACAGGGCTATTGTTTCAATAATGAGATATTGGTATTACAATCAGATAAATAGTGTAAGATGGGCAGGAGCTTTATCCGATGCTTACGGGCTAGAATGCGGGGTGAGACAGGGTGGCCTAACATCCCCCAGGCTTTTCAGTCTGTACATTAATCAGCTGATTGTTGAGCTTAGCAATACCTATATAGGATGTCACGTAGACGGCATTTGCTTGAATAATATCAGTTATTGTGATGATATGGTGTTGCTGTGCCCATCAATAAGCGCTATGATGAGACTGCTTGGTCTGTGTGAGAGGTATGCAGAGGCCCATGGACTCAGATACAATATTGTAAAAAGTGAACTTCTTGTGTTTAAAGCTGGAACAAAATTTTACTCAGACTTACCGGAAGTAAAACTTTATGGAAGTTCACTAAAAAGGGTAACGAGATTTAAGTATCTGGGTCACTGGGTCTCTGAAGACCTTAAAGATGACTCAGATATTGAGCGTGAGCGTAGGGCGCTGGCTGTCCGATGCAATATGTTGGCCCGTAGATTTGCAAGATGCACGAAACAAGTGAAGGCAACGCTCTTTAAAGCGTACTGCCAGTCCTTCTACACTTGCAGTCTATGGGTTAACTACACGCAGAGGTCATACAGCGCCCTACGCGTACAGTACAATAACGCGTTTAGGATGCTGATGGGTCTGCCGCGCTACTGTAGTGCATCTGGCATGTTTGTCGAGGCGGCAGTAGATAACTTCCATGCAATCTTAAGAAAAAGATGCGCCTCGATCATGCACAGGTTACGCGGTAGCACCAACAGCATCCTCAACACGATATCAGACCGGTGGGACAGTCCGATACTAGGACATTGGCTACGGCTACACAAGCCCGTGGCACAAATGTTAGATTAGGAAATATATAGATAACTGTTACTACTAACATTAGCTTGTAAGAATAATGTAATACTAACACAATGGGCTTTAGTCTGAAAATAAATAATTTATTATTATTATTATTATAATTTCTCGGGCAGCCCATAGGAAGGGAGCTTCGAAAGAAGCGCTTTGTGCCAGACCCGATCGAAGGCCTTCGCTATGTCCAAGCTGACCGCCAAAGCCTCCCCCTTTGTCTCGATCGCCTGTGCCCAACGATGTGTCATGTATACTAGAAGATCACCAGCCGACCGAGCCTTACGAAAGCCGTATTGCTGGTCACTAAGCAGCTGATTATCCTCTAGAAACCGAAGGAGCTGGCAGTTAATAATGACCTCCATTATCTTCGAGAAAAGGGAGGTTATGGCTATGGGTCTGTAGTTGGACGGGTTAGAGCGATCGCCTTTTTTAGGGATCGGGTGGACCAATGCTGTCTTCCACGATGTTGGGACTACGCCAAATGAGTAGGAGAGACGAAAAAGGCGTGTCAAAACTGGTGCCAACTCTGGAGCGCAGATCTTCAACACAATAGGGGGAATTCCATCAGGCCCACTCGACTTATGGATATCGAGGGACAGAAGTGCCATACGGACTGTGCGCTGGTGGAACCGAATATCCGGCATACAGGCCTTCAACAGCAGTATAGTAGGCGGTTCCTGTCCCCCGTCATCCAAGGTCGAGTTGGACGCAAAGAGTTTGCCCAGAAGATCGGCTTTCTGCTTTGCGTCGTGGGCCAAGGAGTCATTTCCCATGTGTAGCGGTGGAAAGGATGGCTTACAGAAGTTCCCTTCGATAGCTTTGGCAAGAGACCAGAATGCACGAGTTCCCGAAGGAAGGCGCTCAAGCCTCTCGCCAATTCTACCGATGTGCTTCGTCTTCGCACTAGCAATGTCTCTTTTGAAGGACCTGGAGGCAAAGTTATACTCCTTTTTTAATGCGCTGGTATTTTCATCCCCTGCCGCCACCGCATCAGCCCAGGCTTGGTAAGCTTCCTGCTTCCTGCGAGAAGCCTTTTTGGAAGATGAACCAAACCAAGGCCGAAATTTGCCACCAATGGGGACCACAGAGGATGGAATGAAAAGTTCCATGCCCTGTAGCACCACATCAGCAACAGAATCAGCAGCGGCGTTGGGATCATCCGGCGAGAAGCATATTTGTCCCCAAGGATAGGACGCAAAGAAGTTCCGCATCCCATTCCAATCTGCCGACTTGTAGTGCCACACACGGCGACTGCGAGTAGCCCGCGATCGCAGCGAGCACGTGAGAGGCACCACACTCCGTACAAGGCTGTGGTCTGAGGAGCCAAGTGGGGCGCCTACGGATACCTTGTAGCCGTCCGGATGAGAAGTCAGCAGAAGGTCCAGCAGTGAAGGATTCTGGCTTTCAACGTCTGGGATTCGCGTGGGCGTGGTAACCAGTTGTGTCAGGCCATAAGCCAGTGCGAAGTCGTGAACAGATCTCCCCGCATGATCAGTTTTACTGGAACTGAGCCAGTCGGCGTGATGGGCGTTAAAATCGCCAAGCAAGATGATCTCTGCTGACGGGATCTGCTGCTGCACAAAGTCTGAAGCCATTTGGATGTGCTCAATGAGTCGGTCAGTTTCGGTATCACCGCTGTGGGACCTATAAAGGCAAGCATAGACGCGGGGGTGGTCGTCGCTATCTATACGTAGCCATAAGGTGGAAAGGTCCCTACCTTCAAGATTCCTAAGTCGACGAGAACTGATATCGTCTCTAACATACACGCACACTCCGGCCTTGGACAGAAAGGAGTGTTCAAGTCCATACCCAGGGTAAGTAAGGTAGGAAGTGTCTGCTGGAGGCGATATCTGCGTCTCAGTCAAGAAGAGCAAGGCCGGCTTTGTTGTCTCGAGGTGGTGGTGGACAGCATTAAGGTTGGTGTGTAATCCCCTGATATTGCAGAAGACCACGGCCAGTGTGGCAGGGGGTGCCAGGATATTTTTGCTCCTTTTTAGGGTCCTTTTCGAGCGCAGTTTTGCCCCCCCCAGAGTACGAGGGGCGGCCTAGGCGTCCACGGTTAGATGCGTTGTGTCCTGAACGCGGACGTCCAGAGAGGGATTCTCCAACGCTAGCGCAGTTGGTACCCTCCTGGGGTAGCAAAAAGTTTTTCAACTGCACCATCATAGGTTGATTGGGCCTCCGGTATCCTCACTCACTCGGCGAAACACAACGCAAGGGTTGTTTCACGCCGGTATTCTGTGAGGCCGTGGTATCACTCCGGTCGAGCCTGACCCATTCGTGCCGAAGCATGGCTCTCCCACGGGTAATGATGAATGATGCGACAAGGTTTATCTTTGTGTCATAATCTCTTGTTTGAACGCGAAAGTAAACTACTGCTGCGTATGCCTTCTCTGACGCATCACAGAACCCATGCAACGTTATTTGATCTCTTTCAGTACTAAGTGTATGGAGCCAACGCTTGATTCGTATCTCATTGACCTTTTCGAAGTCCTTTCTTATGAACTGCCATTCTTCCTTCAGTTCATCACTAATTTCTTGGTCCCAGCCCACTCCTGCTAACCACAAATTTTGTACTAACATTTTTGTCTTTACAATAACCGGTGCTATCCATCCGAGTGGATCAAATAACTTTTGTAAATCAGACAGGATAGTTCTCTTTGTTATGTTCAACGGTTCCAAATTTAGTTGATATCGAAACTCGTCTTGACCAAGATTCCATGTCACACCAAGAGCTTTGATGGTGCCGTCTAGTTTGATGTCCATATTAGCCTTTGTGGTGACCTTGTTGACTTCTATAGATTTCAAGAACTCTTTGTCGTTGCATGCCCATTTCTGAAGTTCAAGCCTCCTTTTTTCAGAATGGTGATGATATCTTTGCTAAGACGGATTGCCTGTTCGGTTGTTTTGCCTGATGTGACGTCATCGACAAAAAGGTCTTCACGAATGATCTTAGCAGCTTCGGGGTATTGTTCGCCTTCATCATCTGCGAGTTTCATCAGCGTTTTTATGGCCAGGCAAGGAGCAGATGCTGTACCGAATGTAACTGTTTTGAGTCTGTAATCTTTGATATCAACGTCATGGTTATTAGATTTTGTGCTACCACGCCACAGCACTCTATGATAATCTGTGTCTTTCTTATCTAGCAGTACCATTCTGTACATTTTTACTACGTCGCTGGCGAAGCACACTCTATGCATCCGCCATCTCATAATCACCGCATGTCTTTCTGTAATACTGGGCCCACCATGAGCTCATCGTTCAAAGATATGCCGTTGGCACCTTTGCTCGACGCATCAAACACGACTCTGATTTTCGTAGTTTCTTTATCGTTTCTAATTACGGCATGATGTGGCAAGTAAACACAACGGTTGTTTATCTCGTCCTGTGAAACTTCTTCCATATGCCCCATGGTTAAGTATTCGTTAAGAACTTTGTCGTACTCTTCTTTTAATTTAGGTGTTTTTTGAAGTATTTTTCTTGTTGTATCAAACGTCTTTCAGCAATGTCTCTGGTATTCCCATCCGGTGCGCTAGGTTCAGTAGTACGGAATGGAAGTCTTACGACATACTGTCCATTGCTGTTTCTCTTATATGTCTCTTCGTAGAAACCTTCACATTGCTGTTCTTCTTTTGTGTATTTTCTTTTTGAGTCTGGTTCTATTTCCCAAAGTGTTTTCAGTAAGTCTTCTCCTTCGAATTGGTGGTGCATGACAAGAACAGATTCTGTTTGTTGCGTTTGGTCATCTATCCTTCCGAACAAAATCCAGCCAAGGCTTGTTTTGTGGGCACATGGGGACCCTAGCGGACCTTTAATGAGTTGGTTCTGTACAATTTGCGCGTACACATCGACACCCAGAAGTAAATCAATGGACCCTGGCTGACAGTAGTTCGGATCAGCTAGGACTAGTCCGTCTAGGTGAGGCCAGTTGGTTGTGTTCAGGGACCGGACAACACCGCTAAAGGGTTAAGCCTTTCGACAGGGTAACCCATACATGGGGTAACTAATATTGCAGGGTAATCCTTTGTTCGAGTACACCGAGAAAACCCAGCGAAATGGTTAACACCTTCATTATGGTAACCACATGAAGGGGTTAAGCCTTTCAATGACTTAAGCCTTTGAAGAGGTTACCTTAATGAAAAGCTTTTATTCGGGTTACCCTGAATTACCTAATAAATTTGAGCTGTATGTAGGTAGGTAGGTATTTGCACCCAAGCGGCGCCTCACTGCTTTACTATTTTTATTCAGTTGTAAATTTGACAACAAGTGACGAGAGGCCGCTCTGTGTGCGAGTTGAGATTTAAAGCGCGGTAATTCTTATCTATGCAGTATTGTAACTAACTTATTTCATATACCTTATGTACCTACTTGAGTTTCTAGTTTTGTGATTGTAAATATTATATTATTTTGTTTTATCAATAATAAATTAAATGCGTTGTTTGTCAGATAGGAAGTGTTCAATAAATTCAATAAAAATCAGACATTGTTGAAGTTATACTTCTTAGGCGCGATGAAAAGATTATGAGAGTGAAATTTAACGATGCGCGCGCATGTGTGACACAAAATTCTCACGGGAGAAGTATTTAGTTTAAAATAAAAAAAAACATGGGTATCATTTTCGAAGTTTTCATAGATTCTGAATATTCTGATCACGAAAATGACATCTATTTGGGAATCCAAGATGGCGGACGGGAAATTTTGAATAAAGTTAATATGGGTATCATTTTCGGGGTTTTCATGGATTCTGATCACGAAAATGATATCTATTTAGGAATCCAAGATGGCGGACGGGACATTTAAAAAAATATGGATATCATTTTCGGAGTTTTCATGCATTTTGATCACGAAAATGACATCTATTTGAGAATCCAAGATGGCGGACGGGACATTTTGAATAAAATTAATATAGGTATAATTTTCGGGGTTTTCATGGATTCTGATCTCAAAAATGACATCTATTTGGGAATACAAGATGGCGGACGCAACATTAAAAAAATATGTGTATCATTTTCGGAGTTTAAATGGATTCTGATCACGAAAATAACATCTATTTGGGAATCCAAGATGGCGGACGGGACATTAAAAAATATGGGTATCATTTTCGGAGTTTTCATGGATTCTGATAACGAAAATGACATCTATTTGGGAATCCAAGATGGCGGACGGGACATCTTGAATATCATTAATATGCCTATCATTTTCAGGGTTTTCATGGATTCTGGTCACAAAAAATAACATTTATTTGGGAATTCAAGATGGCGGACCGGACAGTTTTAATAAACTTAATATGGGTACCTATCATTTGCGGGCTTTTCATGCATTCTGATAACGAAAATGACATTTATTTGGGGATCCAAGATGGCGGACGGGACATTTTTAGTAAAATTAATAACTTTAACATCATAATATAATTGGTCCAATTAGGTATCATTTGGCATCGTTTTACTGTCTCAACTTTTTTGAAGTTATACTTCTGTAGGCGCGTCATGAAAAAATGATGAGAGTGATATTTTACGATGCGTGCACATGTGTGACACAAAATTCTCACGCGAGAAGTTTTACTATTTATTTCGTACAAGTGCGAATTATATAGTATGTGCAAATAAATTATATTCAGTAGTGATTTTAACTGATTTTTTTTTATTATTACGGCGGCATAACCGTTCCAAATAGGCAGTATATATTGATGACGGACGGCAGCGTCACCGGTGCGAGAAGCTACGCACTGCGGTCACTAACATACATGCCCAACGTGGTGATGGTGCATGATGGGGGTGCAAAGAATCCCCGGGTTATGCCGCCAACACCGACTGACCATGGCTACATAGCCAGCGTGCGTGCGTTATACGTATAATCGCACGGTACGTCTCGACGAACATCTGGCACAACTGGAAGAAGAACTGGAAGAGCAGAACCACCATGTGTTGCTGTGCCACCTGTGTGCCAGCAACAACAGCATCACTAAGCGAGTTCAAGAGGCGATCGAGTAGATCAGGCGTCTGAAAATGTGCCAAAGAGATTTGACAATGGAAGATGACAGAATTGGCTGGTCCAAACCTCAATTCTTGGAAGAGATCGAAAGGTTCTATGGTCAGATAAACACGTCTCCGCGACCACATTCACTGTTACAGTCACCTACCCTAGAATCTGCAGGATTGACCCGACAGCGTGCATGAGATTAGCATGCACCTAAAGCAATATGATAGAATTTTTGTGCAAAATGATATAATGGGGAGCAACGGGGACGTGAAAAGTTGTCCATGGTGCTGTCGACATTTAATCTGGCACCAGCTGGCATCGTAGACATCGGTATAGTCTCTCAACAACTAATAGGTCTTAAGATGAACTTGGACAAGACGAAAATCATCTTTAACGTCCGCAGGTAACTTCGTACCTGCTCCTACCTAAATCAGGACTTTTTGACAAGTATCTATACTAATATCACATCATAAAGCTGAAGAGTTTGTTTAGTTGCACGAGCTAACCTCAGGAACTTGTTCTATTTGAATAATAATTTGTCGAGTTCGACAAATGACTTATCTAAGAAGGCTATATCACGCGTAGTCCTATATAGATGTAACCGCAGTAATCGGTGCCGAAAATCTTTGACCCGTGTGTGCCCAAGGCACTCAGAGGCCGATGGAGATTGCTATCTCTGCCCGGCGTTGCCCTACGCGATAGAATTAGAAATGCAGTCATCTGCAGGAGAACCACAGTCGCCTGTATAGCTCGAAGAACCCACGGCTGTTGGTGTAGGAAGACAGGGTGGTCCACGACCACGAACCGGACAACGCAGTAACGGGCTACCGTTACTGCCTTGTCCGGTTCTCCCTCCCACAAGGTGGACGGACGATGTTGTTAGGATCGCAGTTAAATCATTTTGTAGCGACACAGTAGATATATTTATGTACCTATATGGTCAGGCACTATTTACGGATTTACCTCACTGCAACCGTTCAGACCGCGCGGCACGACATTTGCCGGGCGTTTCTGCCGCCGGCATCTCCAGTCAGTTGTGACAGTCGTGTAGAACGACCTTACACAAGTAGCAAGTTGCAACCCGCGCGGCACGATGGCATACCCGGGCGGCCGTGCTGGCGACTCCTTCGTGCGGCAAAGCCTTAATCTTTGATTTGTATTCAGGAATAGGTAGATAGTAGGCAACAGGAGCCTCGCTGAGGCACAAAATATTGTGGCCGAGGCGACTATGCTCACGCCTAGATTATACCACGCTACGCCACTGATTTGATGCAACATATTATTAAGTACCTTCATAAAAACTGTGTGCAGCATCTTGCCTCGGCGTGCCTCGGCTGTGGCTTTTTCAGATAAAATATTAAATTATTTGCAATAATATAATAACGAATTTCTACAACACACTTTAACAAAAACATTGCTAAATATCTTTTAATTACCTACCTATTTCTGTAGTTCCATCCGAGTTCCGAATAAAATGACGAATGATCAGAATAAACGAGTATGAACACGAAAAAGAAATAATAATATAAGAAACTGACAAGCAATATTGAACTGTCATATCGACAATAATTATTATTCCATGTTGACAAGTTGCTCGGTACATGCAACAAACGCTCCGCCGTCCGGTGGTTATGCATATCCAAACTTATGCCGATCACAAAAAGTGCATCTTACTATGTATCTGATTGGAATGGCTTACCCTGTTACAGGGTTTTGAAAGGGTAACCTCTTCGGAAGGTGTTACATTGCACCCGTTCGAGGGTGTAACCCGTTCCTAGGGGTATTTTTTTAAGCGCTTAAAAAAACCCCTTCAAAAACCCGTTCAACGAGTACCCGGCTGGTCCCTGGTTGTGTTGATTGTGCGGGCTGGTATTTTAGTAGTCAGTGGCTTCGACATAACGTATGTTTTGATTTCCATGGTAAAATCTTCAAATCTTGATTCTATATTAATCTTGACTACTTGTTTGATAGCTTCTCTTGTGGATCCCACACCGACGACTGTTCCTCTTACAGCATACCTCTTAGCAGTGAGTTGTTGTACAGCTCGTTCGCTTATGAAGCTCGCTTGCGAGCCTTGGTCGATTAAAGCTCGTAACATCATTGTATAGTTATCTTCGCTTCGCACTTGCACGATTGCAGTTGCTAATAATGCTGTGCTTTGTTTGGTTGATACGTGTGACGTCACCATTGTGATATCTTCTTCTTTCTCAGGCTTCTCCACATTTGCAAATAATGTCACTTCGAGTTGTCTCGTTTGTTTGTTCTCAATGTTGCTTGATGTACACTTGTCTACATTGTCACCCTTTGATGTGTTGTTATCTTTGTTTTCATGGAGAAGTGAATGATGACGTTTTTTGCCAGAGTGTCCTGATGCAAGGCAGTAGTAGCATATATTGTTTGACTTTATAAACTCACTTCTTTGTGCAGGTGATTGTTTGCCGAACTTTTCTCCCGCATTTGAACAGCACTTGGCTTCTGTTTAGCACTTGGTTCAGTGAGTTCCAAATTTCCAATGTAGGAATCGGTTTTCCAAGAATTTGCGAAACATCTCAAGTGTAGGTATACTGTCATACTCCTCACAAATGTTACTCACGTGCTCTTCCCAGTCTTTATGCGTTTCAGTGTCTAGTTTCAGCACAACGACGAATATTATCAATGGATCCCAGTTCTCCGTTTTCACATTTAGGTTCTTAATGTAAGGTCCCCATTTTTATTAAAATTAATATCAATTGGAATTTAATAATTTGTAGTCGATTGACTCGTCCGAGTCACATCACTATCGAAAAAAATCAAAATGGCGGTTGGCGAGAGCGGGCATTCTATTCCTGGCGACGGTATTGAACGGACGGTGGCTCTTAGGAAATATTATAATATCTGTACAGTGTAAAAATATATTCTTAAATATAAATGTATAAACTATATTCTAATATAACTGGAGTTTTACTACATTAAGTTGATGTAAACACTCAAACGTAGTATCTAGCAAATTCTTAATAAGACTAGAATTATTCACACTTATCTTCTTTTGTGAGAAGAACCTTTTCATTACTGCATTGATATTTAAACGTATGTTTCCATACCTAACTTTTAAAATGTTCCACGCTTGCTCATAGTTTGAATCTGTCACTTGAATATGTTTTAAAATAGAGGCGGCTTCTCCAGAAAGACTTTGTTTTAAATAATAAAATTTATGTACTTTATTTAATGATGTATTGTTGTGAACGAGCGTACTGAACAAATCATGAAATGATAACCACTCTTCATACTGTCCACTATATGTGGGTAACTGTATCTTTGGTAAAATGACTCGCGTTTTTCGAAAATCATTATCGCCTTGTGGCACAGAAGCACTAACTGTAACTGTTTGCGAGGCCAATAAATCCTTCAAATCACTTATAAAGTTAATATACAACTCTTCATGCTCGTAGTATTCTTATTTCGCTAGGTATGGTATTTGGTCACGTTTCTCCTTCGGTGTGCAGCGTATTATCTCGTTATAAGCTTGTTTGTAATCACTCCAGTACTCATCTAGGCATTTCAAACGAGCTTCAACGAATTTCGCGTTAATCTAGCTTTCGGGCACTTTTTAGGGTTCCGTATCTAAAAGGTAAAAAACGGGACCCTATTACTAAGCCTCCGCTGTCTGTCTGTCTGTCTGTCTGTCTGTCCGTCTGTCTGTCTGTCACCAGGCTGTATCTCATAAACTGTGATAGCTAGAAATATGAAATTTTCACAAATTATGTATTTTAGTTGCCGCTATAACAACAAATACTAAAAATAAAATAAATGAAAATATTAAGGGGGGTCCCATACAAAAAACGTGTTTTTTTTTCGTATTTTTTGCTCAAAATTACTAACTGTAACAGGTAGACGCTTCAAATTTTCACAGAATATGTAGTTGTATATTACCTTTCAAAATAAATAATTAAATTTAAAAAAGTAAATAATAAAGGGGGGCTCCCATACAACAAACGTAATTTTTAAGCAATTTGTTACTCAATCTTAATAAACAGGTAGAAACTTAAAAAGTATTTAAGTATACATACAATAAACGTGATTTTCTTTTATAGATGATGGTACGGAACCCTTCGTGCGCGAGTCCGACTCACACTTGCCCAATTTTTTAGATTAACCTGGGTTTTCTTCAAAGCCTGGGCAAAGTTTCCCACGATATTCAACGCTTTTTCCACTTCTGTAGCCATTGTTAATCCAAAATAATACCAGTTGTAGCAAACGTAATGAAATTAGTTTATGTAAGTAATTATTAATTTGCACTAAACAACTCGAACGCTTGGGTCGTCTCTTGTTCTCGAGCGGCCGCCGGCTCAGGTAGCAAGGTGCTGATATCCGGGTCGATTAAGGAACATATATTGTGTGTGTTAAGGTCGAGTTTTGCATTGGTGTTTGAAATAAAACGATACGTATGATCTCTTAGGCCCTTCTCTCACGAAGCTATTCAAATGCTACGGGACTGAGATGCAAACTATGATCGAATACTGGTATGCTACTCTTTACCGCACACGGTGCTACGCAAATGAGACTATTTTTTATCATTTGAAGAACAACATTCGTACGACGATGTCTAGTGACTCTAGCGATAAAGACCATTTTCTTCTGTATTTATATTACAAGAATAAACGAAAATATAAAAGAAGATTCTGGGTGCACCCGTATATCGAAAAAAATATCAATTGTAGGGCATTTGTCGAGGGACGATTCGTCATTTTTATAGAATGTCAATAGAATCATATTATTATTTGAATCTTTATCTGAGAAATTATCTTGCCAACTATCTAAATAATAACCCCACTGCTTCGCTTCCTTGGCAATAAAAATATTATGTATAAATTTAATGTATACCTATCATCATATCAGCCAAACGACGTCCACTGCTGGACATAGGCCTCCCCCAAGGTTCTCCACACAGACCGGTCTGTGTATACCTATAAATGACCTGTTATATTGTTTTCTTCTAAATTTCAATCTACGCCTTTTATGTAACATCTTTTCTTACGTACTCTGGCAGCTTATAATTATACAAACATGGAAAATTTTCTACCTCCTGCACAAAAATAATATTAAAAGTTTGTTCCGCCGCCATTTTGTAATGCGACGCATATACTACTCGGGTAGCGTGCGACCAGCAAGACGGTAGCGTCCATCAAACGCGTCGTCATAGCGTCTCGTCGTGTGCGAAATTAGCTGAATATGTAAGGCGGCTACTCACAAGCGACGCGTAGGCTACGGGTACAAAACACAAATCGTTTGAGAGTCGCTTCGTGAGAGAAGGGCCTTAAACTATCTATTGGACACTGAAGTATGTTTCATTGAATGAGTTAAACATATGTAGGTACTTATAGATACATCGCCGATATTAATTATTTAAACGAACAGGCCCTTATAATTTTCATTGAAAGTGCTTCATGTTTGATTAGTTATTCACGACACGGGAATTAATGCGATTTTTATACGTATTTATATACCATTTACGTTTGTATGTTTTTTTTTATATGAACACACAAAAAATCAAGAACTGTTAAATTCTCCGTACCAAATAATTTTATTTTACATTACAGGGATGTACTCAGTATTTACAAAACTATCGAAAATAAACTATCAATCCGATCGACGTTACGGTATCCTATACCATATCTATACTAATTAGATGAAAATAATTAATGAGTCCGTGTGGTAGCGGATTAAGAATACGGAATATCACTACCCCATAGACCCCATATCATCCCTTGGGTGTCGTAAGAGCCAACAGAGGGAGCATATAATGCAGAGAACAGCTGCACTATAAGAGAAGGAAAACTTGATACAAACCCTATACCAACCCGTTTGGCCAGCGTGGTATAGTAGGCCAATTCTTCCTTTCAAAGGGGAGGCCTAGTCCAGCACTGGACTGTTAAAGTCTAATGATGATGATGAATTAATGATACATTTCAGTCTGATGGGGACTTTTACTTATCATAGAGATGTATTACAAGCCCTCACCTCATAACATGAACAATAATTTTGCGTTGCATTCAGAAAATATGCATGAATTAATTTGCGAACGCTCATTATGCAAATTAAAAAGCTTCTGAGTATGAAAATTGGGTCTCTATCAGATATGCTTGGCACAGTTTATCTTCTAGCTAATGCTCTTAGTTGTTGGACATGCAGAGAAAAGTATGGGGATTTTTTTGTAATAGTAGAACGTTCATGTTCTTTGATATGTTTATGGCAAATGTCAGAATAATATAAATATAATTAAAAAAATTGTGAGCAAAGGGAAAAAAAGAATAAATTTATTTAATAAAATATATATTGAAGTGTGACAATAAAGTTGTATTTGCAATTAGACTTCATTATTGTGTTAAAAACTACCTGTTAAATTATAATATCCCCATATTAATATAACAGGTAGTTTTTGAACACATTGTAACTATCGTGCATGATATCAGTTTCAGAGTAAATGGATTGAATTGCCTAAACATATCGTGACATTGGATTATTGTATTCAACATATTATTATTCATACATACATACATAGTCTCACGCCTATAACCCCGAAGAGGTAGGCAGAGGTGTATTTCTACACCCACTTTTCGCCAGATATACTTTAGTCCCACGTAATAAGGGGCGAGCCTATTGCTACTGAGAATTTCGTGACAGAAAAACCTAATAACACTGCCCGACCCAGGAATCGAACCCGGGATCTCCCGATCCCACGCGCACATTTATGCCGCGAGACCAACGAGGCAGTCGTATAGGGTTTGATGTCGAGTTTTCCGTCTCTACGCAAAGATGGTATTTGCATCGTGTTATCCCTTAGTCGCCTCTTACGACACCCACGGGAAGATAGGGGGTGGTAACACTTGTATTCTATGCCGTCAACCACACGGCTTCTTTATTATTATTCAGTGTATCAATAATTGTACTAGCTACTAAATTAACCATAATTTTTAACTTAGTACCTTTTTTTTGGTGGTCCAGTGAATAGCTTATGCGACTGCTGATCGGAGGTCCCGGGTTCAATTCCCGGGTCGGGCAAAAGTGTTACTTACTGGGTTTTGCCGAATTCTCAGTAGCAGCACGGAGTCTGGTGATGTGCCCAGTAACGGCTTCGAATTCACGGCGCGCACCAATGACTTTTCGGAGTTATGTGCGAATTAAATTGTAAATTAGGTATCGCTTTTCCCGTGCCTCGAAGAGCACGTTAAGGCGTTGGTCCTGTTTGTCATGAAGACCTTTGACAGTCGTTATATGTTGTCAGAGAGGTATACTCTCAATAATAAAACTGACACTAGTCTAAACCATGGAACCACCCTTCGGGTTGCGGTTCGATTCCCGGGTCGGGCAAAAGTGTTACTGGGTTTTGCCGAATTCTCAGTAGCAGCACAGAGTCTGGTGATGTGCCCGGTAACGGCAATAGGCTCGCCCCTTATTACGTGGGACCTAAAAATTCATGGCGAAATGGGGGTGTGTTGTACCACACCCACATTTCGCCATGATTTTTTGTATCCCCAAAGGGGTAGGCAGAGGTGTACCTCTGCCTACCCGTTTGTGGATACAGGTGTGAGTCTATAAATAAATAAAAAAATATAAAAAGTAGCTTTTAAAAGTGTCGTAAACGAAACGAACAAACGTTGCCTCGCTGAAGGTTTGCTGGCACAATTGTAAACCAAATTTTTTGCAATCTTTTTATAAATAAAACCAGAGATCGAGACGTCTTTATTTTTACTTAAACCTTCAAACATAAAACAAATTAACTAGTATTGCTTATAGCAGGATTAAATCCTCCTATTAATGCACAATCAACAACAAATCATGCAAAAACACGCATCCTCGCCACCACCGAACAATGGCATTTGCAAAGCGCGCGGTGCTATTGTACTCCACAAAAATACACCTGTATATGCCAAGTAATATATTTTTGTAATGTCATAATGCAGCAGAGATACGACCAGGGATATTACTTTGATATTATGGTGTTATGTTGATGCTAAATGACATGTTTTGTCACAAAATGAAGTTGTAAATGTGAGTTATAATTATATTTTTTGTGTTTATATTATATTTTGCTCTTGGGGGAGCCTTACCCCTAAAGAGCGCGTCCTCAGGTGGCGGATCGAGGAATGCTCGTCAACAACCCATCGTTGTTGAAGGGTAGGAGGGTGTTAAAGCGCCTACGCATTATTTCACAGCAGCGTCAATCGTACGTTATAGTTCGCTACGCGGTAGCATTAGATTAAGTTCGGCCTAACATAGTTATAGATTTGTATAGACTCTTTTTTATAAAATGTACCTGCTGTATACGATTTGGATAATCCTTCACTCTGCTTTTGTAAGCTGCAAAGATTACACGTCATCCAAAGTTTCCAAGATCGTTTTATTTCTCGAAGTCCAGTGAATCCCGCACATATGGTCCATTACGAGCGGATGAGGAATCAGCTGATCGCATTAAAATTATCTACGAGTTTTGAGAGGATTCGTCACCAAATTATTGGACTTTGAACCGGCTTGGATATTCGTATATTTGGATCAAGTACGCCGTTAATTGGTTTAAATCGGTACCCAACACTCGATAAGGTAATATTTATCCATAATCAAGGGAATAATTATAAGGTTAGTGGATTATTGTTAATTTATTGTGTTCATTTAGGCAAACGTTGCATAGTGCTAGTTGTCCGTAATAAAGTAAATACTTTATATTAGACTGTAAATTAGTTAATATCATTTGATAAGTAGTATTAGTGCTACATTTTAACTATTTCGTCAATTTAACGGCAACTATTCACATTAATTTTCATGCAGCGGTAGGTACCTAACTACCTAGTTAGCTCATGTATCACAATTTTGAGTGTTAGGTTTATTACGATATATTATTTATTGCTCATTATCGTTAATTATAACCAGATTAGCGTACTTATCGTGTAATTTTGTTAAAATATTGTATTATTGTGTTTTTTGCAACCATTAATTTGTTAAGTAGGTAGTTTGTCACTTATTAGAAAACTTTTCTGTGCAAAGTTATTAATTGTATTTACATAATTAAAAAAGGATTTAGCTGTTTTTCTAATATTTGTGTAATTATTTGTAGATTTATACATCTAGAAATTATATTTCGTAGTTATTTTCTTGTATGCGTGGGTAGGTACCTAGTAAGAAACTAAATTCAAACCACACCCTGTACCGGCGCAATTTGAGCTTTTGTTACCTAAAATTAACTTTATTTTGTATAAATTCCAGGTCGACAGCACTCGTTACCCATAATGTCCGAGGAAAAGGAGTTAGTGAAGAGGCGAGGCAGTTATAAAGGCAGATTAACTGCATTTATTAATTATTTGGACTCGCTTGATGAAAGCTCCTTGACGAACTGTGATGTCACTGAATTGCAGCTGCGCATAGGCAAGATTGAGTGTTTGTACGACCAATATGATGAGGTTCAACTGCGTCTCGAATGTATTGTTGAAGATATTAAATTGCAGTATACTGAGCGTTCAGATTTTGAATCGTTATATTACAAATCCTTATCTAGGGCACAACATCTATTAGGTAAATATAATCAAGTAAGTCCATCAATTAATAGCGATAATAGTAAGCGTGCCAGTAAATACAAGCCAGTTAAGTTACCTACTATACAGTTACCTAAATTTAACGGTTCTTACAGTGATTGGTTAGAGTTTCGCGATTCTTTTGCGAGCCTCGTTCATTCTAATGATGAACTAGACAACATTAAGAAGTTCCACTATTTGCGTTTGTCACTGGAGGGGTCCGCGGCTGTGGTACTCCAGTCAACTGAGTTTTCTGCTGACAACTACGCAGTAGCTTGGAAGATATTATGCGAACGATTTGATAACAAAAGATTGCTCATTCAGAATCACGTATCAGCTTTATTTAATTTAGACGTACTGACAAAGGAATCTTCAGTATCCCTCAAAGGTTTGATAGATTCATTAAATAAGAATTTGCGAGCTTTAGAAACTTTAGGCGAACCAATTAAGCATTGGGATACACTATTAATTTACATGGTCACTCGTAAATTAGATAACAAAACATATCGTGAATGGGAGGAATATAAAAGCCGGGTAGATAAAGATAACGCGATTACTTTTGATGCCTTCATTCAATTTATGCGTAACCGTGCCGACTTTGTCGAAACTTTAGAATTGTCACGCAATAATAATCCGTCTCACACGTTATCTAATTTGCGTCCAAAGATAAAATCTATGGTCACGATGCAAGGTTCTAACAATTTAAACACAACATTGACTTTAAAGGTTTGTCCTAAGTGCAAAGAGGATCATACACTGAATAATTGTCCTCAATTTCTCGCTATGAGTATTGATGAGCGTCTTAAAATATTGCCTAATTATAAAGTTTGCTACAACTGTTTACATACGGGTCATTTTGCCAATCATTGTAGAAAATCAGGTTGCAAAACATGTAAGCGTAAACATCACGCATTAATTCATTCATCGGAGCCTAGGAGTGTTAATGTCAATGCGCGTAATAAACATACGTATAACAACGCATCATCTGATAGCCCCTCTCCGCCGATATGTTTACCGTCCGCTTCTAGTGAGACAGGTAATGTTGCTCTGGCCGCAAGCGTCGCTCGTTCTTGTAAGACTTTTAGCGACGTATTATTATCAACTGCATTAGTTAAGTTATACGATTATTCGGGTCGTGAGCATGTTGTTCGTGCTATTTTGGATAGCGGCAGCACATCTTCGTTTATAACCGAGCGTTTGTGTACGCAGTTAAATTTATTAACAAGTAATGTTGACGGTTCGATATTAGGCATAAATAACGTGATTTCTCGCGTAGGCAAAACTTGTCAGGTAAAAGTGACGTCACTCAATAATAGCTATGAAGTTAAGCTTTATTGTTTTGTTTTGCCATTTATAACCAGTGATGTGCCATGTCGAAAAATAGATATTTCTGCTCTTAAGATGCCTTCTCACATCTGTTTAGCTGATCCTACGTTTTATGAGCCCGCAGATATTAATATTTTAATCGGTGCTGACCTGTTTTGGGATCTGTTAGGATCACAACAAATAAAGTTAGGCGTTGATATGCCAGTTTTATGTGAGACTAAGTTAGGGTGGATAGTTTCCGGGCCCATTACCTCTCATTGTACCAAAATGTCAAAGGACATTAGATGCAATTTTACTCAGGTTAGTGGCGATATTGAGAAACTACGAGCCGACTTAAAGACTTTTTGGGATTTAGAGGAAATAAACTCTGAAGCGTCTAATTATATGCCAGAGGAAAAGTTGTGTGAGGAACATTTTATTAAAAATACCACTCGCCTACGCGATGGTAGGTTCTGTGTTCGTATACCGCTTAAACAAAGTCCTGATGTTTTAGGAAATTCGTACAATAGGGCTAAGCATTGTTTACATTCATTAGAACGTAGACTGAAGTACAAACGAGAATTTAGCGAATTATATCTTGATTTTATGTCAGAATACGAAAAGTTAGACCACATGAGTGAAAATAAAGTAGCAAATTTAAAGGATAATCGTAATGACTATTTTATACCTCACCACGGCATATTACGCGAGAGTAGTACGACTACTAAACTACGTGTCGTATTTAATGCAAGCAGCCCTTCGTCATCAGGTGTTTCCTTGAATGACATACAGATGGTGGGTCCTACCGTTCAGGATGACTTGTTGTCAATACTTCTTCGATTTCGACATCACAAATATGTCCTGTCGGCCGACGTTGAGAAGATGTATAGAATGATAGCCATCCATCCATCTGACAGGCACTTGCAACAAATAGTTTGGCGTAGCAATATAGACGACCCTATTAAGACCTATACATTAAACACGGTAACCTATGGCACGGCAAGCGCGCCATTTCTTGCTACTCGGTGTCTCAAACAAATAGGTCTTGATTGTAAGCATGAAAGGGTAGCTGAAATCATCCAACATGATTTTTACGTCGATGATTTGTTGACTGGTGGGGATGTTTTGAGTGAGGTTGAGTTTATACGCACTCAAGTCACAAATGCCCTGGCATCTGCTGGTATGACGTTAAGAAAATGGAGATCTAATGAACCGCTACTATTAACTGAGTCCAATCAGCCATTATTAGACCTAAGTATGGGCACTAGCGTGTCAAATAAGTTATTTGGTTTAAACTGGTTCGCAAATACTGATGAGTTAGGTTTTATAGTAAACTCGGTACCTTCTCTTAATAATACGAAACGGGATCTACTTTCAACGATTGCACGCATTTTTGATCCTTTAGGGCTTCTTTCTCCTTTCATCATCACCATGAAAATGTTGTTACAAAGCATGTGGTTAGACAAGCTTTCATGGGATGAGCCGCTAAACCCAGAACTTAAAAATACTTGGCATAATATTGTAAAATCTTTACCTCTCGTAAATGATTTAAGTATTCCACGCATTGTAGTTTGTAATGCGTATAGGTCACTTGAATTACATGTGTTTACAGATGCGTCTGAGCGCGCCTATGGTGCGTGTGTATATGTTCGTAGCATCAGCGATACTAATAAATGTATGGTCAGGTTACTGATGGCTAAAAGTCGCGTGGCCCCAATTAAGCCTACTACAATACCTCGGTTAGAGTTATGTGGTGCCTTGGTAGGTGCGCGTATTTATGAAAAAGTTTCACAAGCCTTTCGAATAAACATAAATCATGTTTATTGTTGGACTGACTCAACCATCGTATTGGGTTGGTTTCAAATGTTGCCCTCAAAACTACAACCGTTTGTGCGTAATCGTGTAGCTAAGATATTAGATAAGACGAGTAACTGCACATGGCAACACGTACCAACCGATCTGAACCCAGCAGATCTGATATCTCGTGGCGTGGATATCAGAACCCTGCAAGGGTTGAATTTGTGGTGGTCTGGACCCAAGTTCTTACACAATGAGCAGTCCAGTTGGCCGTCTCAATTGAAACTGAAAGGTTTAGCATTAGAATCTTTGCCCGAAACACGACCACACATTTCATTGAGCGCCGTTACAAATGATAATAGCAAAGATAAATTAATAGATTTTAAAAGGTTTTCAAATTATCTTAGGCTCGTGCGCTCAGTAGCATATGTTTTGCGTTTTATTAAAGCTTGTCGAAAGAAACCTTGTAATAGTAAATTTCTTACAAAGGATGAGTTACAATGCGCATTAACTTTAATAATTATTAATAGTCAACGGGACTCGTTTCCAGAGTATAAGTTACTCGTCAATAAACAGAAATTACCGAAGAAGAGCTCCCTCGTTAAGTTCAATGTTTATTTAGATCATGTTAATATAATGCGTGTGGGGGGACGCCTCGATAATTCGGACTTTTCGTTCAGTAAGAAACATCCCATTATTTTACAGTCCACTCATGATTTTACGAAGTTATTGTTTCATTATGAACATAAAAGGTTAATGCATGCAGGTCCACAATTATTGTTGGCTACGATTAGAGAATCATATTGGCCTATCGGTGGTCGTCGCTTAGCTAAAGCGTGCTACCATCAGTGTGTACGTTGTCATCGTATGAAGGGCAAAACTATTACGCCGTTGATGGGGAATCTACCCCACCAGCGACTTGTTCCAGGTGGCTACCCTTTCGACAGCACAGGCGTGGATTATGCCGGCCCTATACTTTGTGCTAGTCGTCAAGGACGTGGGTGTAGGCTCGTAAAAGTTTATATCGCGATTTTTATATGCTTCACCACCAAAGCTGTCCATCTAGAGCTGGTAGGTGACTTGACTAGCAACAAATATTTACTGGCACTCTATAGATTTATTTCACGCAGAGGTAAACCTGTCAACATATATTCGGACAACGGTACCTCATTTGTTGGTGCGTACAACGACCTGTCAAAGTTTTTAAAATCACAGAGCAATTCAATAAGCGAGGATATTGCTAATCATGGAGTTAATTTTCATTTTATTCCCGCGTATACTCCTCATTTCGGCGGACTATGGGAAGCGGGTGTGAAGTCGACAAAATTCCATCTTCAACGAGTGTTGGGACATTGTAACCTTACATTTGAGGAATTGAATACCATACTGATCCAAATTGAGGCGGTTTTGAATTCACGTCCGTTAACGCCGCTGTCTTCGGACCCCGACGATTATACTCCGCTAACGCCGGGACACTTTTTGGTTGGACGACCTCTTACTGCCCTTCCACAACCAAGTTACCAGGACTGCTCCACAACTCATGTATCACGTTTTCAACGGATTGAGCAACTCCGTCAACATTTTTGGGCACGTTGGAGTAAGGAGTTTGTTGCTGAGTTGCAACAACGAACTAAGTGGCACACATCCCAAGATGGGTTGAAGCTGAATTCCTTAGTGGTCATCAAGGAGGACCACCTGCCACCCCTCAAATGGAAATTGGGGAGAATTGTAGCTGTGCACCCAGGGTCGGATGGAATCGTTAGAGTTGCCGACATTCGCACTTCAACTGGCATCATACGGAGGGCCTTCAATAGAATATGTCCGCTGCCAGTAACCACGGATTTGGTTTGAAAGCTTGGAGCTTCCAAAGCCCGGGGGCATGTTAAAGCGCCTACGCATTATTTCACAGCAGCGTCAATCGTACGTTATAGTTCGCTACGCGGTAGCATTAGATTAAGTTCGGCCTAACATAGTTATAGATTTGTATAGACTCTTTTTTATAAAATGTACCTGCTGTATACGATTTGGATAATCCTTCACTCTGCTTTTGTAAGCTGCAAAGATTACACGTCATCCAAAGTTTCCAAGATCGTTTTATTTCTCGAAGTCCAGTGAATCCCGCACAGAGGGAAATAAAATACTTCCCGCGGACCAAAAAGGCCGGAGAGAAAACTCCGTTATCAAACCCGACCGAGGGGCTTCTCCGACATATTGGGAGTAGAGGTCCTCGTTTGTGATGGGCTCTTAGGTCTGAGAGTTCATTAGAGAAGGCGGTGGATGAACCTTACCGGGTCAACGGCGGCTCTCAAGTCTTCCAGGAAGATTAAGACCTTAGTGTCAGGTGGCAACCGACTGTAAAAACCAATAGCCATTTTTTATACTAATCATGAGGCACAACATAAATGGAAAGAGATCAAAGGCTAGGGCGTCCCCCTCAAGCGATGGCGATGCTAATGCAACGAATACTAGGGAGTTCCCCGGAAGCGACGGAAGACCGAAACTACAAAACGCTGTACCAATGTCCCAACTGCGCATTGGAACTTGGAATATTGGCACAATGACTGAAAGAAGTGCTGAACTCAGCGCTATTCTATACAGACGACGCATAAACATTTGCTGTGTGCAAGAAACAAAATGGAAAGGCGCTAAATCACGTAAAATTGGGAATGGTTTCAAACTCATATACAATGGCAACGAGAATACCAAAAATGGCATCGAAATAATCCTTGATCAACATCTCAGCGAAAAGGTTATTGAAATAAACAGAATTAACGACCGCATCATGTCTGTGAAGTTGGCTCTGGAAAAGCAACCATGCCTTAATGTCGTCTCAGTCTACGCACCACAAGTAAATTGTCCTGTTACAGAAAATCAAGAATTCTGGGAAGACCTATAGACGCATTTAATAACAATACCTCGATTCGAACAAAAGATAGTATGTGGAGACCTGAACGGTCATGTGGGGATAGACAGAGACGGCTACGAGGATTACCATGGTGGTTTTGGATATGAAAAGCAAAACAGTGAGGGTGGCACAATTTTGGAATTCGCAGCTTCTCAAAACCTTGCAGTAGTAAATACCTTCTTTCAGAAAAAGGATGAACATTTAATAACTTATAAGAGTGGAAACTCGAAGACACAGATAGACTATATTCTAATAGATAAACAATATCTGAAACAAATTAAGGACTGCAAGGTTATTCCTGGGGAGCCTCTTACCTCCCAACATAGGCTACTACTAGCAGCCCTGAAACTCAAAGCACCCATTAAGATAAAAAGACCCAAAATGGAAAAAATCAAATGGCATGAACTAGAAAGGAGTGAAAAAGGAAGTGCCCTACGTAAGCATATTGTGGATTACCTGAGTAAAAACCCCCCTCGAGATAGGACTCCCACAGAAACATGGACAGAGTTTGAGAAATTATGTATCTCTGCAGCAAAACGTGAACTAGGGATAAGTAAAGGACCCTTGCAAAATGCAAAACATCCTAAAGGGTGGAATGACCACACCAAAAACAGTGTTGCTGAAAAGAAACGCCTGTTTAAAATTTGGCAAGGAACAGGCTCCGATGAAGATAAAGATAAATACAAGGAGGCAAAGAAAGCCGCAAGACCAACAGTGGCTATTGAAAAGGAAAAGGCTAATCTTAATCTATATTATAGCTTAGAACTAGCGACCGATAATGAGATATATAAAATAGCTAAATACAGACATAATGATAGTAAAGACTTCAGAACTACAAAATACATTAAAAACAACGAAGGCAAGCTACTTACAATCGATAAGAATATATCTAAAAGATGATGCGAGTACTACCAGGAGCTGCTTAATGAAGAATTCCCTAGACAAGCAGAAGTAGAATCATCTCCGACGCAAGGACCTGTTAATGAAATAACTATTACAGAAGTTAGAAGAGCCATATCCAAAATGAAGAGCCATAAAGGTGTAGGCCCAGATAGCATACCCGCTGAGCTCTGGAAAACACTAAAAGGAGACGGAGAAGTATGGCTCTGTGAGCTATTCAATAACATCCTGATAAGCGAAAAGATGCCAGAGGCCTGGCGAAAAAGTATACTGGTTCCATTCTATAAGAACAAAGGCGATGTTCGTGAATGTGCAAATTATCGAGGTATAAAACTCACATCACATACCCTTAAAATCTGGGAACGAGTCCTAAGTGAACGCCTTCAAAACCTTATTAACTTAACAGAAAATCAGTTCGGTTTTACTGCTGGGAAAGGGACAACAGACGCAATCCATGCAATCAGACTGGTAATGGAAAAAGCTTGCATATGGCAAGCCCTGAGAGCTCAAAATGTCCCTGAACACTATGTAAAACTTATTATGGACATGTACAATAATGTGCAAACATGTGTCAGAAGTCCAGCCGGTCTGTCAGAGAGTTTTAATGTCAAAGTAGGAGTTCATCAGGGTAGCGCATTAAGCCCCTTGTTATTTAATATCACCATGAACTACCTAACCGAAAATATCCAAAAACCGACACCATGGAACCTTTTATATGCGGACGATGTCGCTCTCATCTCAGACAGTGTAATCGAAATACAAGAAAGTTTGGAACAGTGGAGGAAATCTCTCGAGTTGAACGGATTACGCATAAGCAGAACCAAGACAGAGTTTATGATATGCAACTTCAACCACGACGAACCTATACCATCAAGCGTGGAAGTTAAATTGGATGGCGTGGCCCTACCTAGAGTAAATAAATTTAAATATTTAGGATCAGTAATCGCGCAAGACGGATCAATAACAGCCGACATTACACACAGAACAATGTCTGGATGGAATAAGTGGCGTACACTGACAGGAGTTCTCTGCGATCCTAAAATGCCGATAAGAACCAAAGGCAAGGTCTATAAAACAGCTGTTAGGCCTGCACTACTCTATGGGAGCGAAACGTGGGCCTCGAATAAAAATCATGAGCAAAAACTTCATGCTACGGAAATGCGCATGTTACGTTGGGCGGGTGGAGTCACTCTCAAGGACAGGGTGCGTAATGAACACGTAAGGGGGAGTTTTAAGGTAACGCCTATTACTGACAAGATAACAGAGTCGAGGCTAAGGTGGTACGGACATGTTATGCGCAGACCCGATGACCATATTGTTAAAAAGTGCCTTTCCATGGCTTCAAAAAAGAGAGGGAGAGGTAGACCGCAAACTACCTGGATGACAAATGTACGGAAGGACATGCAAAAGCTTGGCCTTACAAATGACGATGCTTACCAGCGAAGTGAATGGCGCCAAAAGATTAGGAAAGCCGACCCCGCGTAACGGGAAGAGGCGAAGGCAAAGAAGAAGAAGTGTTTATATTTTATAGATCGTCAGAAGCTTTTAGTGTACGAATTTATTATTTCATGTTGTGACTGGCATGACAATATTTTAAAAAGGCAATTTATTTTCTTTGTTTACTAAGAAATACCTGTACATTAATAGACTTTTGCGCTATAACACTCCCAAGCTCAAAATTGATGTTTTTATTAATATTTTTTGTTTATTTACACATTCATGAAAAAGTTTCAACACTTTCCTTTATATTTTTATGCCTACAAATCATGAATTAATTTGTTTTCACGTTATATATATTCTCAAAGCCTTTTATTTTCAACTTAAATTCATTTAGAAGTCAGATAGTACAAAATTTCTTTGTTCATAATGTTTGTAGAACAAGCAATCTAGAACGGTGCAAACTAGAATCGCGTAGAATATTGTACAGAATATAAAATAGACAAATTACAGTCATAACGGAGCGACTTACGGTGCGGTTTATGTAAAGTGGGCTATGCACCGACAGCTAAATAAAACCACTACGACTAAAGTAAGTCGTTATAGCTATTTAAAAACGAAAGGTTTTTCTTTTAATATTAAAACGTATAAATATAAGTTTAGTTTCAGTCAGTTATTTATTTTGTAGAAACTATATACATATTTTTAAATGAAGTCCAGATTCTTTACTTTTTGTGCAGCTTTCACCAAGAGGTAGTGACCTGCGAAGGTGATCATTCATACGGGCAGAGCCGTGGACGAAGTTTAGTAAAATATTTGTTTTTCTTAATTTCAGTGAATTGTTTATTTTGTAGATAATTAGACATAGTAAATGAGAGGTTCCATTGCAATAAGGCTCAGAATAAGACAATGTTTTGAACACGCGGTTAAATAGGTACCTTTTAAGCAGACGCACTCCATTGTAGCCTGTGTCACTGCTTAAGATCAGGCGGCCAAACATAGCTTGCCTGCGTCCGTATCAAAAGTCAGAGAAATTACCATGTCTGTGTTTCTGAGGCGAGGATGTTTTCCAGGTGATAAGCGATGAGTTTTCAGCTCTGAACCATTGATATTTGCTTCTTATACTGCTAACAATGTGTCTCTTGTTCATAGTTTGATGAGACCCGCAAGATTTAACTTTTATACTAAGCCCATTATGATCTGTAAATGTTTAACCTCTCCCATCTATTACTTTAGTAGGTACCTAATGATGTAGACTTTCTCTACACAATACAATGAAAAAAAAACAATGACAATTACGGGCTATGTATATTCTTCATCAGTTGAGTAACTAAATTCAACTGTAACATAAAGATAATGACATCGATGATCACGTTTACTTCTAATAACAAGTTCTTCTCATACTAAGCTCTTGCTCTTAATTTTCTGTTTCTCAAGGTCAAATCTGATAAAATTAGAACGTTTAAATTACTGAGACGAAGATAAAGGTGATAAACTTACTTAATCTGCCGAGAATACCCAAGCGTAATATATTAAAACAAAACAATACATCTTTTTCCTTGACACCCACGCGTTGTGAATATCAATGCAAGATATTCCCCATTCGTGTTAAAAACCAAAATCCAACACGACAATTCTATTCCGTAAAATAAACGTGTTTGCGAAGCACACGTCATAAAATAACGTTGTATAAAGACCCCGACGCACTGGAGTGTAACAGACATGACACCGCTCCTTCTATTCGGTTACAGGTGCTTAGTCAATTATGCTTTCAAAATTCTGTGTACCGCGTTTGCTCTGTCTGATTTTGAGTATAATTTCTGGCCGTGATAGGGATAAAATGTTATAAGCTGTTTTCTTGGACTGCCAAAGACTGATTGAGATTAGTTTTATGTACATGGCACGCTTTGCTACGCCGCGCGGCGACCGATGTCGCCTCAGAGTAAACTCGACATGTACATCGAAATTGCTCGCCGCTGCCGCCGCTGCTGTAGGCTGTGGCCGGGCCATTAGCCCATCTCCCTAGTCGCTATCGTTGTGGAGATTTTGTCTCTCTTGGCAAATAAGAATTAACATACAAACGGTGTCTTTACATTTCTCACTGTGTTTCATTCGTTAGAACGGTTATATTAGCTTAAGTAGTTACGCTTTTCTTACTTAATTTTTTTCCGCTTTCCCGAGGTTTGTTCTCTGTACGAGGATATCTTGGATAAGCAGAATTAGAATATGTAAGAAAAAAAATAATTTAATTATGCAATTTTTGAGAGAATTGAACAGAACTGGAGATAATATGTGTGATAGCGGTATGGTTTATTTCTTGAATTGTTTTCTTTTTGTAAAGGGAATGTTTTTTTGCTACGTCACCTTAGATTGCAATCTTAGTGTGTGTGACCTTTGTGGAGGAAATATAATTTCACAGCACTCTATATTGCAATCTACAAGCGACTGTGTGGTTGTATAATATTTTGTTAAGTATATATCCTTGGATGAGTAAGTGGCTGTGGAAAAGCTGATTTTCCGTCAAATCTGGTTAGACTAGCGCGCGGTCCCGAGTCTCCAAGGCAAACGACTGTGATGATGAGTGAGTGAATCAGACACAACGTTTAGAATATATATTCAAACTAGCTGACCCAGCGAACTCCGTATCGCCTTTTTAAGAATTTTTATTTAATTCCTTTTTTCGAAGCCCCTTTTCCAAAGTTACTATTGACTTAGCGCTTAATCTCTTATCATTTCAGAGTATATAAATGATGAACAAACAAACAAAGATTTTTATATAATATTGAATTCCCCATTCGTTAAAATATCGGAGACGATACCCATATCGACTTTAAAAAAAAACTCGTCCGCCATCTTTGATTTCCTATCCGCCATCTTTGATCACGAAATAGATGTTGAATTTGGATTCACCAGCCCTTAAATCATCAGAGACGATACCCATATTGATTTTTTAAATTTTTCCCATCCGCCATCTTTGATTTCCCATCCAACATCTTGAATCACGAAACAGATGTTGTATTTGGATTCCCCATCCCTTTTAACATCGCAGACGATACCAATATTAATTTTTTTAAATTTTCCCATCCGCCATCTTTGATTTCCCATCCGCCATCTATGGTCACGAAATAGATATTGTATTTCGATTCCCCACCCCTTAAAATATCGAAGGCGATACCCATATTGATTTTTAAAATTTTCTCATCCGCCATCTTTAATTTCCCGACCGCCATCTTGGATCACTAAATAAATTTCATATTATTAATCAGCGTCCCGAAAATCTCGAAAACGATACCCATATAGATAGTATCCTATTCGTTTAGCCTTTTTTGCCGTTGACCCAACCCTCCCCCTTCTCGTTTGACCATTTTATTATTTTTGTCTGGCCTCTAAAAGTTGTGGCGTAATTTAATATAGCCTATAAGCCTTAGGCAATAACAATTTTTAAAATCCGACTGCTAGTTCCTGAGATTAGCCGCCATTATCTTTTAGCCTTTTTAGCCTTTTGCCCGGCCCCAAAGGGTTGAAGCGTTATGTTATATAGCCTATAGCCTTCCGGAATAATCGTATACAAAAATAATTTTTCAGATCCAACCGGTAGTTCCTGAGATTAGCGCGTTCAAACAAACAAACAAAGAAACAAACTCTTCCGCTTTATTATATTAGTATAGATAACTGCAAAAAGTATTTACACATACAAACTACTTAGTTCTAAGACTATACTCAAAATGGTATCCGGTATCTGTGGCGTTTTCCGCATTTTGCTAGAGTGGCCAATATGGCGAATGTGATTTGTCTGTCAGAACCATTAGAATTTAACAAAATACTCGACAATCCGAATTTTGCGGACATATGTTCTCGACTCGAAATCTTTATTTTTTAATGTTTTATTATTCAGGTAAGGTTTCGATGTACTCCTTGACGAAATAATTATTATAAGATTTGACACTGCGATAGCAGCGCAGTCCGTCGGTTCTAATGTGAAACATTCCAACATCCACAACTACTTACAAATTAAAAATTAAGTACAATAAACATTTTCCAGTGGACTAAATTGTGAATCTAAACCATTCTCAAGTCCCCTTGAACACATACAAAAAGTTTCATCAAGATCGGTCCAGTCGTTTAGGAGGAGTTCAATTACATACACACGCACACAAGAAATATATATATTAAGATTTTCAACGTTCAACCTCCTTCCCCTCTTCCACAACACTGAACCTGTGAGTACTTAATCGCGAATCCATTGCTAATTAATACTGGTGCATGATTGCGTCCCGTCTCGCACTTATGAGATTAGCTCAGTTTTAGCTCGAATGGCCGCTCGGCTGAACACTGCCATTGAGCGTTCTTCGCACAAAGTGTACACTTACCGGCTAAAATTAATCACCACTGGTAGAATATCTTGGTATTATTATTTGTACTACCTACTTGGTCCAGTGGATAGCGTATCCGTCTGCTGATCGGGGGTCCGGTTTCAATTGCCGGGTCGGGCAAAATGTTACTGAGTTTTTCCGAATTCTCAGTAGCAGCTCGAAAAGTAGAGACGCATCTTTGTTAAAAATAATATAAAAGTAGACAGTAATTTGACTAGTTCATACCATTAGAGAACGTCTGAGAAATTCTTAATAAAATATAATTTTCTTCAAGCATATTAATATTTATCGCGTATGAAATACAATACTTAGGTACAGTGTAAGTTATCCTGATTTAATATTTAATAGTTGGATTTTAATTACACTGTAATTGAGATTTACTCTTTTTGATTTCATATTCGAGACACATTATGTTACATCGCTCGAATATAACTCGCATAAATTCGTCGATAGTTTACTCGTTAATTTTATTCAAATACAATGTGTAATAGACATAAAATATTACACCCTTTGAAACTTTTCCATTAGAGCATTTTGTAAAATCATTCATAAATTATTAACTAAAGAATACATTAAAGATAAAACGTAATTAACGTTATCAAGTTGAATTCGACTTATTCATCGTAAATTAACTTATTAACAGGGGATTTGGAAGGATCTTATACAGTCTCTTGATTGGCGAAGTATTACCATTCTACAGGAAATCCAAAATTGATGTATTAACTTTGAGAAAAAGTACCAGCTCTTTTATGCTCAAAGATAATATTGACTAGTTTTTGCCCGCGGCTGTTCAGTAGTTGTCTCACATATAAGTAGTTTTTGTGTGAAACAGTAACAAAAATCCACCAACCTCACAAATGTTTGCGTTTACCTTCATATATATATAGTACTAGTAGTAAATAGATACAATAAGTGCTAAAAATTTGACATACGTGGTTTCACTACTGTTAAACAATAAAATTTATTCCTTTTATGGAGGGAAAAATCATAATTTTCGATTTGACCGCTCTTTTGCCACTGGCACAGATTACTAAATAGTTACTTCGTAACAGATACATCACTCCCATACAAAAGCGAAAATACCTACGCTATAATCACCTACAAAATGTTAATAATAATAGCCGTTGTTCGCGGTGAAGAGAAATGTACCCTAAGTACGCAAGCAAAGAGTTGCAGAATGAGTGACTGTACGTATAAGCGCGTCATCGAACGAAGGCGCTAGGGTTGTTCTTATGATGATTTTGGTAATAAAGCGAATGTTGCGAAATAACCATATTTTTATTTGCTAAATACCTATTTATACACGAGACAGTTAGTAAATACATATTGTTAACATATTTAATCAAATTAACAATACGTAATATGTTTTAAAAGAAATAAAACTTATAATAATCGTACGTAGTATTAGTTGCCTATTTCCGTTTATCGGGCACAATACCAGACAATACAGTAAGTATGTACATAAGATTCTGACATCAAGTAGATTTTATTTAATAAAAACAACATTAACATTTATTTCTAATAACCTAAAGTTATCAATTTACGAACATTTACATACATAGTATTTCCTTTCTTACCTTTGTTCTTTTTTTATATCTTTTTCTTATAGACTCACGCCTGTATCCCCGAAGCGGTAGGCAGAGGTGTTATATTACACCCACATTTCGCCATGAATTTTTAGGTCCCACGTAGTAGGGGGCGAGCCTATTGCCGTACCGGGCACATTACCAGACTCCGTGCTGTTACTGGACTGCTTTGTTGGTCTCGCGGCATAAATGCGCGCGTGGGATTGGGAGGTCTCGGGTTCGATTCCCGGGTCGAGCAAAGTGTTATTGGGTATTCCGTTATGAAATTCACAGTAACCTTTGTTCTAAATAAAATAAATGGTGTCAATTTGTAGATTAAATTTTATATAAGTACCTACTTATATCAAATCTTATACCATTACTACTAGTATAGTATTATATTATCTGTGCCATTACTTACTACATAAATCATTGTTTGTCCTTCGGCAATGAAAAAACAACAAGTTTACATTTGTTTTGTGCCTTTAACACCCATCCACTGCACAATAGCTTCGTGGTTTCGGCATTTCTATAAGAAAATGCGGGAAACGAGCCGACCGTATGCTCTGGCGGCGGCTCTCTGTCGTTTGGACCGACAGCGGTACACGAAGTGGTAGGTATTTATCGCGCGAATTTGAGCCAGTGACGGGGGCCTGCCACTAGGTTGAATTCACATCTATTAATGATTCTAACCCCTCGTTTTCACCAAGAAACATGTCCAATACATGTTTTATACAAAACTTGTAGACAACATAATTATTTGTTTTATACATGTATTGAACATGTCTCAAACATTCTTTCGTTCACACTGTGTAGCCAACAAGTATCTATACAAGTATAAAACACATTTGCGTTTACACTGAAGTCTGTTACAGTTTAAAACATGTCTTATACATTGATAGCGTTCTCACCTACAAAATACAGTCGTGTTTTGGACAAGTATTGTTTATTTTATTGCAATTTCTGTATTATACAAGTACTAGTATTAGACAAGTTTTAAACTTTATCCATGCTTGTTGGATAAAGTTTTTTTTTTACTGCACGGTTGGCGTATAGTGCATAGATTATACAGATATACGTATAGTGGTTTAAGCGGCCGCCTCATCGCTTGACATTGCGCTGAGCGTTGTGGGTTCGATTCCCACACGAGACAAAACTTTGTGTGATCTATAAATTGTGCCCGTATGTTGTATGTTTGTAAAGTCCACCGCGACACATGATTTAGTCCTATTGAGGGAGTTGTATTTAAAAAAAAAATAAAAAAATAGTTTTCAACATACCGGACGAACCGCGCTTTTTACTTCGTGAAAACGAAATAAGAAGAAGAATGGAGTGGTCAAAAAAACAAACTTTAGAACTCATTGAGCTTTTGCATGTACAAGAATGTCTGAGGAATGTGAAAAATAAAATATATAAAGATCGTCAGAAGAAAAAAGACGCATTGGCAGCAATTGCTTCGCAAATGTACATTGATGTTTTTTATTTTTTATTTATAGACTCACGCCTGTATCCCTGAAGGGGTAGGCAGAGGTGTAATACTTATAACACCCACATTTCGCCATGAATTTTAAGGTCGCCAAGTAATAAGGGGGGGGGGGGAGCCTATTGCCGTACCGTTACCAGACTCCGTGCTGTCACTGAGAATTCGGGAAAAACCCAGTAGGTAATACTTTTGCCCGACCCGGGGATCGAACCCGGGGCCTCTATTTAGCAGTCACATACGCTATCGACTGGACCACGGAGGCAGTGTTAAAGATGTTGATAAAATATAACAAACCTCAAGAACCAGTTTAATAGGGAAGTAGGTACATAAATTAAAAACGAAGTCAGGTTCTTTCTTTTAAAATAAAACTACTGCTTGAATTTGTCTCGAATTCTACAAGTTTAGCTACGACAAAAACATGAGATCATAAAGATGCAGACAACTACAAGTTTTCAACCAACAAGTTTCATACAAGTTTTATATACATGTCTACAACAAGTTACATACAAGTTTTCTATACATGTCTACAACAAGTTGCATACAAGTTTTGTATAAGGTACAACAAGTTTTATACATGTGTATAGTTTTGTATACAACATGTTTTAAACATGTATATGAGAAAAGAAAACATTGTCAAAAACTTGTTAAATACATGTATTATACCTTGGTGAAAACGCGGGGTAATACCACATTTTACTGATGTTCAATACATGATTATCTTTATGATACTGTTTTTATTGATTTGTTAAATTGCCTACCAATTATAAGTCTATAGATGAAATAATGATATTTCGTAAAAAAAATGCTTCTTTTGTTCAATTTATGTTTGATTATTACAATAAACAAACCTTCGATGCAAAATTATTCGCAGCAAAAACTTCATGATTTGCCAACTATTTTAATATTCACGGCTATTATACATCGAATCGGGAATTGTAAATTTTATTCAATTATTCAAAAACCCAAACATTTGTTCATTAACAATTTGTAAATTTGATATAATTGAAACAGGATTGAATAAATAGAAATTGGGGACACGATAACACCTAAACAAGTTTTCACGCTTTTGTGAGTTTTTACGTAACACTGTAACAACAAAGGCATACCTACCTGTAATTTGTATTTTTATTAGATGTACTTTTTACTGTTTATATTTCATCAAAAAGCTTTCCACAGTCCACACACGGTCAAAGGCCTCCCCTAATTTGCATCACGATTCTATTTAGCCTATAACACCACGCGATATATTTGGAGGATTTACGGCCGGCCCCGATATTTGATCTATCGATAGATTTGGCTAATAGAGATACATTAGTTGCATACAAAATATGTTTAACTAGAGGACGCCAGCAGCTACGCCTGCATTTTTTAAATTATACCCGTTTTGGCCGATCCCGTGGGAATTTCGGGAAATCCTTTCTTAGTGCACCCCTACGGTCCCCAAGGAACATACATGCCAAATTTCAGCTTACTGCGCCAAATAGTTATGGCTGCGCCCAATAGTCAGCCAGTAAGGCAAGGCTTTTATATTAATGTTAAATATATATCTTTAGAAGTCAATAACGTGGGTAGATTAAATATTGCGAACGATGTTAGCTTATTATACCACGCCAGACAGACGGGTTATTATAGGGTTTGATGTTGAGCACATATCACAAAACTGACTGAATATCAAACTTATTCTTTTATAGACTCACGCCTGTTTCCCTGAAGGGGTAGGCATAGGTGTAATTTTACACCCGAATATCGCCATGAATTTTTTGGTCCCACGTATACTAATAATAATAGTTCAAACTTAATCTAATACATAATCACCTTGTCAAAATACTACAATCCCAAACCCTTGATCTGTATAAAGCTGTACAGACATGGAACCAACAGACATATCCATAATAATATAAAACGCTTCCAAACCTCAAGGGTATTTTTCCAACATGTTAAGAAATTCTCGAGGAAGAATAAGATAAAGTTGTAAGTTACGAAAATTAGACTACCTATACGGATATATTACCAGACCTGAGCGTTGCAACTGCTATCTTTTTAAAAGCTCGCGGGAATAAAAATAACTTTCGTGCTTGCTGATTTACGTACTTAATGTAAACACAGAACAATTTATATTGGATAAGGTTATGTAAAATCATTCGTTTCGTATTTGTGTATGTAAACACTTAGGTACTGCTTACGCTACATAGTTCGAAGGAGTTTCTTAAGAACGTCATCTGTCATGAGGCATTTTGTTTGTTTTTCTTGTGAGCGTGTGGCCGACTCTAGTGTAGGAGTTTTCAGATCACCCGAAGGCCTCCGACATGGCCTAACGATTCTTATCCTGAGACAAAAACCGGGACCGACAGCTTTACGTGCCCTCCGAAGCACGGTAGCGCTCTGATGTAAATGCCACATGGATAAAATACTACTGGTATTTTATACAATTCAATCTGAGCAGGCAATCAAGTTGTTAATATTTTATTAACAAATCCTGCATAATGTCCGTTATGCCAAATATTGAAACTACGGACTCAAAGGACACACAGACACTAGGAACAACAAATTGTGGATTACACAAATTCCTGTCCTATGGTGGAATGAAACTCACAACACACGTTGCATTGGCACTGATGATCAGACTGTTTTATTAATCACTACCCCATACGTGCAGTATAACATACGGAACCTGATCCATAATTGAACTTTTTCCTCAACTTTCCTATTCGAATCACAAATAATTATAATCATACTCAAAAATAACACTTTCAATCTGCGACGTTCTTTTTATTTTTTTACATAGAGACTGCTGAACAGCAGTCGCGTCAGTCAGCAGTATTATATATTACTTCACCAATCAACAAGGAACATGTCTCAATAACCATCACCATTCATCTTACCTTCGAATCCCTTGAGACTTTAAACGTACCCATTCCGCAAACAGCATACTATTAATAATACCTAGCCGACATCCGCCGTGTCTAGTATAACAGCATTGAATCCCCATGTCTACGGTCTCTCACCATCAGTAAAGGTGATATATCTGTAATTATTAATCCCTTTGCGCTAGTCTGTACCCCTACGTGTACACCGGCCGAACTAATTGGAATGAGCATTGCGTACATTCGGCGAATTATTAATCTATTACTTCGAACCTCCGACCTATGTAGGGTCAACATGTTTTTATGTGGATATTATTGGGTACAATTCTGGTCAAAATTTCTAAAAATTGCCTCTGGCTGTTTATTTTACAATATCTTATGATTATTACTATTAGTTACAGTGATGCTGGCATAATTCACTTTGAGGAATCAACTAATTCCAAACGAATAATTGTAGTATTATAATTAACTTGAGACAATTCAGTTTGGGCATCTGATTTTAAACTAGTCGTTGTAGCATAATCTACAATCAGGTAACTGATTAAACACATATTTTGCACCTCGGTTTCTTTCACCGAGGGTCTTGGTTCGCAACCGACATAACGCTAGGATACTCATGTCCAATGTTATCATTATACTTTGGTCCAATATGCGAGAGACGCGTGGCCTCCTTAGCCATTCCTATGGACCCGCTAGACAGCTGGCTCGGAACATATACTTCATATTGTTATGGAAATTTCAGGCCGTAGATGCTTACGAATTCTCAAATCCTTTTCAAATATATTTAAGGACTCTCGATCCTATGTACATATTCTCAGATGAAACGCAATGTGTTGGATTGGAGATCTTGCCAAGTTGATTAATTCTAACTAGTCTAGAGATAAGTTTATATCGGATAATGTAGTAGAATAGAGATAAAATTAGTAATTCTTACCTGAAAAGATCTTATTAATCACTAAAATTTCTAAGATCTTCATGTATTTTGTAAGAGAAAGAAAAAATGAACTCTTCTGCTAGGATACAAATTTATCTAACTTATTCTTATTCTTCCTGTAAAATAACAGAAGAAAACAATTAAGAAGACTCCTGTCCATTTTTTTAAATCACTGAGCTACAAAACACCATGCACTTCAGACATTAATACAAATAAAAACCTGCGGCAATATTTGAATAGCGCCAAAGATCTGCTCCATGTCATAATTGCATTAATTTCTGCTTTGTTTTTTGCTAGGGACAGGTCCGTGATCTGCACTGCTAATACAGGGTTTATCATATTTTAGACGTCGCCACGCAGATGACGCGATTGTTTTTACAAGTGTTTTGCTGTTATTTATTTATACATCAAACGGTAATTGGACAATCTGTTTGAAAGCTTAAGAATGAATGCCGAATTTTTTTTCAAGTGGAAATGTTTCGGCATAATTTATTTGGCGCAAATAATTGTAATGATTTATGAGAGGCTCGTGTCGCATAAAATTTGGGAAATCGATTATCAGACAAGGTTGCGTCATTTTGTTTGTTTACCAATTGAGAGGTTGATTTTGTCGCTAAGAGTCAACTAGCTAAGTCGTGGTCACGGAAGAGTTTTAATTGAATGTTCGCGTTAACCCAAAAAAATCTATATTTTAACACTCTCACACTCACCGCTAAACGGTCCGTCGGCGCACCGTTTATTTAGCACCAAAATCGAACCAGAATCGCATTATAACTATAACACTAATAAAGCATGACACGAGACGCATAATAATTAATCATTAAGCCGCCCAGCCGACCTAAGAAGATAACTCAACAATATTTTTTTTAATTGTAATTCAAGATGTAAACTTTGCATCTGATAGCATAATTTTACTATAGCAGCACTCCAATCACTACAAAATTAATTTGAAATAAATCGCGGGATCGTAGCGTACCGAACGGCTTGCCAGTAAAAATTAACAGTGAGCCCGCCAGCCGCGCGTACGGCCTGCTACATTCGATACAGATTTTCACCGCGGGTGCCTGCGCGGGTAGGCAAAGTTCTGGCTACGCGGTGCTACACTGTAAAAAAATATATTTGGGTGGTGGTGAGTGTGTTTTTGAATTTGAATTTAAACTTACATAATAAAGATTATCATATTTAAAGTTTACATCAGTAACTAGTTTGTTAATCTAAATGTTCTACTTCTAACGACTCTGTCTAACCCTAGTGTGGGAATTAACAAGCTAGCAAGGATTAGTTACAACTTACAAGTAGCTTCATCTGAAACTACAATCTACTAGTCCTATAGGAACAATATATTATGCTCTGAAATGCACTAGCATTGTAGTAGTAGTGTTAAACTTTATTTTTCCAGCAAATGTTGCAACATGTTTTAAATCTGTCGAAAAATTTAAATTAATACATTAATAATAAACTTTTGGCCTTAAAATGGAATAGGAAATATAGTAGGAAGTATGAAATATAGTATAGTATAAGAAAAAGTAAATAAGAATTACTAATTCATCAAAAAGAACAACGAAAATGTCAGAAAGGTGAGAAATATAAAGAATTCGATGAATAACAAAATAAAGATAATCACTGTAACTGCTGATGCTCCAAAATAACCATCAAAAGAAAATACTGCTCCAAAATACTCAACAATGTCATAAAACTCATAAATAGTTTCTAACAATATCTCAACACACATTGATCTAAAACATGATACAATAAATCAAAAACACCGAAACATCAATACGAACTATTATTTTGTCCCAAATTAAAGCCGAGGCCGAGGATGGTTCGTAAAGCCTCAGTTATATTGCACTGAATGGATCGTATAAATAGTGCGCACTCAGCTCTAATACTGTAACTTTGTTATGGCTATCGGAGAGGGCCAGTCATTCTCGCATTCATTATTAATCAGTTCCTTCTTAAGGGTCGATATTAAATATGCCCGTTGCAATGAATAAACATTTTATGTGTAGGCCGTTCATCTATGGTATACATACTCGTAGCTATGTCCTGCATTGTACTCGCATAGGTACTTATCCTATTTTGTCTGGACTTCAGGGAAAAGGTACGAAAAGATGAAAGGTAATAAAGTGACAGGAAAAAAAGAAATGACTGAGTTTGATTCGGCTTCTCTTCTTTTAGCTAGGAAAAGCATATTCAAAAATAGGGTTTTGACTTGTATAAGTGTTGTAAACAATCAAAATGCAGAAATAAATATGCCTTTATGTACAGATATCCATCAAATAGCATCTGAGACAAGATCTAGACCCCAAAACGTCTTATTATATTGTAATACTAGTTTAAATATGTAGATCGTAACGTTCAAAACAATGTAAATCTCATCGATTTTAACCGTGTATTCTGGCATATTCGATACAGCATCAAATTGAACTCAAATTTGGTCAATTACGACAAAATCAAAAGCTCAAATTTTACCGTGCAAAATTCCCGGAATTGAACTGTAACTCTTTATTATAAATATTCATAAGCGTCACATTGTGACCCAAATGAATAAAGGATTTTGAATTGAATTAATTTAATTTTTGTACTATCTTTTAAAAATAGAGCATCTCAAACGGACCAAACAGTACCTTTATTTTTTTTTATTAATCTCAAGACTATCAAAGATATAGGTTGTTCATAAAGATTTGAAGCATACTACAGTCCGCTGTCATCAGATATCTTGGTCTGAATGACCTCGTAACGGATCGAGTTCTAGTATCAAAGCAAACACATAATTCATAGCCAAATCACGAAGCCATACATCTTCATAACTTGTTTAATCATTACCCTTATTCTCTTGATTGAGCTACTAATTACTCAGCAATAAATCTTAACAAACATTAAAATAAATCGAAGATTGCAAAACAGATGCGTTGTTTAATAACCCTAAGCAAACAGAATGACCTCGGCTTACAATCTTAATTGGCACAATTTATCGTGGAAGGTGAATTCAAATGGTCCGTAATGGACGTAACGGGTTCAAGATCTAATCTTAATTGTGTGGCCGATATAAATTTTGGGAATCTGTGACTTGTTTTGTGGCGTGCTGGCTTGCAGTAATGCCACGGTGTTGTTATATCTTTGTGTAATTCCGTGCAACCAAACCGGCACTGATGGCTTCGGCTTACACTTTGATTGCTAACAATTTTGAATTCAAAATGTTTACGTCTCAGTTGTAAGGCAGTCTTTGAAGTTGTTGCGTTTTATAGAGCACTAGCTGACCCAGCGAACTCCGTATCGCCTTTTTATGAGTTTTTATTTAATTCCCTTTTTTCCAAGCCCCTTTTCCAAAGTTACCATTGACTTAGCGCTTAATCTCTTATCATTCCAGGGTCTATAAATGATGCAAAAACAAACATAGATTTTTATTTAATATTAAGTTCCCCATTCCTTAAAATATCGGAGATGATAACCATATCGACTTAAAAAAAATCCCGTCCGCCACCTTTGATTTCCTATCCGCCATCTTTGATCACGAAATAGATGTTGTATTTGGATTCACCATCCCTTCAATCATCAGAGACGATACCCATATTGATTTTTAAATTTTTTCCCATCCGCCATCTTGAATCACGAAATAGATGTTGTATTTGGATTCCCCATCCCTTCAAACATTGGAGACGATACCCATATTGTTTTAAAAAAAATATCCCATCCGCCATCTTTGATCACGAAATAGATGGTGTTTTTGAATTTCCCATTCCTTAAAATATCGGAGACGATACCCATATCGACTTTAAAAAAATCCCGTCCGCCATCTTTTATTTCCTATCCACCATCTTTGATTACGAAATAGATGTTGTATTTAGATTCGCCATCCCATAAAACACACCGGAGACGATAACCATATTGATTTTTTAAAACTTTCTCATCCTTCATCTTTGATTTCCCAACCGCCATCTTGAATCACGAAATAGATGTTGTTTTTGAATTCCCCATCCCTTTGAATATCGACGACGATACCCATATAGACTTTTAAAAAAAATCCCGTCCGCCATCTTTGATTTCCTATCCGCCATCTTTGATCACGAAATAGATGTTGTATTTGGATTCACCATCCCTTAAATCATTAGAGTCGATACCCATATTGATTTTTAAAATTTTTCCCATCCGCCATTTTTGATTTCCCATCCGCCATCTTGAATCACGAAATAGATGGTGTTTTTGAATTCCCCATTCCTTAAAAATATCGGAGACGATACCCATATCGACTTTAAAAAAATTCCCGTCCGCCATCTTTGATTTCCTATCCACCATCTTTGTTCACGAAATAGATGATGTATTTAGATTCGCCATCCCTTAAAACATCGGAGACGATAACCATATTGATTTTTTTAAACTTTCTCATCCGCCATCTTTGATTTCCCATCCGCCATCTTGAATCACGAAAAAGATGTTGTATTTGGATTCACCATCCCTTAAATCATTAGAGACGATGCCCATATTGATTTTTAAAATTTTTCCCATCCACCATTTTTGACTTCCCATCCGCCATCTTGAATCACGAAATAGATGTTGTATTTGGATTCCCCATCCCTTTAAACATCGGAGACGATATCAATATTGATTTTTTTAAATTTTCCCATCCGCCATCTTTGATTGCCCATCCGCCATCTTTGATCACGAAATAGATGTTGTATTTCGATTCTCCACCCCTTAAAATATCGAAGGCCATACCCATATTGATATTTAAAATTTTCTCATCCGCCATCTTTGAATTCCCATCCGCCATCTTGGATCACTAAATAAATTTCATAATTATTAATCAGCGTTCCGAAAATCTCGAAAACGATACCCATGTAGATTGTATCCTATTCGTTTAGCCTTTTTTTGCCTTTGACCCAACCCTCTGTCTTCTCGTTTAACCATTTTAATATTTTTGTCTGGCCCCTAAAAGTTGTGGCGTAATTTTATATAGCCTATAGCCTTTCGGAATAATTGGGCTATCATAAGCAATAACAATTTTTAAAATCCGACTGCTAGTTCCTGAGATTAGCCGACATTATGTTTTAGACTTTTTAACCTTTAGCCCGGCCCCAAAGGGTCGAAGCGTTATGTTATATAGCGTATAGCCTTCCGGAATAACTGGGCTATCGTATACAAAAAGATTTTTTCAGATCCGACCGGTAGTTCCTGAGATTAGCGCGTTCAAACAAACAAACAAACAAACTCTTCCGCTTTATTATATTAGTACTAGATCGTTTCCTGGGATTTGCTTTTTGATAGTGTCACTCCCTGTATCTGTATCCCAGTATTAGTAGTATTATTCGTTATTCATTTGCCTTCTATTTTTCCCATATAGCTACCCAAACGCTCTTTGTTTGACTTATCTTAAATATTGTAGCTATATATCACTCTCTCTTAAAGGTACAACGTACTTTTATCGCAAAATTCTTAAATAATTTAGCACATGCTTCTACAAATATGAAATTATAGCTGACCCAGCGAACTCCGTATCGCCTTTCTAAGAGTTTTTATTTAATTCCCTTTTTTCCAAGCCCCTTTTCCAAAGTAACTATTGACTTAGCGCTTAATCTCTTATCATAACAGGGTCTATAAATGATGCAAAAACAAACATAGATTTTTATATAATATTGAATTCCCCATTCCTTAAAATATCGGAGACGATACCCATATCGACTTAAAAAAAAAATCCCGTCCACAATCTTTGATTTCCTATCCGCCATCTTTGATCACGAAATAGATGTTGTATTTGGATTCACCATCCCTTAAATCATCAGAGACGATACCCATATTGATTTTTTAAATTTTTCCCATCCGCCATCTTTGATTTCCCATCCGCCATCTTAAATCACGAAAAAGATGTTGTATTTGGATTACCCATCCCTTCAAACATCGGAGACGATACCAATATTGATTTAAAAAAAAATCCCATCCGCCATCTTTGATCACGAAATAGATGGTGTTTTTGAAGTCCCCATTCCTTAAAATATCGGAGACAATACCCATATCGACTTTAAAAAAATCCCGTTCTCCATCTTTGATTTCATATCCGCCATCTTTGATCACGAAATAGATGTTGTATTTAGATTCGCCATCCCTTAAAACATCGGAGACGATCAACATATTGATTTTTTAAAACCTTCTCATCCGCCATCTTTGATTTCTCATCCGCCATCTTTGATCACGAAATAGATGTCGGATTTGGATTTCCCATCCCTTTAAATATCGCAGACGATACCAATATCGACTTTAAGAAAAAATCCCATCCGCCATCTTTGATTTCCTATCCGCCATCTTTGATCACGAAATAGATGTTGTATTTGGATTCACCATCCCTTAAATCATCAGAGACGATACCCATATTGGTTTTTTAAATTTTTCCCATCCGCCATCTTTGATTTCCCATCCGCCATGTTGAATCACGAAATAGATGTTGTATTTGGATTCCCCATCCCTTCAAACATTGGAGACGATACCCATATTGTTCTAAAAGAAATATCCCATCCGCCATCTTTGATCACGAAATAGATGGTGTTTTTGAATTTTCCATTCCTTAAAATATCGGAGACGATACCCATATCGACTTTAAAAAAATCCCGTCTGCCATCTTTTATTTCCTATCCACCATCTTTGATCACGAAATAGATGTTGTATTTAGATTCGCCATCCCTTAAAACACACCGGAGACGATAACCATATTGATTTTTTAAAACTTTCTCATCCTTCATCTTTGATTTCCCAACCGCCATCTTGAATCACGAAATAGATGTTGTTTTTGAATTCCCCATCCCTTTGAATATCGACGACGATACCCATATAGACTTTTAAAAAAAATACCGTCCGCCATCTTTGATTTCCTATCCGCCATCTTTGATCACGAAATAGATGTTGTATTTGGATTCTCCACCCCTTAAAATATTCGTTATTCATTTGCCTTCTATTTTTCCCATATAGCTACCCAAACGCTCTTTGTTTGACTTATCTTAAATATTGTAGCTATATATCTCTCTCTCTTAAAGGTACAACGTACTTTTATCGCAAAATTCTTAAATAATTTAGCACATGCTTCTACAAATATGAAATTATAGCTGACCCAGCGAACTCCGTATCGCCTTTCTAAGAGTTTTTATTTAATTCCCTTTTTTCCAAGCCCCTTTTCCAAAGTAACTATTGACTTAGCGCTTAATCTCTTATCATAACAGGGTCTATAAATGATGCAAAAACAAACATAGATTTTTATATAATATTGAATTCCCCATTCCTTAAAATATCGGAGACGATACCCATATCGACTTAAAAAAAATCCCGTCCACAATCTTTGATTTCCTATCCGCCATCTTTGATCACGAAATAGATGTTGTATTTGGATTCACCATCCCTTAAATCATCAGAGACGATACCCATATTGATTTTTAAAATTTTTCCCATCCGCCATCTTTGATTTCCCATCCGCCATCTTAAATCACGAAAAAGATGTTGTATTTGGATTACCCATCCCTTCAAACATCGGAGACGATACCAATATTGATTTAAAAAAAAATCCCATCCGCCATCTTTGATCACGAAATAGATGGTGTTTTTGAAGTCCCCATTCCTTAAAATATCGGAGACGATACCCATATCGACTTTAAAAAAATCCCGTTCTCCATCTTTGATTTCATATCCGCCATCTTTGATCACGAAATAGATGTTGTATTTAGATTCGCCATCCCTTAAAACATCGGAGACGATAAACATATTGATTTTTTAAAACTTTCTCATCCGCCATCTTTGATTTCTCATCCGCCATCTTTGATCACGAAATAGATGTCGGATTTGGATTTCCCATCCCTTTAAATATCGCAGACGATACCAATATCGACTTTAAAAGAAATCCCATCCGCCATCTTTGATTTCCTATCCGCCATCTTTGATCACGAAATAGATGTTGTATTTGGATTCACCATCCCTTAAATCATTAGAGACGATGCCCATATTGATTTTTAAAATTTTTCCCATCCACCATTTTTGACTTCCCATCTGCCATCTTGAATCACGAAATAGATGTTGTATTTGGATTCCCCATCCCTTTAAACATCGGAGACGATATCAATATTGATTTTTTAAAATTTTCCCATCCGCCATCTTTGATTGCCCATCCGCCATCTTTGATCACGAAATAGATGTTGTATTTCGATTCTCCACCCCTTAAAATATCGAAGGCCATACCCATATTGATATTTAAAATTTTCTCATCCGCCATCTTTGAATTCCCGTCCGCCATCTTGGATCACTTAATAAATTTCATATTATTAATCAGCGTCCCGAAAATCTCGAAAACGATACCCATATAGATTGTATCCTATTCGTTTAGCCTTTTTTTTGCCTTTGACCCATCCCTCCCCCTTCTCGTTTGAACATTTTATTATTTTTGTCCGGCCCCTAAAAGTTGTGGCCTAATTTTATATAGCCTGTAGCCTTTCAGAATAATTGGGCTATCACAGGCAATAACAATTTTTAAAATCCGACTGCTAGTTCATGAGATAAGCCGACATTATGTTTTAGCCTTTTTAGCCTTTTGCCCGGCCCCAAAGGGTCGAAGCGTTATGTTATATAGCCTATAGCCTTCCGGAATAACTGGGCTATCGTATACAAAAAGAATTTTTCAGATCCGACCGGTAGTTCCTGAGATTAGCGCGTTCAAACAAACAAACAAACAAACTCTTCCGCTTTATTATATTAGTACTAGCTGACCCAGCGAACTCCGTATCGCCTTTTTAAGAGTTTTTATTTAATTTCCTTTTTTCCAAGCCCCTTTTCCAAAGTTAACATTAACTTAGCACTTAATCTCTTATCATTTCAGAGCCTATAAATGATGAACAAACAAACATAGATTTGTATAGGTATATAATATTGAATTCTCCATTCCTTAAAATATCGGAGACGATACCCATATCGACTTTAAAAAGAAAACCCGTCCGCCATCTTTGATTTCCTATCCGCCATCTTTGATCACGAAATAGATGTTGTGTTTAGATTCTCCATCCCTTTTATCATCAGAGACCATACCAATATTGATTTTTAAAATTTTTCCTTGCCGCCACCTTTGATTTCCCATCCGCCATCTTGAATCACGAAATAGATGTTGTATTTGGATTCCCCATCCCTTTAAACATCGGAGACGATACCCATATTGTTTTTTTTTTAATTCCCTTCCGCCATCTTTGATCACGAAATAGATGGTGTTTTTGAATACCCCATTCCTTAAAATATCGGAGGCAATACCCATATCGACTTTAAAAAAAAACTCGTCCGCCATCTTTGATTTCCTATCCGCCATCTTTGATCACGAAATAGATGTTGTATTTGGATTCACCATCCCTTAAATCATCAGAGACGATACCCATATTGATTTTTTAAATTTTTCCCATCCGCCATGTTTGATTTCCCATCCGCCATCTTGAATCACAAAATAGATGTTGTATTTGGATTCCCCATCCTCTTAAACATCGGAGACGATACCCATATTGATTTTTTTTAATTTTCTCATCCGCCATCTTTGACTTCCTATCCGCCATCTTTGATCACGAAATAGATGTTGTATTTGGATTCACCATCCCTTAAATCATCAGAGACGATACCCATATTGATTTTTTTAATTTTTCCCATCCGCCATGTTTGATTTCCCATCCACCATCTTGAATCACAAAATAGATGTTGTATTTGGATTCCCTATCCCTTTAAACATCGGAGACGATAACCATATCGATTTTTTTAAATTTTCCCATCCGCCATCTTTGATCACGAAATAGATGTTGTATTGCGATTCCCCACCCCTTAAAATATCGAAGGCGATACCCATATTGATTTTTTAAATTTTCTCATCCGCCATCTTTGATTTCCCGTCCGCCATCTTGGATCACTAAATAAATTTCATTTTAATAATCAGCGTCCCGAAAATCTTGAAAACGATACTCATATAGATTGTATCCTATTCGTTTAGCCTTTGTTTGCCCTTGACCAAACCCTCCCCCTTCTCGTTTGACCATTTTATTATTTTTGTCTGGCCTCTAAAAGTTGTGGGGTAATTTTATATAGCCTATAGCCTTTTGGCATAATTGGGCTATCATAGGCAATAACAATTTTTAAAATCCGACTGCTAGTTCCTGAGATAAGCCGACATTATCTTTTAGCCTTTTTAGCCTTTTGCCCAGCCCCAAAGGGTCGAAGCGTTATGTTATATAGCCTATAGCCTGCCGGAGTAACTGGACTATCGTATACAAAAAGAATTTTTCAGATCCGACCGGTAGTTCCTGAGATTAGCGCGTTCAAACAAACAAACAAACAAACTTTTCCGCTTTATTATATTAGTATAGATAATGTTTACTGAAGAGGTTATGCTGTCATACAAATTCAATTTGATTATCTTAAAGGATTTATGAGTGCGAGAGAACACGTTCCCATTATTTATATCGCGCTAAGAATATTTTAATGAATTTCAGAAATTCTAATTGAGAGTCATTATGTTCTATGAAGATTTAAAAATGATATCCATCTTTCTCACGACATTTTCAAAACTTTGTGGAGTTCAGATTGAGTTCAGGACGTTTAGGTACATCAACTGTTCTGAAATGCGTATTTAATGACTATTGTTCAATGCATCATAATTATGTATGTATTTGCGTGATGGATTCAGAATACAAAAAGTTACTACACTAGTAAATTCCTTGGGTGTTGACAAAGGAAAAATGTACCTTTGTGAAAGACATTTAGGATATTCAACAATGGAATATTTTATATTTTAATAAACGACATCGATCCGCATTGTAGCGTGATTTGTTTGAGCAGTGATTACATAACAACAAGATATTTAAAATGTGTGCGGTTACACCCTACCTGTCATTTTGTTTTGGAGGCTTAGGTATTAGTCATTAATTTCAATTTTTTAAGTCTTAAGTAGGTACGTTACGGTACGGTAACTAATTAATGGCAATAGGTTGTATGATAGCCATCATGATAATTGAAATGTGATATTATTATTTTTTGTTATAATGTATACATAACTTCAAGAATTATTTAACTATGCAGACAGTACTATGTTGCTGGGGAGTTTGTTGCACCGCTTCTTCTTCCTAGCGAAAACACATAGGAAGCGGTGAGGGGTTGAGCTTTTTGGGGGACTGTCTATTATAAAATTTAACGTTCAAAAGAGCTGTTAACCAGCCAATTTTGAATAAAAGATTTTGACTTTGACTCTACTAGCCTATTGACAGGCAACAGTAAAGTTATGCAAATGAGAAGAGGCCTACGTCCAGCAGTGAACTGTAAAGGGCTATCTGATAATATCGTAATGTATATTAAAAACAAATAGTATATAATTATAATAAACCACAAATAAAATAATAAAATCACAAATAGAAATAAGAGTCTAAATCAACTTGAACGTGAGAATAACGTGCAGCTTTAGTGAACTTAAATGCTCAGCTATATTCCATGTTTAATTATTCACCTATCATAATTAGTTCTGCTCTTTCATGTCAGGTTTTCTTTCGTTAACATTTTCATAATTATTTATTCGTAAAACGTTTCTTAAGTCTCTTATTACAAAACTCTTTCTTTGAAGAACATAACTTTTCTTGAGTGTAGGATTACATAATTATCATTAAACATTATATTGTTTTACATGTTTAATTAAATATTTTAATATTATTATTTCTTAGATGTAATATAATTGAATCATTCTGTCTTATACTTCGATATTTAATTGTTTAACTTTCGTATAATAATGTTATGTAAATGTTTTTAAGGTTTTCTATTTGTTAAGATTTGCGTCGCAATTGAAATTCGGTTGAATTTGTTATTGTTTATTTTGTTCTGAATCAATAAATATCAGAGAGGTGCCCGTTTCTCTATAGCTGAATTTAGGCAAGTGCTCTGTGCTTTAGAACTTTATCGAAAACCTACTCGATATCGAGAATTTCTTGAGTACGAATAGTAGACTCGGTAATTGGATGATTTTATGTTCTAATTCGAAATAGTACAGGCGTATTTATTTTAGTTATTAGAAGTGAATTCATCGTTTAATATAATATTTCACGAAATTGTGCAAACTAAAAACAATGTTATTATACATTATTTTTGCTTTGCACACCTGTTTGAGCAAAGCAAAAATAATGTCCTGTGTTTACACGCCTGTCGTCTATATAAAATCGGCTTAGTAACAGTGTTTTAAAATTTTAATAAACATACATAACTATTATATTTTTATGTATGGATTGTCCAATTAATTACTACAACTAAAAACTTATATTTTTACATCATAAAAAATAATAGTCGACTTTTCTGAACGTAGACAGCTCTCAATGTTTGCATATTAAAATTATAACGTAAATAAAACGGAAAATTGAAAATGTCGTTGTACAAAGTTATTTATATTATAAATTCAATTCCATCAGTTGATCAAAATTTAAAATTCAGCCGTTTTATTACTGTGAACACTTTTGTTACTGATCGTAAATGAGTTTTGTATGTTATCTTGAAAAGTTTGCGTTTTTATGTTTTATTACCCCATAATGAAATAATTCATATTCGGGTCATAAATTTATATGGTAAAAATGTTGAAAAGCGACATTGAATGAAGATGTAAGTTATCATAATGTAATAATAAAACAGCAATTAATATCTACTTTATGTAAAGGTACAGTATCGCATAATATTTATACTCTTGTCTTTCGTTTGACGAGTGAGAGTACCGGAGGCCCTATTCCCTTATCCTTCTATTTTCTAGTCCTCCTCACATTACGTTTTTCTTCCCAGAGAGCTTAAATGCACTTGTGTGGTGTTACTTTTGTCCATGGGCGGCGGGAAACACTTGATCTGTCTGCTCGCTTGCGGCCAATTACATAAAAAATCCTTTTTAGGTAGTTATGTTGACTGTAAGCTGAATTGGAAAGCCCAAGTGGAAAATATTTGTACAAAGTTAAACCAGTTTTGTTATGCACTCCATATGTTAGGCAGAGTTGTAACTCAAGAGTAGCGCTCATAGCGAGACTTGGCTTGCCGTTCGTAACAGATCGGCAAAGTTAAGCAACGCTTGCACAGGTTGCCACTTGGATGGGTGACCGTGTGTGGCATTTTCATCTGAGCGCTACCGTGCTTCGGAGGGCACGTAAAGCTGTCGGTCCCGGCTCTTGTCAAAGGATAAGGGTCGTTAGGCCATGTCGGAGGCCTTTGGGCGGTCTGAAAACTTCGACACCAGAGTTGGCCACACACTCACACGAAAAACAAACAAAACAAAACAAACAAACTCAAGATGTTGTCATTATGGCTTATCATGCATATGTTGAGTCAACTCTAAGATATGGTGTCATCTTTTGGGGCAACTCTGTAGACAACGATATTGTTTTCAAAGCTCAAAAGCGATGTGTCAGAGCAAATTGTAAAATTAAATCAACAGAGTCCTGTAAGCCTCACTTTATTTATTTAAATCTAATGATGCTTCCATGTGTAGTAAAACTCCAGTTGTATTCCAATACAATTTATATTTCGGACACACCTTGACACTGTACAGATATTATAATATTTCCTTAGAGCCACCGTCCGTTCAGGACGTTCTTTACCCATCTATCCTAACCTCGTGTATGTCCCCATACACGCAATTAAGCAAACTTAACATAAACCTTACACTCGGCGAGAGGGGGCACTTACAATCACATTAAAGAATCCTGTAAACCCATCCAATTCTCACCAATACATTTTATAAACCGCTTATAAAAGCTTACAATCCTGGTCAACCCATCCAATTCTGACCAATACATTTTATAAATCGCTTATAAAAGCTTACAATCCTGATCACCCCATCAATTCTGACCAATACATTTTATAAATCGCTTATAAAAGCTTACAATCCTGGTCAACCCATTAATTCTGACCAATACATTTTATAAATCGCTTATAAAAGCTTACAATCCTGGTCAACCCATTAATTCTGACCAATACATTTTATAAATCGCTTATAAAGCTTACAATCCTGGTCAACCCATCCAATTCTGACCAATACATTTTATAAATCGCTTGTAAAAGCTTACAATCCTGGTCAACCCATCCAATTCTGACCAATACATTTTATTTTTTTTTTTTTTTTTTTATTAGAAAGAACCTGTCAAATTGACTTCACGCTGCCTGATGGTAAGTTGACAGTGAAGTCCTATTGGGAAGGCCACCATCCCCAATTGCTGGTTAAGCAATGTGACATGATGGCCCTCACTTTGACGGCCTTGAGAGATGCTTTTTCACGCCCCGCTTAAAGGACCCAGGATCAAGGGAGGAAGGAAACACGTGAGCTGGCAGTGAGTTCCACATTTTTATGGTACGGCAAAGGTAAGACGTACCGAACCTTTTCGTACGTGACGGTATCTGATCTACCGTATAAGGGTGGCACCTTAACCCGGCACGTGTTGTTCGGGATAGGAAAGGAGAGGGTGGGATGAGTTGAAAGAGTTCTTCTGAACACTCACCGTGATACAATCGGTAAAAGACAGCCATTGAGGCTACGTCCCTGCGTAATTGCAGAGATTCAAGGGACTTAGTAGCCTCAAGGTCACCTATGATACGGACAGCACGCCGCTGCATCCTATCAAGGGCATCTAGCAGGTACTGAGCGGAGCCGTTCCAGAGATGAGAGCAGTATTCCACGCAGGGGCGAACCTGAGTCTTGTATAATAGACACAGCTGCTCCAGCGTGAAAAACCTCCTCACTCTGTTCAGGACTCCGAGTTTTCGAGATGCCGATTTAATGACACCCTCAATGTAGTTTCTCTGGTTGAGATTGCGGCGTATGTCCCATACCAAGTATATTTAGGCTGTCCTGTATCGGTAGTGGAGTGTTCAGAAGAGAAGGTTGGGGAAGGAATGGAGATAACTTAGCTGAAAATGCGCACACCTGTGTCTTCTTGGCGTTGAACTCGACCATGTTTTCAGCACCCCAATTCGAGATGCTGTTCAAAACCTGGTCAAGCTCAGCGACAAGTTTTCGCCTATTTTCCTCAATGTCGGCCTGCTTAGCCGCAGGATGGCCGAGATACCGCCCATGCACGGTACTGTCATCTGCATAGCAATGTATGCTCCCGAAAGTGAGCATATCATTGATATGCAGAAGAAAAAATGTGGGCGATAAGACGGATCCCTGGGGCACACCAGCATTTACCTGCATAAACTTTGAATTTGAGCCTTCGCAAATAACTCGAACACGTCGTTCATGCAGGAAGCTAGCAACCCAGTTGCACAATCGAGGTGGCAAGCCGTAAGCCGGAAGCTTGGAAAGAAGCGCACGATGCCAGACTCTATCGAGGGCTTTGGAGATGTCGAGGCTGATAGCCAACGACTCCCCGTGCCTGTCCATAGCCTCACCCCAAAGGTGAGTGACATACGCTAGAAGGTCGCCCGTTGATCGTTTCGGTCTGAAGCCATATTGTCGATCATTGATAAGAGAGCGATCTTCTAGGTAGCGAACGAGTTGGGTGTTGATAATCCGTTCGAATACCTTGCAGAGAATAGGGGTTATGGCTATGGGTCGATAGTTAGCTGGATCAGAACGATCCCCCTTTTTGGGAATCGGTTGTACGTTCGCCTCCTTCCAAGCCTGCGGCACGACGCCAGAGGAGTAAGACAGGCGATACAGGCGTGTAAGTGTTGGAGACAACTCGGCTGCACATTTCTTAAGAACAACCGCTGGGATACCGTCGGGACCACTAGCTTTCCGGACATCGAGAGACCGCAGTATCGCGCGAACATCGCATTGCCTGATGCGAACATCAGGCATGGAGTGGCCGCAGTGGTTTATAGATGGCGGCTGCGAACCACGGTCATCGATTCGGGAGTTGGCCGCAAAGAGATTGACAAGCAAGTCAGCTTTCTCTTGCGGCCCATGAGCCAGTGATCCGTCAGAGCATCGCAACGGTGGCAGCGAAGACTGGCAGAAATTGGATTGCACGGCTTTGGCCAGCCGCCAATATCCACGGCTTCCCGTAGGGTGCGACAGAAGTTCTTGGCCAAACCGTGCAACGCGCTGTGCATCCGCTCTGGTGTATGCCCTCTTGCAGACCTTAGCGGCTCTGTTATAGGCCGCTTTGATGAGAGGGATATTCGGATCGCGACGAGACCGAGCCCTGATCCAAGCACGGTACGCCGACTGTTTTTGTTTAACAGCATCGGCGCACTCGCGATCGAACCAGGGCCGAATTCTGCTGTTGCTGGTGACAAAAGTGGATGGAATATAATATTCCATACCTAACAGAATTTCCCCAGCAACAGCAGACGCACTCTCCGAAGGATCCCTCCCACCAAAGCAACGCTGAGACCACGGAATGGACGCGTAATAACTGCGCAGGCCATCCCAATCTGCTGACGAGTAGTGCCATAAGCGTCGCTTTACGTCCACATGTTGTGAAGGCGCAGCGGTTGGCACTGAAGTGCAGACCAAACAGTGGTCGGAGGAGCCCAATGGGGCTTGAACCGACACACTGTACTGGTCTGGATGACTCGTCAGCAGAAGGTCCAGCAAAGAGGGCGCTTGACCCTGAATATCTGGTATCCTGGTGGGCTGGAGTACCAGTTGGGCCAGGTCATGCGTGAGAGCAAATGCGTGAGCAGCCCTTCCCGCGTGTTCTGTTTTGGGAGAGCCCAACCAGGTCTCATGGTGGGCATTAAAATCTCCCAAAAACACCAACTCAGCGGTCGGAAACTGTTCCTGCGCTTCATCTGCCGCCTGACTCAGGTAATCAAAAAGTCGAGTTGTCTCGGCATCTCCAGTATGGGAACGGTATAGACACACGTAAATCCGGGCTAATGAACCCAGATTTACGTGTATCCACAGGACGGAAAAGGAGGGGTCCTCTAGGCAGCGTAAACGACGACAGCAAATATCCGCCCTGACGAACAAGCATACTCCGGCTTTTGCGTAGAAATTCTCTTCAAGGGCATAGCTGGGATATTGCAGATAAGTCGTGTCCGCAGGGCGGCTTATTTGAGTCTCCGTCAGAAAAAGCATGGCCGGCCTTGCCGTCTCGAGATGGTGGTGGACGGCGTTGAGGTTTGAATGAAGTCCGCGGATGTTGGCGGACTCCACCTCAAGTAGCGTGTGGGTGGGAAAGGTTGACGCCGCTGTGTGACCGTTACCAATGCTTGCTGCCATAGTGGAGTGGAAGAAGAAAGGAGGGGCGTGAAAAGAGGTGGCAATTACCGCAGCGGCGCGTGACAAAGCGTGGAGTATTGTTTCGTCATTAGACTGTGCAGAATAGCAGTGGCCGATCCGCCGGACGGAAGGGCCCCCGTACCCTCCCGGAAGTGGTCGCCGGGTCCCACCATCCGGTCACCAACCGGCACGACGAGCCACTCCGAGATTATGCGCGGCCTGGTGGGGCAGCCTCCCGAGATGGTTAGTCCCAGTTGGGCCCCTGTACTATACCGCGGGCGGCCAGCGGCACCACCGTTTCTACGGGTCTCCCTGGCTGGCGGGTCGACCCCCACTACCCACACAATGACTCCACTAATACTTCACTGGTCCAACGTATGCTGCGGTAACCGCCCCCTCACCTAAACCTTCACACTCTCTCTGCCATCCCCAAAGGAAAGGAAGAGAGAATGGGAAGGAGGGACTGGGCCTCCGGCGCTCTCACTCACCAAGCGAAACACAGCAGAAAAGTACTGCTACTTTACGTTGATCTTCTGTGAGAGGGTAGTACCGCCCCGGTCGAGCCGACCCATTCGTGCTGAAATCAGCATGGCCCTACTACCTAGTATACATTTTATAAATCGCTTATAAAAGCTTAGACATGTTATAAATGCAATGCTTGTTAACCCATCCAATTCTAGCAAGATTGACATTTACCAACAATACCTACGTGTTATAAATGCAATGCTTGCTAACCCATCCAATTGTGTGTTCCTCTGTGGCCGGACCACATTTTAGTACTCAGATGCTATAGTTCGAAATAATACCTACCTAAAGTCTACTTTCATCGGAATATACATATATATTTAGTGCCTCAAGAGATATCTTTTTAATTAACAATTTATGTAGTCCGGCCGCCAGGCAGTGCTCTCTGGCCGCGCCACCTCAAATTAAATAGAGTATAATGAACTATTAATAAATCAATATCCCGAAAAAAACTACCTAAAAAGTACCTTGCATACGACAAATATGGTTCAATAAACCCCTTTAGTTAAGGAGTTATTGGTCGTAGGGTGTGGTCCGGCTGGAAGGTATACTCTGCAGCAAGTCAATTTTGCAATATTTAATATTAACTATTCATAAATCAATCTATATAATAGTACCTTTTCTCTACTCTTCGTTGATACTTTTTTCTCTCAAGAAACTATTCATTTTGATCAATTAATCTTTAAAGTATGTGACGCGGCTAGGGAGGATTACTTTAAGCAAATATAACGAAATATGCTTAAATTTCTTTATGCCAACGAAAACTGCATAATAAGTACTTTATAAAAAGACCTGAACTTCATCTATAAACTTTTATTTTTATTACCAACAATGATTTTGAAAAAGGTGCACTTTTTAGTTTTTGTTTACCTATCTACCTAAGAATAGGTAGTTAATTTGACGAAGTAAGTGAACATTTATTTATTTGTTTTATAAATAAAAAATAAGTACTTATACGATAATACATTTTCATAATTAAATATTAACAACTAGCTGACCCGACAGACGTTGTCCTGTCTTAACGATGAACATTGAATTCAAATTGGTCAATAGATTGAATTTAAGCATTTAACCCTTTAAACAAGAAATAAAAATGTTAAAAGAGTGTACCAAAACCGTGTATTAAAAATATAGCTCTGGGTGCATAGGGTTCCCACCAAGAACTTAGGGTCCCAAGCCAACCTCACCTGCAAGTGGTGCACCTGCCGATCAACGGACGATGCTTTGGCAAACAAAATGTCCCAATAAGCGGCAATAGGCTCGCCACCTATTACGTGGGATCAAAACACTGGCGAAAAGTGGGCGTTTAATATGCCTCTGCCTACGCCTTCGGGGAAACAGGCGTGAGTCTATGTATGTATGTAACATTCATTTGCTGGTTTTTAGTCCTTGTAACTTTAGAACTTAAATCATCTTAAGTTTCCCAGGTATCATCCAGAATATTTGGTAAATACTCAATCACTGACAACAGTGTAAATATTTTTCCTTGTAATGTCATATGGAATGTCATATATATCAACGCCTTTAAACTAATTTCAAATATTAATAAATCATTCAATGCATATTCAATGTGAAGTTAATAATTTGTTTACCGGTACATTTAACACCGTCATTGGAAACCATATTGTAAGGCGTTTCAATTTATACTATATCCGCAATTTATAAAACCTATTGTATTAACAATTTTTTATTGTTTATATTTGATTATGAAAATATATATTTGTTTTTCGTATACTTATTGTTTATTTTAAACCAAAATTTTCGCTTACTCTGTCAAATTAACTACCTATTCTTAGGTAGATAGGTAAACAAAAACTAAAAAGCGCACCTTTTTCAAAATCATTGTTGGTAATAAAAATAAAAGTTTATAGATGAAGTTCAGGTCTTTTTATAAAGTACTTATTATGCAGTTTTCGTTGGCATAAAGAAATAAAGCATATTTCGTTATATTTGCTAAAAGTAATCCTCCCTAGCCGCGCCACATACTTTAAAGATTAATTGATCAACATCATCATCTTCTTGCCCTGGTCCCAATCTATTTGGGGTCGGCGCAGTACGTCCTTCGCTTCCATTCTTTTCTGTCGCCCGTCATCTGATCATTTACCCCTTTCTCTTTCATATCCATCCTCACACAGTCCATCCATCTTTTCCTTGGCCTCCCTCTCCCTTTCCATCCCTCTACCTTCATATTCGTCACTTGCTTACCTACATACATATCATCTCTTCGCATAATATGTCCATACCAAGCCAAACGTCTTCCTTTCACTTTCTCGTCTATAGGCTCCACTTTCAGACTACCTCTCACGTATTCATTCCTAATCTTATCCATTCTCGTAACTCCACACATCCATCGCAACATTCTCATCTCTGCCACATGTAATCGTTTTTCATCCATCTTCTTAGTAGCCCAACACTCAGCTCCATACAATACGACAGGCCTTATAACCGCCTTATATATGCGTCCCTTGAATTTCAAAGGCATTTTAGGATCGCATATTGTGCCCGAGACCTGTCGCCATTTCATCCATCCTGAGTTGATCCTTTGCCGAACATCTCGGTCAATTTCGCCGTCGTGTTGCAGGAGTGAACCGAGGTAGCGAAAGTCGGAGCATACTGGTAGGGGTATACCGCCGAGTGTAACCGGGCTTGGACTAGAGAGGCCGCCTAAGTCACTGAACATGTATTCAGTTTTGGTTCTGCTTATCCTAAGGCCTACGTTCTCCAGTCTCTGCCGCCACTCCTCCAGCTTGCTCTGCACCTCCTGTCCACTTTCTGCTACCAGGACGATGTCGTCGGCAAACAGCATGCACCAGGGTGCCTCTTCCTGTATGTCCGATGATATGGCATCCATAATCAACAAGAAGAGGTAAGGACTAAGAGCCGACCCTTGGTGCAAGCCTACAGCCACATCGAATCTGGCTGTGATTCCAGCTGCGGACCGGACTTGCGTGTGGCATTCAGCATACATAGCTTGGATCAACTTCAGGTACTTTTCAGGCACTCCTTTCTTCTTGAGGGCCCACCACAAGACTTCACGCGGTACCCGGTCATATGCCTTTTCGAGGTCAACGAATACCATATGCAGATTTTTATGCGCCTCCCTGTATTTTTCACAAATTTGGCGAAGTGCAAAAATGGCATCCACCGTACCTCGACCAGGCATAAAACCGAATTGGTTACGTGAAATCTCACTCTCTGCTCGCAAACGTCGCTCAATTACTCTCTCCCATACTTTCATACTATGAGGCATTAACTTTATTCCCCGATAATTGTTGCATTCTTGGACATCTCCCTTATTTTTAAAAATGGGCACTAGGTAACTCCTGCACAATTCCTTGGGTACTGTCTCCTCATGTAACATCTTATTGAAGAATAAAGTCAGCCACGCCCATCCATCCTCCTCTAACACCTTCCATGCTTCTACTGGTATTCCATCTGGTCTGGCTTTCCCTTTCTTCATTCCACTCACAGCCCGTCTTACTTCATCCTTACTTATTACATTCACTAGTCCAATATTCTTCGCCTTGTTCTCAAGCATTTTGCACCAATCATTCTCTTCATTCATTAATTTTTCAAAATATGTTCTCCATCTTTCTTTAATCCTATCATCATCCGTAAGAACCACTCCTGTTTCATCTTTCATACACTTGATATGGGTTACATCCCTCGCCTTTCTCTCTCTAGCCTTAGCCAGTCGGTATAAATACTTTTGGCCCTCCGGCTTCTCAATTAATCCGTATATATTGTCAAGGGCTTTTGCTCTAGCTAAGGCAACGGCTTTTTTGGCTCTTTTCTTACATTCATCATACTTCTTTTTCTTACTCTCTTTCAACGAGTCATTACCTTCTTTCATCAGCTGCCATTCCTTAAACCTTGCTTTCTTTTCCTTGAGCACACTCTGTACTTCCTCTGTCCACCACCAGGTATCCTTATCTTTCATACGTTTTCCTTTCGATTCTCCTAAAACATCTTTTGCCACGCACTTCATACATTTACTCATCTCCTCCCAACTCTCATTCACGCTGCAATCCTTCATATCGCCCATCTCAATAATTTTATCTACCACTCTATTTCTGAATTCTACTGCACATTCATTCTTCTCTAACATATGCCATTTTACTTTTGGGGGTAGCTGCTCCTTGGTTCTTTTCGAGCTCAGCCGAATTTTTAATTCAACCACCAGGAGTCTGTGCTGTGAGACTAAGTCTTCTCCCGGTACCACCTTACAGTCTTTGACCCAGTTGATACGTTTACGCCTTAGCAGAAAATAATCAATCTGGGTCATATGGTGGCCACTGTTGTAGGTTACCAGGTGTTGCTCTTTTTTTTGGAACCAAGTGTTAGCCACTATAAGATCAAAAGCGGCAGCAGCTTGGAGAATTGCTTCTCCCTCGCTATTTCGGCTGCCGAAACCCCAGCCTCCATGTACTCTTCCATACTCTCCACTTGTTCGTCCCACATGACCATTAAAATCTCCTCCCACAATTATCTCTTCATTCTCCGGAATATCCGTCATCATGCTATCGAAATCCATCCAAAACTTCTCTTTCTCACAATCATCACATCCTACCTGAGGGGCATACACACTTATCACATTCAGAATAATATCTTGCAATATCACTTTCACAGCAATCAATCTGTCATTAATTCTATTTACACATGTCTCACCATCTTTCAGATTTTCGTCTAACACAATTCCCACACCATTTCTTTTCCCATCACTTCCACAATAATAAAACTTGTATCCTTCTCCGATCTCCCTAGCTTTCGTACCTTTCCATCTTGTTTCCTGCAGACATGCCACATTTATTCTTCTTCTTAAAGATTAATTGATCAACATGAATAGTTTCTTGAGAGAAAAAAGTATCAACGAAGAGTAGAGAAAAGGTACTATTATATAAATTGATTTATGAATAGTTAATATTAAATATTGCAAAATTGACTTGCTGCAGAGTATAACTTCCAGCCGGACCACACCCTACGACCAATAACTCCTTAACTAAAGTTCATTATACTCTATTTAATTTGAGGTGGCACGGCCAGAGAGCACTGCCTGGCGGCCGGACCACATAAATTGTTAATTAAAAAGATATCTCTTGAGGTACTAAATATATATGTATATTCCGATGAAAGTAGACTTTAGGTAGGTATTATTTCGAACTATAGCATCTGAGTACTAAAATGTGGTCCGGCCACAGAGGAACACACCATCCAATTCTAGCAAGATTGACATTTACCAACAATACCTACGTGTTATAAATGCCATTTACCAACAATACCATGTTATAAATGACATCTACCAACAATACCTACGTGTTATAAATGCAATGCTTGCTAACCCATCCAATTCTAGCAAGATTGACATTTACCAACAATACCTACGTGTTATAAATGCCATCTACCAACAATACCATGTTATAAATGACATCTACCAACAATGCCTACGTGTTCTAAATGCAATGCTTGCTAACCCATCCAATTCTAGCAAGATTGACATTTACCAACAATACCTACATGTTATAAATGCCATTTACCAACAATACCATGTAATAAATGACATCTACCAACAATGCCTACGTGTTCTAAATGCAATGCTTGCTAACCCATCCAATTCTAGCAAGATTGACATTTACCAACAATACCTACGTGTTATAAATGCCATCTACCAACAATACCATGTTATAAATGACATTTACCAACAATACCTACGTGTTATAAATGCCATCTACCAACAATACCATGTTATAAATGACATTTACCAACAATGCCTACGTGTTCTAAATGCAATGCTTGCTAACCCATCCAATTCTAGCAAGATTGACATCTACCAACAATACCTACATGTTATAAATGCAATGCTTGCTAACCCATCCAATTCTAGCAAGATTGACATTTACCAACAATACCTACGTGTTATAAATGCAATGCTTGCTAACCCATCCAATTCTAGCAAGATTGACATTTACCAACAATACCTACATGTTATAAATGCAATGATTGCTAACCCACCCAAGTCTAGCAACATTGACATTTACCAGCAATACCAACATGCAGTTCCTGCTAACCCATCCAATTCTAGCAGGAACTGCTATACTGCTTATAATAGCTTATAATTCTGGTCAACCCATCCAATTCTGACCAGAATTTTCACATAACAAAATAGACCTTTAATAAATAGAATCATGGCTATATTAACAATTGTATCGTAATTTAGCTAATACGGTTTTACAACCAACAGTGCAATATATCAGCTCATACAATAGTTAGCGCAATATGTGTAAAACACCACTATTACTAAACATTTAATTTTTAGCACAAGTTAACAACATATTATTATCATAGCGACATAATATAGACAAGGAATTAATATAAATTAGAATGATAGGCTGTTTTATCACTGCTACAAAAATAAGCCTGTAACAATACAGCTCTGGACTGTACCATTAATACCTAGGTACATTAATATTATTTTAAATTAATAATTTTTGGGAGGGGGGTGAAGTTACTCGCGTCAGTAGGAACTACCATCCTTTCCTAGACCCACCCTACACGTGCCCCCAAAAAAAATAACTGTTATCCGGTCAAATGGGCTATCGGCTATTCATCCCAAAGGACAATAAAAGCTACCGCTTAGTCATTAAAAACCTCCACCATAGACAACAACCACCAAAGATTGTGAACTACAACAGAGATCCCATGCAGGTGTGGTGGCCGCCGAGACCGTAACGCAGTCAAAATCTACACCAGCTTCTGATAACACCACTGATATTACTGACAATCAACGAAATCTGACTCTTGAAAGCATACTCATAAAACAAAGTGAGACGATCGATCTCCTAATTCAACAAATGTGCTCCATGTTAGACTGTATCACAACTCTCATATATATAGAACAAATTACTTCTCTAAACCTTGCAACGTGGAACATTAATGGCCTTGCACCTAACTCTCATGAACTTGAAGCATTCCTCCACTCCAACAAACTTGATGCGTGCCTTATATCCAAAGCACATACAAACAATCGAATCTAAGCCGAATTTGCATCACCGGATATAGCGTGTATTTTACCTGCCACCCGAATGGCGGAGCTCATGCTGGTTCTGCGATTGTTATTAAAAATAGCATAAAACACTGCCTACCGTAGCTGTACGCGACAAATCACCTACAAGCTACCACAGTGCGCATAGAAGACGGCTATGGTTATATGAACCTCTCGGCCATATATTGCCCACCGCGACATTGCATAAAAGAAGTCATGTTCACAGAATATTTCCAGTCTCTGGGGAATCGCTTCATAGCTGGTGGGGTCTGGAATGCTAAGCACACCTACTGGGGATCACGAGTAACCGTTACAAGAGGTCGAGAACTAAAAAGGAGCATCGATTCCAATCGACTTATACTATTATCTACTGGTGAACCGACATACTGGCCCACAGACGGCAACAAGATACCAGATTTGTTGGACTTTTATATCATCAAAAATATTCAACCCCTTTAAGTTCACATAGTATCAAGCCTCGACGTTTCCTCGGACCATAGTCTAGTGATGCTGATGATAAGCACAACAATCATTTTCTGTGTACTCTATAATGAGAACCTGTAAAATGCAAAAACAGACTAGGGTAATTTTCGTGAATTTCTGGAATCCAATATAATTCTTAAACTTCCACAAAAAAATCCCGAAAACATTGACCACGCGTGCCCATACATCACCAACCTGATACAAGTAGCGGCTTGGAAAAATACTCCCACTCTAGAAACACCCAATCGTAGAAAACTATTTCCAGTTGATATCCGCAGCAAGATATCTGAAAAGCGCAGACTTCGCAGAGTGTGGCAACATTCACGCAATAGAGAAGACAAAACACGACTCAACCGGGTGATCACTGAACTAAGGACTGCTCTCGCACAGGTTGCAAATGCATAGAGTCTACCAAAAGATAAGACAGTCTCGAAAATAAGGAGTACTGCTCAGCAGCATTTCTCGATGCCCAACATGCTTTCGATCGGGTTTGGAACAAAAGCCTATTGTGCAAAATAAAGAGGACCCTGCCCCACACGTTTTACCTTATTTTGGCATCTTAATTAAAGGATAGAACCCTCCAAGTCAAGCAACGCGGCTCCAGATCCCCTCCACACACTTGCTATTCAGGTATGTATAACATATTTACTCACGACCTACCCCAAGCCCCCAAACGTAATTATTGCGACACCTGCGGATGACGCTGCATTTCTGACATCTAGTAGTGACCCAGATGAAGCCAGGGGGCCCTTACAAATCCAACCAGACCAAACATATAGCTGGTTGCAAAAATGGTGAATTAGAGCGAGCGCCCCCAAATCGCACCACATCACTTTCATGCCGCTAAAGAAACTATGCCCGACAGCAAATCCCGGTCAAGTACCGCTACCTCAATCTACATGTGTGAAGCCCCCGGGCCTCCACTTGGATCAACGTATGACCTGGAAGGAGCACGTAAAACGTAAACGGAACGAAGTCAACTTTCGTTTTAAAAAAAAACCTATTGTGGTTACTCGGTAAACAATCCGCTCCGTCCCTGAGTAACAAACCCAGAGTCTACAGCTCAGTTATAAAACCCATATGGACTTATGGATTCCAACTGTGGTCCTCAGCCTGCAAATCAAACATCCAATGCCTCCAGAGCCCAAAATAACATCCTCAGGACTACAAGTGGCGCCGCCCGGCCCACTCGCAACTCTGAGATCCATGAGTACTTGGAGACGAAAACTTCTGGAGGGGTCATGAGGCAGCTCTTTGTCGTCCCGTTCAAGACGGCATCGCTGCTCACCTCGGCTGTCCTTTCGAAAAGACCGCATCTCATCCTGTCTCAATGATGTCGGTCTATGCGACGATAACGGCATCGTAATCAAGTCAGAGAAAACCAAACTGCTAATAACACACTATACATATTTGCGACCATCAGTAGAACCAGTATTGTATACACACAACCATTCAAGCTTTCATAATTTATCAAACCGTCAATGTAAACCTATTGAAAAAGTAAACTGTTTTAAATACTTAGGCATGAAAATAGATGAACATTTTTCATGGTCCCATCATTTAGATTACCTTTGTGACAAACAGAGTATTCATCATACAATTTAAAACAGATGTAAAACAGAGTATTACTTGAAAAATTCTATCATTTAAGCTTTAAAGTACCTAAAGGAACATTGAAATCCTTATATAAGTCACTCTAGGAGTCTATTCTCGGTATGCTTTAGATTGCCATGGTCTTACATTCAAAACATATATAAATAAATTAGAATCAATCCAAACAAAGTTTCTTAAACTTCTTGTCAATAATAAAACTAGAAATCAGCATAAAAATGTCTACACAAAATTATTTAAAATTTGTAAAATACTACCAATTTCCCTAAAACATAAATATTTATTGGCTGTAAACAACCATGGCAGTTTTGGGCATAACTTGGAACCAGTTACAAATAATCATAACACCCGATCGATAGCCTCTGGCAAATATATTGTACCAAGAGTGTTTAATTATTACGGTGGTAGAACTTTAAAAACGTTTGCCATATCCGCCAAACAATGTCCCAGAGGACATAAGGAACGAAAATGATGAAACTATATTTAAAAGGAGACTTAAGCAATATTACTTAGATAAGTGCTAGAATTTAAGAGTGAAGTTAGCTATAAGTAGTTTTTGTAATTTTATCTATGTAAACGTTCTAATTTACTGTACGGAGACTGGATCCCACAGTCAAACCGATGACACGGTTTTGTGGGACACTGCACTGTTTCTGCATGAACGTGTGAATGACAAATAATTAAATAAATAACAAATATGGGACGCATTACGGTCGCCGCGACGAGGGCCATGCCGTCGGGAACCCGGTCGATGACGACTCCGTTGCAAGCCGATTTCCTCTTCCAAGCGCCCGACTCCGTCTCGTTACTCTCGTTCTCTCTGCGACCCAGGATCCCCGTCCCGGACGCTCCGGCCGCAGTAAAAATACAAAATACGCGCACACGTAAAATCATAATTTGAACTAAAACGAATATAAATTAATGTGAGCATGTACTTACCACTTCTGATTTGTAGTAAAACTCCAGTTGTATTCCAATACAATTTATATTTCGGACACACCTTTACACTGTACAGATATTATAATATTTCCTAAGAGCCACCGTCCGTGCAGTACCGTCGCCCGGAATAGAATGCCCGCTCTCGCCAACCGCCATTTTGAATTATTTCGATAGTGATGTGACTCGGACGAGTCAATCGACTACAAATTATTAAATTCCAATCGATATTCATTTTAATAAAAATGGGGACCTTACACATGTATATATATTTTTAAAGTTGCCTTATTTGTTCATACAAATAAAACTCTATTTGAACAATATAAGAGCGAGAGGTATAAAAACAAAATATGTTTTCCAAATAACAAAACAACACAAATGAATAGAAGTATTCTATGTATGGCACCACGAATATACAACCATTTACCAAACATTATAAAAGACTGTAATAATATTAATTCATTTAAGTATAAATTAAACCAATTCCTGTATAACATTGCATATTACAATGTAACAGAATATTTAGATACCAAAGTTAATTACTACAATAACTTATATTATTGTGCCTATAGCTTATAAGTATCCATAAAATAAATGATCATATTTGTAATGTGTATTTAAATTTCATGTATTTTGTCATCTACTATTTTTTTTTAATAATAACAATAATTGCATGACATTTATAATTTATGTGAAATTTAATTAATGTTTACAATATAATACAACTTTGCACACCACAAAGGTAAAATATGGCATATGCAACTGTAGGTAATAACTAATAATACACATGTACCATCTTAAAATGTACCCATATTTGCAATAATAAATTAATTTGATTTTGTTAAAATTAATTTGATTACTTTTGTTATTTGTTCCTTTATCCTTAACTAAATCTTTTAAGACTCGCTGGTATAATTCTAAAGGGCGGATACAATTTTTTTAATATTTTGGTGGAACCAATAATTAAATAACCATGTCAATCAGAAAATTTTGAAATATTGTTATAATAAATATGCCTCTTTCAGGTTCTCCTAATAATAACCAACTAAATTTGGTTTACCAAATCAACACAGACATTATTCACACCAGTCTCTTACTTACAAATATTTGCGCCAATGTTTGTTATTTCAAGCCAAATCATTAGCCGTTTAACACCTCTAGACCACAGTGCTGACCATTTATTGGCCCAATAAAATTATTCACCAATCTATTGCGGACAGAGTGTTGTACTCAACCAAAACAGCTAAGTTTAGTCTCCTCATAAAACTACAATATAGCTTCATATAATGTTATATTGTTACAACCCAACATAAAACAACATTTTGTTGTTTTATGATTTTATTTATAGTCTCGTTAGTCTTGCCAAGTACCCTGTATTTGACTTGATGGTTTATAGATAGTTCAATCTTAATGGTTTACGTTCTTGAAGCGTTTTATCAATTTTTGGGCGACGTTTTTTTGGCTTCAGCAATCAGGCGCCGGCGGTGTGTGCGCGATGAGCTGGGGCAACGCGAGACTCGTCGGCAAAAGTGTCGTCGAAGACGTTGAGGTGAAGTGACGAGAAGAATAGAGCTAGGGTAGCGTAGCCCGGAGCCTCAAGGTGGACCTGGAACCTGAAGGGAAGCAGCATTAAAAGAGCTACAACCAATAGAAATAAATTTAAAAAATAAAATCAATGTAATTTAAGTTGTTAAAAGTGTATAAAAGTGACAAATATAAACTAATGTGACAGTGAGAAAGTTATCTACATCGAAATGAACTTACAAACTGTTATAAACTCGATAGTTCAGTGACAATTTATATGACACAAACATTCCAAGAACCAAGACTCCATGCGAAGTTCTACATGGTATTTATCAGGAACTCCACAGAACTACAGTATGTACCAACTAAACATACACTTTAATCATAATTAGAATGAATTAACAAAGATCAAAGTATTTATTTGTTTGAAAACGCTCAGTACGCCCCTTGTGTCCAGTAGTGAAAACATACAGATTCAAAACCAAAATCGTTACAGAAATACTTTCATCATCGACGCCAAAAGATGGCATCTGTTTCTTTGACTCATCATATATAAATTAAAAGTGACATCTACGGGCAAATAGCAGCACCACGTCATATACGAAGGCACTACCCATAGTTGTAGCTCCAATAAAAAGAGGGCAGCACTTTCTATACTAATAGCTGAAAGTCAAATATACACCATCTAGTGACAAGTAGTAGTACCACTCTCTTCACTGCAATCTGCAAACTTCAATGAGTTTCGTGGTGGTTATATAGAGGGCGACTTTAAATAGTTGTGCATCTGTAATATAGAGTGCGCACTGTCTAGTTGCTGATCTATAATATAGCGGTGCATTAAAAATGGAAGAAACTATTAATGTAACTCAAAGACGACCTATGAAAAAATGTAAATCCCTCGAAACAATAGACATGAGTATCTCCATTAATTCATCTTCTTCAGAAGAGTTTTTAAACAAAACGTCACACACGCCTACGTATATTACTTCATTATGCCGAGATGAAATGAACACAGAAATAACTAACTTAAAGACAGACTTACAATCCACACAACAAGAACTAGAAAACGTCATACTTGAAAATGTTGAACTTAAAGCTAAAATTTCTCATCTATCCCAAGAAATTGAAATCTTGAAACGAATTTGCAGAAGCCCATTAACGACCTCACGTCAGTCATCCACGCAGAAACTCAATGTTAGACGTCGACTTACTGACTCTTTTAATAACACTCCGCTTAAAAAGTGTGACAAAATTAATACGCCGAAACATGATGTTCAACCAATAATTCAAAACGAAAAATCAATACATGTAAACGTCAAAACTACAACAGAAGAATCCTCACTGAATACGCCGTGCGCTAAAATGCCTTGTGCAACAATAAAGAATGTAGAAGACAAGCAAAAATTGCAAAACACAGAGCAGCGTAGGAAACCTGAAGAGTCATCAAAGAAGATTACAACCCCAAAAATCTGGATATTAGGTGATCAACAAGTACGCGGTTATGGTACACAAATTAAACTGCAGCGAGAAGAAAACAAATGGAACAACGTATATTCTGTGTCCGTAATATCCAAACCACACGCTATCAGCTCAGAGGTATTAACTGATTTAGATTCCTGTATAAAAAACTTGAATAAACACGACATAGTTATATTAGGAATAGGAAGTAATGACAGAAACCCTTATATGTTTTTATCAGAATTGTGTACCACGCTACATAAACTAAGACACCACCATGTTTTTGTGATAAATGTTGTAAATAACGCCTATATAAATGAAAAGTTACTAAATTTTCATATAAAATTGTACCTTAAGAACTACCCTAATTGTAAATTTATTGATACCACTGCAAATGTATATAGCTACAATAATTACAACTATGTTTCCAAAAAATTAATATGCTTTAAACTAAATATAGAAATTGATAATATAAACTATAAGAAGACGATAGAGACGGCGCTTATGTCAAGGCACACTCATTGTACGACGAATAATAATTTAAATGTTATAAAAAAGGGTACCATCCCATATTATTTTGGGGCACTCATTAAAAATAATGATACTAGTCTAGCAACAAATATAGATACATCAAATACAAATATAAATACTAAACCAACATTTTTTCGAGCCTAAACGTAAATGTGTTTTACTCCACCAAAATATTGCTGGTATTTTAAACAAAATTGACTTATTAGAAATGACACTTTTGGAACTAAATACAAAAGGTATAAATATCGATATCCTATGTTTTTGTGAAACTTTTATAAAACGAGGTTCCGAAAATAATATTATACTAAAAAACTATAAGCTCGTCTCTTCTTTCTCAAGGCCTCATCAACGAAGAGGTGGAACATGTATAATGGTAAAAAAGGATTTAGAATGCAAACCTATCCATAATTTGTCAGATCCTTTGCTTTATCATTTTGAGTACTGTGCCATAGAAATTATCTCACTTAAAATATTTGTAATTTGTATATATCGAACACCAAATTCTAATGTAAATATATTTTTAGAAAACCTAGATAACATTTTTAAAAAATTAGCAAAACGTACCAAAAATAATATAATTTTATGTGGGGACTGGAACATTGACGCCAATATGTTGAATAAAAATTATAGGGAATTAGAATATATTTTGAAAAATTATAATTTATGTAATCATATAACTAGGCCCACTAGAAAGCTGTCGTGTATTGATCTTATAGCCAGCAATATTTTAGACGCTCAGTCACAATTACATACACTAGGATTATCAGATCATGAGACTGCTCAAACCCTATGTTTCAATTCTGCTGTAAACAGGGATAAATATAAAAAGCAATTCTGGTTTGAAAAGAAACCAGACTTAAGCCAGAGTAACATAAATAAGTTCATATCGAGCATATCTTCATTATCGTTTTCTGAAATATATGAGACTAACGATACTGATGTGGCATTCAATCAATTCCATGATACATTATGTCTTTTTTATAATCTCTGTTTCCCCATTCTAAAAGTAAAAATTATAAATAAATCTGCCAAAACTAAATGGATCACTAAAGGGATAAAAAGATGCTGTGTTACTAAACGCAGTTTGTACTTAAAATACCGTTTAACAAATACCTGTAAACAGCAACAATTAAAAATATACAACAACTACACCAAGATCTTAAGACGATGCATCTTACACGCTCAGAAAATTGACAATACACGTTATATATCTCAGTCTAATAACAAGTGTAAGGCTGCTTGGAATATTATCAAAAAGAATTGTGTAGAAAAGAACAATGCACCCGAAGTCATTTCTATTAAGGTTGACCAGAATACATACACACATGGTCATATGATAGCCAACAAATTTAACGACTATTTCATTAATTTGACAAATAAAACAACTGACTATTTAAATTATAACAATTCCATTGACTATAGACATGCTCTTACTGACATAGATAATAGTATTTACCTGACCCCAACTAATGACATTGCTATTTACAATATTATTAATTCACTTAAATCTACTAATTCCACCGGCTATGATGACATTAATACCAAAATTCTAAAGCACTGTTCTAAATTTATATCTCCTCCCATTAGCCATATTATAAATTTATCATTATCTCAAGGTATATTTCCTTCAAAACTTAAATATTCTATTATTAAACCATTATTCAAAAAAGGAGATAGAGATGACATGAATAATTATCGCCCTATTACTCTTATACCCGTAATTTCCAAAATTTTTGAAAGGGTCTTTTATGATAAGCTTCATTCTTTTGTAATTAAACACCACATCCTTAAAGAAGAACAGTTTGGATTCCGGAAAAATAGGTCAACAACTCTTGCTTGTTTCACTCTTATAAAATCAATTACTGCCAGTCTTAATGACAGAAAGCCTATTTTATCTGTGTTCCTTGATATGTCAAAAGCCTTTGACTTTGTAGACCACAGATTGCTGCTGTTTAAGCTAAATCGGTATGGTATAAGGGGTATAGCATTGAAATGGTTGCAGAGCTATCTATCAAATCGGTTACAATGCGTGGAGATATCTAGACATACATCATCTGAAAAAAGCGTTTATAGATCCTGCTACCGTCAAAATTCTTACGGTGTTCCCCAGGGCAGCATTTTGGGACCTTTTTTGTTCCTATTATATATCAATGACTTACCCAATGTTACCCCACATAATTGTATATTATACGCTGATGATACCACTGTCAGTATAAAATTGTCCGATAACAATGTTACTCGATATCAAAAAGAGATCAACGATACGCTAAACAATATAATACTATGGCTAAAAGACAACAATTTACATGTAAATATAACAAAAACCAAAATGATACAGTTTCAAACTTATAATAGCAAACGTTCACAATTGCAAATACAATATGGAAATGATACAGTTGAAGAAGTAGACAGTACAAAATTTTTGGGTATAACGATAGATAAATATTGTACTTGGAAGACACACATTAGTGAATTATGTACTAAGGTGCAGAGATTTGTATTTGTTTTAAGCAGAATAACCCGTGTGGCTGGTATTGAAGCAGCATTATATGCCTATCACGGTTATGTATCGTCAATTTTACGGTATGGAATTATAATATGGGGTAATTCTGTTGACATCATTAATGTTTTCAGGGCTCAAAAAAAATGTATTCGTTGCATATGCAAAGCTCATCCAATGGAGAGCTGTGTTCCTCTTTTTAAAAAACTTAAAATATTGCCACTCCCTGCCTTATACATATTCGAGATATGCATCTTCGTCCATAAACATACCAGCTTGTTCAAGACCCATAATGAAAATGTAACTAGACAAAGTCGTAAAATTCATAAATTATATGTACCGCAACAAAGATTGCAACTTTATTCCAGAAATGTTTATTGTATGGCAATACGTATTTATAACAAATTACCAGATACATTTAAAAACCTTAACATGTCCATATTCAACAGCAAAGTTTTTAAGTTTTTATTAGACAAGTGTTATTACTCCACTAATGACTTTCTCAATGAAAAAATTGACGAAATATTTGAATTATAATTTTATTTACCCATTGACAATTATCATTTTTTAATTTAATATTCTTAATTGTTACTGTTTGACATAATTATATATTTAGATTTAAGTGTAATTAATTTTAAGACCAACCAAACATTTGTACGCTGGAAACGGCAGAATATTATGGACATATTATTATTATAACATCATTGTAACTACAATATTCTTACAAATAAATGATTTATTATTATTATTATCACCTTTATTTAATATTTATCTCATACCATATTAATACATTTTTAAATATAAAAAAAAAAATACATTTAAAAATATAAAAGTATGTTATGGAAACCCACCAGTATCGGGAACAGGCTCCAAGCTACTGGTGGTTAGGGCTCAAGAGAAAGGAACCTCCTCACTATGCGTGCCGTGTCCAGCAGTACTGCCTTCTGTATCAGGCCCCTGACCCAAGGTTGCAACGCGAGCCTCCTAAGATGTTGGGTGAGGCTCTTGGGTATTAAACCGTTCACTGTAACGATTATCGGCACAATAATTGCTGAATCAACATCCCACATGTCAACAATCTCGTGAGCCAAGTCCAGATATTTTATCTGCTTGTCCTTCTCAGCCTTCACGAGATTGCCATCATGAGGGATGGCAACATCAACAATTATTGCGCGGCGCTCTGATCGATCTATCAACACAATATCAGGTTTGTTGGCAACAACAGTCCTGTCTGTGATGATAGATCGATCCCAGTACAACGTGATATGACCATTATCCAGGACAGGCTCCGCCACATACCTGTAGTACGGCACCTCACCATCTACAAGCCTGTATTTCAGAGCAAGTTGCTGGTGAATGACCCTGGCTACTTGGTTATGCCTGTGCAAGTACTCACTGTTAGCAAGACGAGAACAACCGGAAATGATATGCCTGAGGGATTCACCAGGCTGGTGACACGCACGGCAAATATCAGTAGTGCCATCCCTCAGGATATATTTCCGGTAGTTATTCGTCTTGATCACTTCGTCAGCAATTGCACAGACAAACCCTTCGGTTTCCCCAAAGAGGTCACCGAAGCGTAGCCAGTTCACCGAGGCTAATAAGTCTACTTCCGGCCCATGTAGAGCCCGGTAGAACCTGCCATGAAGCTCCTTGCTCTGCCAAACAAGCTTGCGATCGTCAGTGCTAAGCACCACAGGTCTGCGCCAGTTGTCCTTCGATAAACTGAGCGGGGTTAATCCGGCGTCCACTGCGACAACGTCCCGATGCATATCCACGTTCGCGTTGAGAAAATATTCTCTGAGGTTGCATACTTCGCGGTTGTGTAGAGACTTGACATTTAAAAAGCCACGACCTCCACACTTCCGCGGAATATACAACCTCATTACGGACGAGCGTGGATGATGCATCCGGTAAGCTGTCAGCATTGTACGCACCTTTCTGTCCAGGGCGTCTAACTCAGTCTGAGTCCACTTGAGTATGCCAAAGGAGTACATCAGAACCGGCATGACCCAACCGTTGCAAGCTCGAACCTTATTGCCACCTGACAGAAGACTTTTCAGTACTTTTGTCAGGCGGCCAAAGAAACGTTCTTGCAACGATTGCTTCATGTCTGTCTCGTTAATACATAAGGCCTGTGACATACCCAAGTATTTATAGGTATTGGTTCGCAGAAGTGATCTGAGGTTAATGGAATCTGAGAGTTGAATCCCTTCAGATTCCACCATCCTTCCTTGTTTCACATGTATCACTGCACATTTATCCACACCAAATTCCATTTTGATAGAATTACTAAAACTTTCAGTAATTTTTAGTAAATCCATCAACTGTGAATTGGTGTGAGCAAACAGCTTCAAGTCATCCATGAACAACAAGTGGGATATGACCTGACCACCTCTGCGTAGCCTATAACCTAACCCTGAACCCTCTAGTAATGTACTAAGAGGGTTCAGCGCTAAGCAAAACCACAACGGGCTCAGACTATCGCCCTGGAAGATACCCCGCTCAATTTTAACAAGTTCGCCATTTCCCTGGATCCGTCGGCATCCTGGATAGCCAAGAACCGTTTTCCATTGCCCCATACATGACCTTAAGAAGGTGCGTAGAGTTGTATTTATTTTATACAACTCCAACACCCTCAAAAGCCATGTATGTGGCACAGAATCATACGCTTTCTTGTAGTCTATCCAACATGCCGCCATATCCTTTCGGTTACGACGAACTTGTTGGCTAATGGTCATATCTATAAGGAGGAGCTCCTTAGTACCACGAGCCCCCTTCTTACATCCATTCTGAGTGTGCGACATAATGGAATTTAGCTCTATGTGTTTTAATATTTTAGCCCTCAGAATAGACGTAAGAAGTTTATAGACCGATGGCAAACATGTAATCGGCCTATAATTACCGGGCTCTGTGGTACTACCTGTCTTATGGAGCAAGTGGGTTACTCCAGTTGTCATGAAATCTGGGATCGATCCAGATTCTATGGCTGATTGAAATTGGGATGCTAATCGGTCATGTGAACTACGTAGCCATTTCAGCCAGTAATTGTGCAGTCCATCCGGTCCTGGAGATTTCCAATTGGATAACGACCGGACTGCACTAGTGACATCTTCGCCTGAAATGACTACGTTATCCATCTCTGGAATATGTTCACATGTCCGTTCAACATCCCGAATCCAACCACCCTCAGTGTGACCAATAGGCGCCGACCATATGCTACGCCAAAACCGGTTTGTGGCGTCTGTATCCGGCAGCTGCCCATTAGCCACATCTTGGTCTGGTCGGTCCCAGTTTCTATAAACCCACTTTTGGTCCCTTTGAAATGTACGATTCAACATATATCGGTCCACGCGTTTTCTATATCTGCGTATCCGATTTGCCCATGCATAGACTTTCTGCTTTAGGAAGTCAATGCGCTCTGTGATCCGAGATGTATATTCATGAGGACTGATGCCAGTCCCCAAGAAGGCTCGGCGCACAAAGCGCATGACCCTGGGACGTGTATTCCCAGACCTAAAGCAGATTAGCTTACCGATAAGTGCCCTTGTCTCAGTAATACGCCGCTCAATTCTGCACTGCCACGCCGGGACAGCAGATCTTTGTCGCATGACAGTATCATGTTCTTGAAACTTGACACCTGCCATACGACATGCCACTACGGCGGCGCAGTACAGAATTGAGTGCGTATCACCAAGATTTTCACTATTTTCTAGAAAACTAGTTAATAGCGAATCAAGGGCACCTACCAGCGCCATATTTCGTCTATGCATTGGCAACCGGGGCAGGCGCGGCCTAATTGTTGGTGACATGTACCGATATTGCTCAATCGCACATTTCAAAGCATCCATAACCTCCTCATTGTACTGAATACTTACGATACAAACCATATCATCCACCTCCACATCGGTATTATTACCCGTCCGCGGTGTATTTGTGTTTACGGGAGCACTAGCGGGTTGGACGTGAACGGCCTGGCTCGTAGGTAAGTAGTCTGAGCGTAGCCTATCAAGTACGACGTTATCCAGCTTATTACTACGCTGGATAACTCGCACCTGATCCGACAATCGTTGAGCGGTAACGTTGATACCAGGTTCCAAAGCCTGAAACAGAAGGAGCATGCGACTGCGATACGCAGTGAGTTTAGTCCCCCCCTCTGTAGCCCCAAAATATGCGCGCATGACGTTTTCGTTGATGGATTCTGTCCATCGCATGCGCTGCACATTACCACCAGCAGCGAGGACCCTGTTTGAGACCGGTGGGTCTCGTGGTCCCAGGCAGGCTGGCGGCCGGCCTCTGCCTCTCCGACGCACAGGTGACGGCGACGACGGCGGCGAGAAGTACTCGTCGCTTGAGCTCGACGCAACTGCAGCCGCTGGTGATGTTGGCGCGGGCCTCGATGGCTGCGAGGCGGAGCTCAGCGACGAGCCCGGGGTTGTTGTTTGTGCTCGTAATTGTTTCTTGGCATTTCTCGTCAACATTTTCCGTTATTTATTTGTATATTATCTTGTTGTTATTTCTTTTGACAGTTTTAATGTCATCGTAACTATATATTTTTTCTAAATGTTTTGCTTGTGGTGTAATAGACATATTTTTATTTAGATACTTATTTCTTTGATCTTTCTGTAATTCGGATTGATTTATAATATATGTATTAACTTTGATAAATTATAAAAAATCAAAAATATAAACAACAAAATTTTAGACCCGGTGTTGACAGCTCATTATTATTATTATTATTATAGAGTCAGGCAGGCGGCGCCGGCCGGCCTCAGCTAGCAGGAAGAGAGATCGGCAGTACGCTAACGCAGTAAATGTAGTAACTTACTCACAGCTGGGACAAGGATACACGTACGACGTAGACGTAGCACGTAGTTCGGGCAGAGTGACAATACAGTAGCGGTACCGGTGTCTCTGTCGGCCCCGTTATATACCAGAACTCTCCATCAGAGTTGGTGTCGGTGTATTACCATATAAGGCAAACTCCACGAGCACGGACCATTGCCTTCTCTGATTGGCCGAGCGTATGGACTGTATTATGATGCATATTCATTAGGTTGCGGACAAACGTTACGACACTCTATTCACAGATAAGACCACAGAACAACGAAATATTTTGATTCTCATCCTACTTCCACACAATACATTTTATATGGAAGTTTGTGAGGATGTTTAGATGGAAGGTACTTTTTTTGTTATTTTATGCAAAAGGCACTAAACGAATTTTGATAAAAATGTACAAAACAGTTATGTGGTTGAAACATTAAAATATTTCATAAGCTACCATTTACCAATATCTGGCAACCATGAGGGCAAAACAGCGAGCAGATATTATTTTATAAATCGTCATTACTTTCTCAGGAAAAGACTATTAAAATAATTCCTCTGCGCACTTTTATTAAAAAAACCTACCCTAGTAAAACAAGCCACTAAACTATGATTACACCGTAATAAAACATTATGCAGCTAAATATGATTTTTCTTCATTTTCTTCGTACACTGTACCCTCATAATATTCAGCCACAGAAACAAATTGCCAGCACAAAAGTACACACACACACACACATTACATTGACACGTAACACAGCACAATTAAACTGTAAGCTGCGGGACACAAGACGTTTGTGATGCATGTGTGTGTGTGTCTATGTATGTGTATGTGTATGTGCTGTGATGTCACTGCTACGAGCTTGTTGTCACGCTGTTGTGGTAAGGCAAGGTGTACAATATTGGTGTTTATTTATTGGTCTATTATAAAAAAATTATAACTTGCCACAAAATACAGACACTTGGAAATTTAGACTGTATAATATTATGTCCATTTCTGCTTGGAAGAGTGTAAATGAGACCTTTACCCAGCAGTCTCCTATATTGGTTAAGAAAAAATATATATTGAAGAGTAGATGTTCCCGGTAACGACAATAGGTAAACCCGATTACGTGGAACCTAAAAATTTAGGTTTATTCCTACGATTTTATGTCATAATTTAACATTGCATAATGTTACTTATCCTAACATTAGTTACGCATAATACTCATTTGCCATAACTTTTTAATCATAAAGGGACAGTACTACCCTTCTCACAGAAAATCGACGTAAATTAACAGTACCTAAACTGTTGCGTTTCGTTCGGTGACTGAGAGTGCCGGGGGCCCTATTCCCCATTCCTTCTCCCTCATCCCACTCCTCATGCTATCCCTTTTCCCAACCCCAAGGAGCGGCAACGCACTTGTGACTCCTGTGGTGTTGCTTGTGTCCATGGGCGGCGGTAATTGCTTACCATCAGGTGATTCGTCTGCTCGTTTGCCGCCTATTACCATAAAAAGCCACTCTGATAACAGCATGAGTGGCCTTTTTTAAGCGCGCTGTCATATTTTCACACAGATGATCGACCTTTTTAAAGGTTAGCAACGCAAAGGTGATGTCTTCTCTCGGTTAAATACAAAATAAAATAAAGTGTTCACAAGTCAATCAAATTTTTATAGAGACATTAAATCTATTGTTGTACAAAACAAATAAAAATTGCGTTTGAACAATTTATTTTCATAATGCTATCTAATATTAACTTCTAGGAATTTGTTACAAATGTGGTATTGAGTTCAATGTATTGTGCTTGAAGTGAAAACATATATGGGTAACATACATACATAGATTCACGCATGTCTCCTGGAACGGTAGGCAGAGACTACGGAACACCAACGATCCTGACATAATTATCTCTCTTGCTCCATTCACTACCATCAAATTTTTATGCATGCTCTTCGGTTGAGGGTACTTCTAACCTGTCTATATAAAATAATTTAAGATAATACCAAACACAGATGTTTAACAATGATGATAAACTTTGTTTAATTCTAGTCAAATATTGATTTCGCGTCTCCTCTTTATATGAAGAGGGTTAGGCCCAGCTACCATGCTGGCAAAATGTGGGCTGAAAGACTGCAATTCTTTTGAAAAATTATAGAAACATCTCAAAAACGCAGGCTACCTCTCGACCTCTCGACTTCCTACCTCACTGTTAAGCAAACGATAACTATCAATTTTAAACGCCAAGTGACGCACACCGTAGATCAGAACATGAGATCATCTGCGTAGCTGTCTGTTCGTCTTTTCAGTAGGCTACCCCTGTTCTTATTGCAACTGCCATACTTAATTCGTCAAAATCTTCCGATATGTGAAGTAAAAGCTGCACTTTCATACCTCGCTCCTTACAACGTCGGGAGCAGTTTAAACGATGTTCTACATTAGGATATCGGCTGTACAGTTCCTGGAAGGAAGGAACAAACGAGTAATGCGACTTCAAGGGAGGGTACGATCGTTCGTTCTGATAATTTTGCAGCTAGTAAAGTAAGTTGTATTAGTGTAAGATAATATTTTCTTTTGATTTATTTTGTGTAGATTATGCAGTGTCTCGAATTAAGCGGATTTTCATTCAAAGATATCAATAGTTCCACACTTTAAATACTTATATAATACTTTTAATATTAGCTGTACCGGTTTACCTGTTAACTGTTATGCGATTTGATCGAATTTACGATATGATGTTGAAAGCAATATAATAAGATTAGTTGAAAGTAAATGTAGAATCTTTGAGTACCTAGTATTTTAATGTCTTACCTTAATCTATAAACACCGTTTGAAGAATAAAGAATTAACTATTAAAGAAGATGTTAATTTAAATATTCTTACAAAAAATGACTACCCTAGTGCAATTTAGAAGACGATATAATTTCGCTCAGTCAGGACGACTCGACAAAGGTTGTGGTAACTATTAATATAAGGCAATAGCATTCTACAAACCTTGTGCAGTACTCGCGAGGAACATCACCACCACATTTTCTGAGCTCCGTTTGAACACGTTATGCACAGGGTAGCTGTTCTGGTTATTGTCATTTGCAATGCAGTGTAATGTTTGTAAAGGGTTGGTTACGGAACAGTGGTTGGTCTTGGTGTTTCAGTAAACGGTTACAACCTACCGACGGACGTATATAGACGTGTTTGAAAGCGAACAAAGTTTAACATATCGATTCCCAAACCTCGATTCACATAAGTAATTGTCAATACATGCAGTACTGTACATTCAGTTTATACTGGACCACGGAAGCAAAATTATTATAGTGTAAGTATTTCAGTCGTCGCCTAGTTTAAAAAACTCAAATTTTACCGTAAAGTAGATATGTTCAAAATTAAAACATCATGCTCTTACGGGAAACAGTGTAAATTTTTACAGGGGTGCGTTTTAAAAGAATCATTTTGACAACCCGCTGACATAAATTGTACGTCCATGAACCGTGTATACGTATCCTAACAATAATAAATTCAACATCATTACAGCAAACGAGGTTAATATGAAGGTGGCTACTCATTCTCGGGAATGGCTGCATTTAGACGCGTGGTGCGATGAAGTTACAATGTTTAACTTATGTCGGTAAAATGCCTTTATTTCCCATACTGAACGAGATATGGGAGTTGTTTTATATGGCGTGTGAAGCAATTGATTGGATGACGTGAAGCGTTGGTGTGCAAATTGAATTTTGTACACACAAGTGATATTTATAAGTAGATATATTTATTTTATTACGTTTCTTTTATAAAAACGGCAAACCCGAAACCGGCGAGCATGTATGAAAAGAATAATGAGTGTAGAGGAAGTGCGTGAGGTTTGTAAGGATAGAAGCAAGTGGCGTTCCGTTGTCCCTGCCTACTCCGACGGGAAAAAGGCGTGAGTATATGTATGTATCTATATATGTTTTTTTAATATTATTTTTATGGGATGATCTCCATCTGAGTTTTACGAGTTTGTATTTAACCCTTTTATACAACGACATTAATTGTCACTATGGTTATGACGAGTTACTGCCGACAAAACAACTAAATTGCTCATGTTTAACCATAATTACTTATTACAGGAGGTATGTAACAACATCAACACCACTTACTAAAATTGTGCATTTGCAATCTATTATCATTGCGATCAGTCGCGTCGCCGCGTGTTCTAATTAATAGTGTTAAGTGCAGACGCAGCAAACCTCGCGCGTCGGCCGAGCGCTCGTCGCGATGACGCACACGTATTGTGCTGACTGACCAAATTCGTATAATTTGTTAAGGCGTAGTTATTAACACGCTACAAATATGGCTACACAAAGTACAATCCAGTTAAAAACCGAAACAGAACATTTTCTGTATAAAGCTTTTATGGCAGAGAAGTCTGAAAATGAAAATCTAAAGCATATATTTCAGAAAATGCAGACTCAGATAGACGAACTGCAGAAACAAGTGAGTAATCTCACACAGCCAAAAGAAGTGCCTGAAAACAATATCGAGGCTACTCCTAAGCAAAGTTCTTCTGAACCCAATGAGTACATCACGAATGAATAATAACTAGCGAAAGAAACTGAGTGGATACGAGTTAAGGCTAAAAGAAACAAAAAAAGAAAATGAGCAACTCACCCACTCAAACAGCACAAACTTGTGAGACTGAAAACAGCCAAACCACAAACTCGAAAACGAAAAAGGTTCCATCTCCTCCACCAATAATCGTTGATGGCGTTGAAAACTATCAAGCCTTCTTCGACATGCTATCCAGTAAACAATCGGCTGAAACATTCACGACAAAAATCATGAACCATGGTAAGTCCGTAAAAAATAATACACTTAGTGAGGAATCGTATAAGTGCCTTTCAAAGGTGCTATCCGAGACTGACTACTAATGGCACTCTTATGAGAACAAACAAGAGAGACCAATAAGGCTTATGGCTAAAAATCTGCATTATACATGCGAGCCAGATAGAATTATAGACGATTTGCAAAAGAAAGGTTACGGAATAGAGGATGCGGCCAACAAATTAAAGTTGGAGGAATAAAAGTCCCTTAAATATGTTTATGTTAACATTCAAGAACGATGAGGACATAAATAAAATTTATAACATTAAATCTATATTAGGATGTAAAGTGGAGATACATCCCATAAAAACCTCACGTCTTGTTCCTCAATGCAAAAGGTGCCAGGCGTATGGGCATACACAAAAGTATTGCTCCAAAGAGCCAAGGTGTGTGAAGTGCAAAAGTAAGCACCTTACTCATGAATGCAAAAGACCAGCTACCCAGAGGCCAAAATGTGTGCATTGTGGTGAAGCGCATCCAGCCAACTACAGACGATGTGTAGTAGCCAAGGAGATGCAAAAACTTAAAAATAATACTATCAAGAAGACGTCTGACGCGAAACGTCAGCAAGTTAACCACCGCCCAACTCATACCAGTCGTGACCAACGACGCACCTACGCTCAAGCGGCTGCGGAAACAAACCAAACCATCGTTACTATAGCGAAGACGCCGGTGACGCCACGCAGTGATGTGGACGGTAAACTGGATGAAATTATTAAATTAATGTCGGCTTTTGACAGTCGCTTGAAAAAAATTAGAAATGGTGGCAAAGTAGCCTCTAAAAAAATCCCAAAAATGAATAAAGTGCTCAAAATTATGGCATGGAATGCTAATGGACTACTTAAACATCAACCTGAGCTTCAAGTAGTCTTAAACAAAGAAAACATTGACGTGTGCCTGATTTCAGAAACTCACTTCACGAAACAATCTTACATCTGACTACAAGGATACAAAATGTATCATGCACTACATCCCCACAATTGTGCCAGAGGAGGCAGCGCCATAATAGTGAAGGAAAATATCTCTCATTGTGAGGATATTAAATACGAAACACAAGAAATACAAGCAGTGGCAATTAAAGTGAAAGGTAATTTATATCCCTTTACTATAGCCGCGTTGTATTCTCCACCACGACACAACATCCGAAAAGATGAATATGTGAGCTTTCTTGTTTGTTTTGGACATAAATTCATTTTGGGAGGCGACTTTAATGCCAAAAATATACACTGGGGCTCCAGGTTTACTACTACCAAAGGCAAAGAATTGCTAAGTGCTTTACGGGAAGTAAAATGTGAAGTAGTCTTTACAGGAAAACCAACATACTGGCCTACTGACCCTCATAAAATTCCTGACCTTGTAGACTTCTTTGTATGCAAGAATATATATACAAATTACTGTATAATAGATGAGAGTTATGATATGAACTCGAACCATACTCCTATAGTCTTGACACTAAGTGAAAAGATTCTTTACAAAGAGAATAGTCCGACTCTAGTTAATAATCACACAGATTGGGAAAGTCTTAGAATAGATCTAGAAAATAGAATAGACTTAAGAGTTCCGCTTAAAACTGCAGAGCAACTAGATTTAGAAGTAAAAATATTTATAGATAATATAAAACAGGCATCGTGGAATAACACACCCAGTAAATTAAAGAAAATGAAAGGGCCTGTTTATCCTTCCGAGATACGGAAACTCATAGCGGATAAACGTACGCAGAGAAGAAAATGGCACCAGATTATGTGTCCTCAAGATAAAAGATTGCTGAACAATATGATAAAGCGGCTTAAAAAGGCAATACTTGCTCACACTGACACTCTAGCAAGTAACTATTTAAGCAAACTTACTAATGCCAGCCAGACTGGATATTCACTATGGAAAATGACTAAAAATATGCAGAAGCCAATCAATCAGATTCCTCCAATAAGAAAAGAAAATGGAAGCTGGGCCAAAGACAATAATCAAAGAGCTGTGCTGTTTGCCCAGCACCTAGAAAACACTTTCCAATCCAATTTAGCATGCACCAATTACCAAATAGAATCAGCTAGCTTAGATCAAGAAAACTTAGAAATAAAATTAGTTAGTCCTAAAGAATTCTTACAGGAAATCAAACATAATTTAAGCAAAAAGAAAGCGCCCGGGTACGATTTAATCACGGGAGAGATTATGAGCAACCTACCACGCAAAGCGATCGTAAAACTTACCACTCTCATCAATGCCGCATTTCGTTTGAAATATGTACCGAGCTTGTGGAAAGTAGCCGAAGTTATCATGGTTCCAAAACCAGGCAAACCACCTCATGAACCTACATCATATAGACCAATTTCTTTGCTTCCAGTAATGTGAAAATTAGATTCCAGTAATGTCAGAAGCTACTATTGAAGAGACTCACACCAGTCATAGAAAATAGCAATCTTTTACCGGACCACCAATTTGGCTTTAGAGAAAAGCAACCTACAATCGATCAAGTGCACCGAATAACCAACATAATTGAAAAAACACTAGAGGAAAAAAAAGTGTGTTCCACGGTATTTCTCGACGTCGCTCAAGCATTTGACAAAGTCTGGCATGAGGGCCTGATATATAAGTTAAAAATGATGCTGCCACAACAATTTTCGGATATTCTCGAGTCATATATTTTAGACCGAGTCTTTCGAATAAGACAAGAAGATGCCTACTCTGAAATAAAGCCAATAAAAGCTGTTGTGCCACAAGGTAGTGTCTTAGGGCTGGTCCTATACCTACTGTATGACTGTGATATCCCAGTAACTAATAATAATTTCATAGCGACCTTTGCGGATGACACTGCTATGATGGCAATAGGAAAATCCCATGAAGAAGCCGTTGAAAATGTTCAGGTAGCTGTCAATGAAGTATTAAATTGGACAAAGAAATGGCGAATCAAACTTAATGAAAGCAAGACGACTCATATTGACTTCACTAACAAAAAAGGCCAGTACCATCCTGTAACCATAAACAGTCAACCGATACGCGAACACTGCCAAGTATCTTGGTATGACACTTGACACAAAGCTACGCTGGAAAGCACATGTCAAAAAGAAAAGAGAAGAGCTTGGTATACGGTATAAAAAAATGTACTGGCTGATGGGTCGACATTCTTCTAATTCTTATTGTCAGTATATAATAAAATTCTATTATATAAGCAAATACTCATGCCAGTGTGGACATACGGTATCCAGTTATGGGGGTGTGCCAGTAAGAGCAATCGGCAAATCATCCAAAGATTCCAGAATAAAGTACTGAGGGATATTGTCAATGCGCCCTGGTATATTCGCAATAACGATCTGCATCGGGACCTCAATATGGACGACGTCGATAAAGTTATACAGAAATATGCAGAAGCACACGAACGGCGTCTTCATCATCACGTGAATGTCGAGGCGATTCAGCTCCTCGATAACACTGAATTAGTGAGAAGACTGAAACGGACAAAACCATTTGAGTTAGTATAGTATAGTGACGTTAAAATAACAGTGTAGTGATAAGTGCAGTATGAAAAAAAACACATGAACAAAGTGTCTTCGCCTTAACGTAAACTAAGAAATTATGTTATTGGACAATTCTTAGATAATAATGTTATGTATCAATTTAGGTTAAATTAAAATTACTCATTAGCTTCAAAGCTAGATTGTAATATAAGTAAAATATCGTTTAGGTATTTTATACAATTAAAAAAAACTTACTAAAGTACACCACTAGACTAGATTCACACATACCTCTCTGCATATTCGAAAAAGCAAAAAAAGTAAAGCATATACTTAATTTACACACACCTAAATCTGAACTTATCTGAGAGAATGAATACAAAGAAGGTACTATTATTTTGTCCGTTGTATTTTAAAGACAAAGTATCATTCCATATTATAGCGAGCCATCAAATTACTGAAAATTGTAAACATACATATTGTACTCCCGTCTTTTCCCAGTCGGAGTAGGCAGAGACAATGGAACGCCACTTGCTTCTATCCTTACAGACCTCTCGTGCTTCCTCTACATTGATTACTCTTTTAATACGTGCTCGCCGGTTCCGGGTGCTTCAATTTGTTCGAAGAATGTCCTACGAGGTCTGCCGCGACCAACTTGCCCTAACACGTGGGTCACATAAGCAAATAAATAAATCAAAAATGTACCTACAATTACTTGCAGCTACAGACGGGAATGCGGTTCACGTATACGACATGAGTGCTATATGGCATCCAGCTATTATGCGGCATGTCAAATAATACATTTCATCATCCTCATCAGCCCTGTACCTACAAATTTGTGCCACTGCTGGGAACGGGCCAATAGATTCACGACCTTCCGCAATCCACTGCTGGCCTATCCTATTTTTCTCACAATAGCACTGCGAGTCATTAGGAGAATATCATACATATAAAATTATAATTTAAAATACATTGACTTGACTGCTACATCATCCAGAGCCCAAACTACTGAACTACTGCAGCTGGTTGCAGCTGCATGACATTTGGACAGTGAGTTCATTTGTTGTCGTAAGCACTCACTGACGAATGCGTTTCGTTTTTATTGCAATCGTTTATTTCTTTTCTATAAAGAGTCTAACCGTCGCGTGTCGTAAGCTTCACTTCACTTTTCACACAACGAATTTTTTGTTAAGAAGGATTCCACGACAAAAGATTTTAAATAGTTGTGTCGGGATTTCCTTTTAAGCATTCTACTAATAATAAATGCTCTATATATCCGATATTAGCTTAGAGTCAATTATGTGGGGTATTTATATAAAAAAATTGAAAGTAACAAATACACAGTAACTATTCGTCTTAAATATTTACTGAAAAAAAATCCAAAGATAATTTTATTTCAGGGCTAGATTACTAAAGAATAATATGACTTACAAGAGTGACTTAAATTCAAACAAACCCTATATATGTATCATCATCCTCTTAGCGTTATCCCAGTTTCAATCTGGGGTCCGCTTTCTAGTCTAACCGGATTTGGCTGAATATTAGCTTTTCCACGGAGCGACTGCCTGTCTGACCTCCGCAACCCGAAGGGATAGCGATATTCCATGGTTTAGACTAGTGTCAGTTTATTTAGAAGGTACTGACGCCCTGTAACGACTGTCAAAGATCTTCATGACAACCGGGACCGACGGCTTAACGTGCTCTCCGAGGCACGGGACAAGCGATAATTAACCATTCAATACGCACATAACTCCGAAAAGTCATTGGTGCGCGCCGTGGATTCGAACCCGATACCCTCTGCATGGCAGTCTGTTGGTATATCCACTCGGCTATCGCCGCCCTATATATGTATATATATATAAATAATATAATTATTATATTCGACAAGTGGAATAACAGAGTTACTGTAAAAACCACAAGAAGCCGTACGCAATGAATTTACATGATGATGCTAAGACGGATTATATTTGAATACATGAATGTGGTATGCGGCTCGCAATCCTGACTTGAAGAATAAGTGAGTAAGTCACCTTATTAATACTTACGAATTTGGAGAAAGTGAAAACGTGCCTTTATTAAGCCTATGATTGTGTTAAGAATACATGTTAAGATATGGCGCTGATTTTTGACAATGGCTAAGGAAAATGCTCTTTCGTTGGCTGCTTTAACTAAGTGTAACTCAAGCTTCTTAGATGTTACGCTAACATGATAAGTAACGTGTACATGAATACCAATATTATTTAAAGAAATACTGGTACGGTCTGTATGGCCTTAGCCTTCTCATAGTGAGAAGAAGCTCGTGCCTAGAAGAGAGATAGTTTATATACGGAGTGTAAAAAGACCCTCAACGAGAACTCGAATCCGATGTTGTACCAATCATTACAAACATCTTTTAATTCAGCACCATACCTGGGAATATACTGATGCAGGAGGTATTGAGGCTCATCACCATTCAATTTTTCTAATTAGGTACAAAATCCATGTATTTCCCGCCAATAGGTCCTATGAACCCACGGGTAAGTAGGTATTTCGAACGTTGCACGCACGTCGCGCGCTTTAATTGCGGTTTAAAAAACGTGATAAATTAAAAAAAAGCATTTCCCAGCTATTATTTTTGCTTAGTATGACTTGGCATGATGACCAAAACGAGTAGACTTCGTTTGGTGATGGGACTTGTACATTCTGTATAGGGTTGATGATGATAATGATGACTAGTGCATCACTACACTATGAATATTACAATAATAGTGGTAATATCGACTGTTGAATTGCTAATATCCGAAAATTCACATAAATATAATCAAATAATTACCCCATGACCAATACAGCAAACTGCATCACAGAAGATGACATAAACGAAATAGACAGGTATGCCTTATAAGGATTCAGACTGTACACAGTTGTAATGTGTGATTAACACTGAACAAATTCTACCAATACAGATCCAAACTTTTGATGTCGAAGTCAAGGATAATTCCATTCGTTGTGAGTTCTCACAAGCATTTAGTATGTAAAGTCGAAAATTAACACCCGCATAGAAACTTGATCAGACTAAGCACTAGCTGCCAACTCCGTGGTTAAATTATGTGTTCGTAATTGTGTACTATAAATAAGATACTTACGTGGGTGTTAGGAAAACCCAACTACAACATATACTTAAACATGCTAGTCTCTATTTGCTTATGGACTAGCATATTCGTTAGCTGATCAACATTATTTTCGTTGGATTATGCGGATGTTTGGAGCAGCGATAACCGAGCGGAAAGACCGACAGACTGCTACGCAGAGGTTCTCGGGTTTGAATACACGGCACGCACCAATGACTTACGGAGTTAAGTGCGTATTAAATTGTTAACTATCGCTTGCTTATCGGTGAAGGAAAACATCGGGAGGAAACCTGTATGTCTGAGAGCTCTCCATAATGTTCTCAAAAGACATGTGAACTCTGCCAACCCGCACTTGGCCAGTGTGGTGGAATATGGCCTTACCCATTTCATAGTGAGAAGAGGCCTGTGCCCAGCAGCGTGACAGTATAAAGGGCTGATGATGATGCGGATGTTCAGATCATTCAAAACTTGGGCATGTCTTGGAAAGATTGCTGAATTATACACCATGTGAAATCACCTTAAATAATATTATCAGTTAAATTTTATACTAATGCGCAATCCAGAATAAATATGCTTTATTCTTGTCCAAATATTTAGAAATATTGATTTATTTAAAATACTCCATGCTGTTCCATGACACGTATAACAACTTTTTTGTAAAAATCTAACATACTCTTTTTCTATCCACCCAAACGAATTCTAGGGAGCAAATTGTTTTTCAGCTAAATATCAAACAGTATTGAATTAGGTACATAACTATATACATGCGCAATGTATGATGGTCGAATAAGGGCAATTGTAAACGCTCCTAATGCCGTGCTCCGGCATTCTTCCGACTCGTGACTCAGAACTGTTCCAAAAGAAAAAAGTCACCGGGTTCTCCAAATTGCGCCTATTACGGTAAAGCTGCGGCATTTTTTTCGCTTCTGTTCACATTGATAAAGCTGTATTACTATAAACGAATACCGTTTTTATTTATGCGTATATTAATTTTGAACGCAAGGCATTTTAGTTATTTCATTGAAAACTGTGTTCGCGTAATTATTTTACATTATTATTTTAAATCTTTTTCAGACGAAACATAATGCAGAGACAACATAAAGCATTTGTAGCCCAAAAAATAAAAATGCTTTATACCTGAAGGCTACGTTTGTAAAACATAGCATTACATTCATTCAAACAATTTCTCTTTATGAAACTTCAAATCAACCGATATCACAGGAAAGAAAATATCAAATATTTTTCTTAATATATGAAGAATGCAATGAGTTTCTGTCTCGTTCTTCTCATAGTTCTTCTACTTAGTCAAACGTGGGTTAAAAAAATACTTAGAGATTATCTAGAGTATACGTCAGCCCCATCGCATCCGTTTACCATATTTTATACAAGCATACGATAAATGAACAGGCACATATAAAAATCGATATGACGCACTGACAAAAGACCGCAGGCGTTTATTGAACAGCACTGTCACTTTGAATGCCCCTTGAGCTGCGTCTGTGCGTGCCAAAACAAACGCTGCCTCATTTCCCACAAAAAGAAAAAATCAATCAACACGATCAAATCAGACATCTGCAGCACTTCCACCGACAATTCATTTCATAATCAAACAACGAACTCCAATGTAAGTATTAATCACAGATATAAATCTCAAAGACAAAGATCTCTTCAAATATTTATCTTCGTCAACATAAACCATCAAGTAATTTTGCTAGCATTGGAACAAAACGAGGACCGAGTTTGTGTTTGCTACGTAAATTATACACCCACTTTGCAGATACAGACTTAATTGAGACTAGATTATGAAGCGAGAATTGCATAATCAGGTAGTAATGTAATACTGCTGTTACTATACTGCTTTGATGTTTTGTTATTGAAACACGTTCTAGCTTGAAATTGGAAGAACTTGCCCAGACTTGTGCACTACTACTGGAAATTAATTCCGCTACTGACGATGATAATATATAGTGGAGATGATTGTTATGCGAGGTTTTCTCTGAGATATTGTGCAGTTTAGTGTGACATAATAAGTGCGTAGCTTCTTCCACATGTTGATAGCCTATTGATTCAATTTTAGTCAGATACCTGGATATGCTTTCATTACCTGGCAACACTAGCGAACAGCTGTCATTTCGCTACGTGTATAATAATTTAATTGATAAAAATAGTTTTATTTTGTTTTCCTCATTAATTGTATGTTTAAATTAAAGTGTATACCCATAAACCTTAGCAATAATTGTTTGTGTAACATAATATCAAAGGACTAGTGACTAAACCTCACTGGAAAACTTGTGGCGGACCACCTGTCAAAGTAACGGACAACTGATACAACATAAACAAGATTCAAAATCAACTGGAAACCCGGGGAGTATTGTTTTCATAATTATATACTTATCCCTGTATCGTTTCATTCATATAATACTAACTAATATACACTATACATTTCATAAACACTGCTCACTGCACGTGAGCGACGTCATTTACAATACACAGCGGCACCGTTTATGTCTCCTTTTGCTTGACAATTTGTGGAAGCAAAATCGATGACGAAAAACATTTGCCTCAGACACCATATACTACATGACACACTATACACAAAACATAATTATTTATTATAAAATAAGTATATTAATTTAAGGAGTACAATAGTGTTACACAGGTCAATTTATAGAAGTACCTACCTACATTCCAATTTAATTTTATTGTTTTATAAATATAATATCAAACATATAAAAATTTTGTACCTATTCATTATTTCATATTCCCCAATAGTTAGATTTAAAATAAGCTGTTCCCTTTAATTTACTTTTCTGTTATTTTTTTATAATCTACCTACATTATTTCCTTCTCAACTTTCTATCCACCCATATCTTAGTTTCTCTCTGCTGACTTTACTCACTCTTCCTTATATTTCAGGTGCTTACGGGGTAGGTCTGTTCAAATGATGACCCGCAGAATGGCAGTTCTGGAGGACAAATTACAGTCCACACTCAAGGAATTGGAATCCTCCAAAAGCCTGTGTAACCAGCTGCTACAGGAGAGAGAGGACAGCGAAGAAGAAGTAAAGAAAATAGTAGACAAGAACACTGAACTCATGACACAGCTGGCTGAAATGCACACACACCATCTTGAAATACTTGAGCAACATAAACAACTTCGACTGACGGTGTCCAACTTCCAACAGTGCATGGACACTCATGAAGAAGCTCTGAGACGTGTTGCTGAACTGGAACGTGAATTGAGTGAAGCTCATAAAACCATCTCCAACATAGAAATAAATAAACACAGTCAACTGATTGCGAATACCTGTAGCCTATATCATGAGTTGGTTAGTAGTGAGCCTGATCATGTGTGTATTAGGGAGCCAGTTGTGACAATAGATCTGACCAGGGAGGATACCATTATTATGAGACCCAGCTTTTCTAGTCATAATAAACTTAAACGTTACATTAAAACTACTAAATTAATAAAAAATGTCATAAATCTATTAGGAAATATAATGTGCATAGAGTTAATTTAAATCTTAGAAAGGAGCGCATAAACTTAGTTAAACAACTTTCTGAGTACTCTAGAAATTTGGAACATAGCAGATCAGTGTATGATATGGACACTCATCGCTTAAGGGAAGAGATATTACTTAGGGAAAGAACCCTAAATGAGATCTTCAACAAATACCAAGCTTCTCAACAAGAACTGAGCAAGCGTATAGTGGAGGCAGGCGAGCTCGTAGACTTGGTGAGGTGTAATGCAGAAATTTATGAGTCTCTGACCAATAAGCTCTCGTGTTCTTGTACTCATACTCTTGTACCAGCAGAGCCATTGAGTACCGTACTACCTGAAAATTTTTCTAACAATCCACAAAACTCACACTCATTACAATCAAATTTAAATAAATCTAGGCTTCCAACATCTATTAATAAAACTTTTATTTTTTCTGATAGGCTAGGTCACAATTTTGGTAGTCTTCTCAGTGAATATACAAATCAGTGTGTTATAAATTATTGTAGGCCAGGGGATAGTTACTGTAGTTTAGTTAATCAGATTAAGTTACACCCCTTAGATGAGAGTAGTACTGCAATATTATTGTTTGGTAACAGTTTAACTGTAAAGAGACAGGATATCATAGAATGTGTTGAATTGTTGATAGAACTTAATTCTAAATTTAGTTGTAAATTTATTTTAGGTGCTTTACCTTACTCCAACAACTTAATACACACACAAAATATTCACATACACTCATTAAACATGTTATTGTATAACATAACTTGTCGTCATAGTGACGCAATATTGTTTTTTGACGCTAATAAATTTATTAGTAAATGTATTTTAACTAAAGATACAATGTATCTGCCATTTTATATTAAGCGACAAATTGCTAAGTTATTAGCATACAATTTACAGCAAGGTAGTGAGCCTTGTGTTGACAATTTATTTGATAGGGTTAGTACATGTACTAACAACGTTTTTATTGACACATCTTGTGATTTAAACTCCTAGATAGGACAACAGTTAGGCTGCAGTATTTGAATATAGTACATCAAAACATGCAGGGCCTATCTGGCAAAGAGTTAGAGTTAAGTTTATTTCTAGAAAAATATGACGTTAAGGTTTTGTGCTTAACTGAACATTGGTTAAGCACCCATGAGGTTATTGTTATAAATGAATATTACACAGTGCAGAGTTCATATATAAGAAAGCAGGCTATTAGAGGCGGTTCTCTCATAATGACTTCAAATTTATTAAAATGCAAAGAACGTAAGGATATTGTAAATTTATCTATTGAGCGCACTATTGAGTTGTCCTGTGTGGAACTAGACTTATATATTATAATTTGTATATATCGACCCCCTTCTGGTGATTATAATCTATTTGAGACTGTTATGGAAGATGCTCTTAATAAAATTATAGGTAGTCATAAGAATATTATAGTATGTGGTGATTTTAATATTAATATTTTAGAGAATTCTTCACAGTGTACTAGATTTCTGAATCTTTTTAAGTCATTTAATTTAAGTAATTTATTCTGTGAACCTACTAGAGTCTCTGAAACATCTTCTACTTGTTTGGATAACATAATTATTTAGTTCTTGTGTTGCTAAAAACCCAGTAGTTATTAGTTCTCTTCCTTCTGATCACCGTGGACAGATAGCTAGTTTTTCATGTACAACATATGATAAATCACATACAGTAGAATGTAGGCCTCAAACTACCAATCGTCTTATACGTTTTAAAAACAATATTATCGCAAAACTCAATCCCTCAATTTTGAACTCAGAAAATCCAAATACAATTTATAATTCACTTTTTGGAATAGTAAATAATGAGTTTCAAGGCACTTTCAAGAGTAAAACTGTCACATTAAAGGGTACTACCGGATCTTTTAACCAGTGGGCCACTATAGGTATCTACAGAAGTAGAGCCAAATTGTTTGAATTATATGGTATGAAACAACATAGATTTGACACATCTTTTTTAAATTATGTAAAAAACTACTCAAAAATTTTTAAACAAGTTTGTGTTATGGCAAAATCTAAATTTATTAGTAGCAAAATTAAGCATTCAACAAATGTAATTAAAGAAACTTGGAGAATTATAAATAATGAAACAGGAAGAGCACGACCACGGGAAAATCAATTTGAACTAAAAGAAAACAATTTATTAGTCACCAATCAAACTCAAGTAGCGCATATGTTCAATAGTTTCTTTGCGAGCATACCTTTAACAACTACTAGCTCTTTACAATCATCATCTTTAGACGCTGGAAATTTTTTGCTTAGCAGTGTACCTGAATGCAAGAGCGTGTTTAGGTTCGAGCACGTTACCCCGCGAGATATATTGATCGCATATAATTCAATAAATATTAAAAATACCGGCGACTTTTGGGGCATTTCAATTAAAATTTTGGGTACTATAGTTGAGACTGTTGCGCCTTACCTCTCTATAATTTTTAACCAATGTTTTGACTTAGGCGTATTTCCGGATTTGATGAAATTAAGTAAAATCATACCTTTATTCAAATCTGGCAGTAAAAATGACGTAAATAACTTCAGGCCCATCTCTATCTTGCCGGCATTTAGTAAAATATTTAAAAAGATTTTATTAAAGCAGCTACTAAGACACTTTAATTTAAATAGTCTGCTTCATAAAGATCAATACGGATTTACTAAAGGTAGATCCACTACTGATGCGGGTGTTGCTCTCATAAAACACGTTTATAATGCTTTGGAGTCATCTAAAAATGCTATCGGAGTATTCTGTGACCTCTCAAAAGCATTTGATTGCGTTCATCACGACACACTATTGCGTAAGCTCCGCCACTACGGCGTAGAGGAAACCGCACTTTGTGTTGTCGAGTCGTACCTGCGGCAAAGATTTCAGTGCGTCGATGTAAATGGGACTACATCCTCTAAATTACCTATACAGTTAGACGTTCCGCAAGGCTCTATTTGAGGTCCTTTTCTATTCCTTGTATATATTAATGACTTACCTTTTTATTTAAAAAATATCTGTGATGTCGTACTTTTTGCAGATGATACGTCACTTATTTTTAAAGTAGATAGGAATAGGAATCAATTTGATGATGTAAATAATGCACTTGTATAGGTTACACAATGGTTTACAGCAAACAACCTAGTGCTTAATTATAAAAAGATTAAATGCGTTAAATTTGCTTTACCTAACGTTAGACAACTGGGACCTAATATAAGGCTAGATAGGGAGGAACTTGACACAGTTGACTCGACAGTGTTTCTAGGCATTACACTAGATAATAAGTTACAATGGGGTGCACATATAGCATGTCTTGCAGGTAAGCTCAGCTCTGCTGCGTATGCTGTCAAAAAAGTTAGACAACTTACTGATGTTGACACAGCTCGTCTAGTTTATTTTAGCTATTTTCATAGTATCATGTCCTACGGTATTTTGTTATGGGGCAAAGCTGCGGATATTCAGAATATCTTCGTTCTACAGAAACGAGCGGTACGAGCAATATACATGTTAGGTGCAAAAGATACTCTTAGGGAACGCTTTAAGTCTATAGGGATTCTTACAGTAGCCTCGCAATTTTTATTTGCTAATATATTGTATATTAGGCAAAATATAGGTTTATTTACTACAAAAAGTGATGTACATAACATAAATACTCGAAACAGGCATAAGTTATATGCCCCTTATCATCGTTTACATAAAGTTAATAATTCTTTTGTAGGGCTAAGTATTCGTATATACAATAAAATACCAATTAGTCTTTTAGAATTGCCATTTAGTACGTTCAAAAGTAAAATAAAAGACTGCCTTATTAGGAAAGGTTATTATACCATTAATGATTATTTCAGTGATAAGGATAGATGGTCACTTACACTAGCCAACTCTTGATGTTTTTAATTTATATAGATACCTTACTTTTCAGTTTTTTTTTATATAATATCTCTAGTTCTATTAATTTAATATTCATGCATTATTAGTCATTCAACTTACTACATTTACATTTTCATTGTTGTTCCACAAATTTTATTAAAATTTGCTACAGTGTTAGATGAAGGTAACTCGTTATCATGGGCTGGATACTAACGTTTTTGTAATTTCGTGTGTTCATATACCGTCACTTTATGTAACATACTTTTCCACCATAGTTCTGAACATGATCGCGAGTTGCCTACATTATAAAGCGTAAGTGGATGCTCCTGTTACACAAGATTCACATTTGAAGACTACTACAGCACTTAATTTAGTAACTACATATTTTGTATATATGTATGTTCTTATTTACTATTTACAATGTGAAACAGTTGCAGCTCCTTACAAAAACAAAATATGTACCATAACACTGGCGATTAAAAAGAGTGGCCACGAGTTTTATTGCCCGTTCTTTCTCGTGGTTCTACCTATTGCTTTGCGAATGGGCAGTAAATGTAAATGTAGAAGCATTATTAATTTACTTTAAAAATTTGACGTTCATAAGCGTCACGTTGTGACCTAGATGAATAAATGATTTTTGACTTTGACTTTGACCAAGACTTGTACATTTGTCTTAAGAAGGATCCATACAATCTAAACGTTTCGCAATATAATACTACTGAAAATGTAAATAACTTTTCCGAAAGCGTAATCTCAATTCCCAACTGGAAATTTCAACAGTGCATTTAAAGCAAGTTCATATCAAGGGCGTACAAGGCAGTCTATCTTATCAAACAGCTATAAACCGTTTAGAGGGTGAAAACTTTTAACTTCAAAAACAAGTTCCATCGTCCAACAATAGTAGGTACGTAAAAGTGTAAATACTTCGCCACTCCAGTACAGAGTAACACTTCAACTTCAAAAGGTTTGAAGTTTGAAGAATAGCTGGCAACAGTGAGGCTTAATATTTTAACTCCCTGAAGATAAAGTATAAATGTCGAGATGAGAAACTTGATGTTTATATTTCTCAAGATTTGATGTGCTTTTCTTAGACTAGTTTTGTTGTGGTCGTAATTTTAGTCAGAGCGGCATTCTGATTGTAACGTGGCTAGTTTGTAAGTAAGAATGCGAAGGAAAGCCCACGATGGGGCAGACTCTAGATAAAGTCTAAGTAATTTTTTAACCCAGGTTCGACTAAGTAGAAGAAGTATGAAAAGAACTAGGGAGAAACTCATTGCATTCTTCATATCGCCAATGTATTACACTGATTTACAATTCGTAGAACCGTGAGGGTTGACAACATATGAACCGGGTTTTCGAAGGACGACGCAGTGATTAACTGCTAAATTCAATATCCGACCTATCCATGGCTTTGGAGATTTGAGATACATCATTGTCCTCCTAGCCCAGTCTCAACCTGGGGTCCGCTTTCTAGTCTAACCGGATTTGGCTGAATATTAGCTTTTCAATAGAGCGACTGCCTCTGTGACCGCCGCAACCCGAAAGGATAGCGATATTTCATGGTACTTATAGACTAGTGTCAGTTTATTTTAGAGGTACTGATGCCGACTGTCAAAGATCTTCATGACAGCCGGGGCCGACGGCTTAACGTGCTCTCCGAGGCACGGGACAAGCGATAATTAACAAATCAATACGCACATAACTCTGAAAAGTCAGTGGTGTGCGCCGTGTGGGTTCGAATCCGAAACCCTCTGCACTGCAGTCTGTTGGTATCTCCACTAAGCTATCGCTGCCTAGGTTTGAGATACATGTTTGACATATTTTGTATGGAGCTTATGTCAATTATGTTTATCATATCTGCAAATCCATGGATAGATCGAATGTTGAAAACGGCCGTTATTGTTCTTTGATTGTTATAGGTATATGTTATTAAGTCTAATAAATACATACATACACATAGTCTCACGCCTATATCCTCGAAGAGGTAGAGGTTTAATGCTACACCCACTTTTCGTCAGATTTATGTTAGTCCCACGTAACAGGGGGCGAGCCTATTGCCGTACCGGGCACATTACCAGTCTCCGTGCTGCTACTGAGAATTTCCTAACGGAAAAACCCAATAACACTTTGCCCGATCCGGGAATCGTGCCCGAGACCTCCCAATCCCACGCGCACATTTATGCCGCGAGACCAACGAGGCAGTCTAGTAAATAAGAATAATTTAAAAGGTTACAATTACATCTCCTTGCAACAATGAAATTATTGTTCATTTTGGCAATTATGGTGATCATAAGCACATTATTTCTCATTCTATTACTCTGTAGACGTTGTAATCTGTAGACGTTTATATGTTAGAAGTTTATTTATGGAGTCTCAATTGCGTAAATTAATTTAGGGTAAAAACTTATTATGATGCCATGATATTACAAGACAGAGGTTACGTTACCTACGTTACTACGTGATTACTGTCAATCCGTAGAAACGGTACACTAACGCACACATCGATAACTCTATATTTTATTTTCGGTTTCACTTTGACGCCGGCTCGCAATTTTTTACAATTCATTTTTAAGATCAGATATGGAAAAAGCCCAATCATTTCCTGAACAGACCACAACTCGGAGGTAAAACGACATTTAGACATTACACCACAAATGTGTCTCCCAATAAAATATGTTACTGTTTCCGAAGTAGCCAGCGAAATTGATCATTTAAAAGTCGGAAAACCACCGGGTATGACCTAATAGATAGCGTCCTTTTGAAAAAATTGCCAAGAAAAGGAATTCTTGCAATAATAAACATATTCAATTCTTGCCTCCGACTCTGCCACTTCCCATCACAATGGAAAACAGCTCAGGTGATAATGTTGCCCAAGTCCGGTAAACCACCTAATGAAGTAGCTGCATACCGCCCGATTAGTCTGCTGCCCTGAATAGGAAAACTATTCGAAAATATATTACTAAAGAGGATGAAGGATCACCTAAATGAAGTAATTCCAGACCATAAATTCGGCTTCAGAGAGAATCACGGTACCGTTGAACAAGTCCACCGTATCGTTGACGCAATAAGCAGAGCGCTAGAGACGAAGAAGTATTGCTCGGCAGTCTTTTTGGACATTAGCCAGGCCTTTGACAAACTTTGGCATACTTTATAAATTCAAAAAAAATGCTCTCGCACTCATTTTCAACATATTAAAATCCTACCTCACTGGGCGATGCTTTGAAGTGAAATTCAACGAAGGAATTTCGGACTTGTGTGAAATCAAATCAGGAGTGCCTCAGGGCAGTATACTAAGTCTTGTACTGTACACTATATCTACTGCTGACTTACCAAAAACAGACAACACTTTAGTTGCAACATATGCAGACGACACTTCCCTATTATCCACACACGAGAATCCAAGAATCGCATCTGAACACCTATTGGTAGTAGGGCCATGCTGATTTCAGCACGAATGGGTCGGCTCGACCGGGGCGGTTTTACCCTCTCACAGAAGATCAACGTAAAGTAGCAGTACTTTTCTGCTGTGTTTCGCTTGGTGAGTGAGAGCGCCGGAGGCCCAGTCCCTCCTTCCCATTCTCTCTTCCTTTCCTTTGGGGAAGGCAGAGAGAGTGTGAAGGTTTAGGTGAGGGGGCGGTTACCGCAGCATACGTTGGACCAGTGAAGTATTAGTGGAGTCATTGTGTGGGTAGTGGGGGTCGACCCGCCGGCCAGGGAGACCCGTAGAAACGGTGGTGCCGCTGGCCGCCCGCGGTATAGTACAGGGGCCCAACTGGGACTAACCATCTCGGGAGGCTGCCCCACCAGGCCGCGCATAATCTCGGAGTGCCTCGTCGTGCCGGTTGGTGACCGGATGGTGGGACCAGGCGACCACTTCCGGGAGGGTACGGGGGCCCTTCCGTCTGGCGGATCGGCCACTGCTATTCTGCACAGTCTAATGACGAAACAATACTCCACGCTTTGTCACGCGCCGCTGCGGTAATTGCCACCTCTTTTCACGCCCCTCCTTTCTTCTTCCACTCCACTATGGCAGCAAGCATTGGTAACGGTCACACAGCGGCGTCAACCTTTCCCACCCACACACTACTTGAGGTGGAGTTCGCCAACATCCGCAGACTCCATTCAAACCTCAACGCCGTCCACCACCATCTCGAGACGGCAAGGCCGGCCATGCTTTTTCTGACGGAGACTCAAATAAGCCGCCCTGCCGACACGACTTATCTGCAATATCCCGGCTATGCCCTTGAAGAGAATTTCTACGCAAAAGCCGGAGTATGCTTGTTCGTCAGGGCGGATATTTGCTGTCGTCGTTTACGCTGCCTAGAGGACCCCTCCTTTTCCGTCCTGTGGATACACGTAAATCTGGGTTCATTAGCCCGGATTTACGTGTGTCTATACCGTTCCCATACTGGAGATGCCGAGACAACTCGACTTTTTGATTACCTGAGTCAGGCGGCAGATGAAGCGCAGGAACAGTTTCCGACCGCTGAGTTGGTGTTTTTGGGAGATTTTAATGCCCACCATGAGACCTGGTTGGGCTCTCCCAAAACAGACCACGCGGGAAGGGCTGCTCACGCATTTGCTCTCACGCATGACCTGGCCCAACTGGTACTCCAGCCCACCAGGATACCAGATATTCAGGGTCAAGCGCCCTCTTTGCTGGACCTTCTGCTGACGAGTCATCCAGACCAGTACAGTGTGTCGGTTCAAGCCCCATTGGGCTCCTCCGACCACTGTTTGGTCTGCACTTCAGTGCCAACCGCTGCGCCTTCACAACATGTGGACGTAAAGCGACGCTTATGGCACTACTCGTCAGCAGATTGGGATGGCCTGCGCAGTTATTACGCGTCCATTCCGTGGTCTCAGCGTTGCTTTGGTGGGAGGGATCCTTCGGAGAGTGCGTCTGCTGTTGCTGGGGAAATTCTGTTAGGTATGGAATATTATATTCCATCCACTTTTGTCACCAGCAACAGCAGAATTTGGCCCTGGTTCGATCGCGAGTGCGCCGATGCTGTTAAACAAAAACAGTCGGCGTACCGTGCTTAGATCAGGGCTCGGTCTCGTCGCGATCCGAATGTCCATCTCATCAAAGCGGCCTATAACAGAGCCGCTAAGGTCTGCAAGAGGGCATACACCAGAGCGGATGCACAGCGCGTTGCACGGTTTGGCCAAGAACTTCTGTCGCACCCTACGGGAAGCCGTGGATATTGGCGGCTGGCCAAAGCCGTGCAATCCAATTTCTGCCAGTCTTCGCTGCCACCGTTGCGATGCTCTGACGGATCACTGGCTCATGGGCCGCAAGAGAAAGCTGACTTGCTTGTCAATCTCTTTGCGGCCAACTCCCGAATCGATGACCGTGGTTCGCAGCCGCCATCTATAAACCACTGCGGCCACTCCATGCCTGATGTTCGCATCAGGCAATGCGATGTTCGCGCGATACTGCGGTCTCTCGATGTCCGGAAAGCTAGTGGTCCCGACGGTATCCCAGCGGTTGTTCTTAAGAAATGTGCAGCCGAGTTGTCTCCAACGCTTACACGCCTGTATCGCCTGTCTTACTCCTCTGGCGTCGTGCCGCAGGCTTGGAAGGAGGCGAACGTACAACCGATTCCCAAAAAGGGGGATCGTTCTGATCCAGCTAACTATCGACCCATAGCCATAACCCCTATTCTCTGCAAGGTATTCGAACGGATTATCAACACCCAACTCTTTCGTTACCTAGAAGATCGCTCTCTTATCAATGATCGACAATATGGCTTCAGACCGAAACGATCAACGGGCGACCTTCTAGCGTATGTCACTCACCTTTGGGGTGAGGCTATGGACAGGCACGGGGAGTCGTTGGCTATCAGCCTCGACATCTCCAAAGCCTTCGATAGAGTCTGGCATCGTGCGCTTCTTTCCAAATAAATGTAAATGCTGGTGTGCCCCAGGGATCCGTCTTATCGCCCACACTTTTTCTTCTGCATATCAATGATATGTTCACTTTCGGGAGCATACATTGCTATGCAGATGACAGTACCGTGCATGGGCGGTATCTCGGCCATCCTGCGGCTAAGCAGGCCGACATTGAGGAAAATAGGCGAAAACTTGTCGCTGAGCTTGACCAGGTTTTGAACAGCATCTCGAATTGGGGTGCTGAAAACATGGTCGAGTTCAACGCCAAGAAGACACAGGTGTGCGCATTTTCAGCTAAGTTATCTCCATTCCTTCCCCAACCTTCTCTTCTGGACACTCCACTACCGATACAGGACAGTCTAAATATACTTGGTATGGACATACGCCGCAATCTCAACCAGAGAAACTACATTGAGGGTGTCATTAAATCGGCATCTCGAAAACTCGGAGTCCTGAACAGAGTGAGGAGGTTTTTCACGCCGGAGCAGCTGTGTCTATTATACAAGACTCAGGTTCGCCCCTGCGTGGAATACTGCTCTCATCTCTGGAACGGCTCCGCTCAGTACCTGCTAGATGCCCTTGATAGGATGCAGCGGCGTGCTGTCCGTATCATAGGTGACCTTGAGGCTACTAAGTCCCTTGAATCTCTGCAATTACGCAGGGACGTAGCCTCAATGGCTGTCTTTTACCGATTGTATCACGGTGAGTGTTCAGAAGAACTCTTTCAACTCATCCCACCCTCTCCTTTCCTATCCCGAACAACACGTGCCGGGTTAAGGTGCCACCCTTATACGGTAGATCAGATACCGTCACGTACGAAAAGGTTCGGTACGTCTTACCTTTGCCGTACCATAAAAATGTGGAACTCACTGCCAGCTCACGTGTTTCCTTCCTCCCTTGATCCTGGGTCCTTTAATCGGGGCGTGAAAAAGCATCTCTCAAGGCCGTCAAAGTGAGGGCCATCATGTCACATTGCTTAACCAGCAATTGGGGATGGTGGCCTTCCCAATAGGACTTCACTGTCAGCTTACCATCAGGCAGCGTGAAGTCAATTTGACAGGTTCTTTCTAATAAAAAAAAAAAAAAACAACATCACATTGAACAAATTCAAGAATGGCAAAAAATCTGGCGAATGCAAGCAAATAAAAGCAAGTCAACACATATAACATTTACACTCATGAGGGATACTTGTCCCCCTGTGACAATTTACAATGATGAAATTCCCCAAGACGATCACGCGAAATACTTAGGCATGCACCTAGACCTGGCTTATGTTTAGCGTCCTGCTTTTGGTACGCCTATAGCATATCTACTTATTTTTACTTGTATCACATTGAGAGCCATGTTGTATTGACTTGGATTTCAACATTAAATGATAATAACACGGAGCTTGCTGCTGAATATCCTTAAATAAACAAAAATACTATTTATTATTTCTTTGGATGAACGAAACAACGTTGATGATAACAAGTGATGGTACTATTTTATTTTTGTTCCAACCCCCGTGTACCCTCTTAAATTTTCAACAAAGCTCTATCTATCCAATTTTCCTGAAATAGATTGACTCACAATCATTCCTATGTACTTCTTATCTTACAAATAGTAAACAATAATTTTCTTATAGTACGGCACCTTTAGTAATATGGAAATAGCGTCTTAGTTATGTTTCGGGGTTATACATATTTCTATAAGAAATCATTTGCATCAGTTTTGATTGGTAGCGCCATCTATCTCTTCTATTGATAGTTAATTATGTCAACACCTAGCTAAAAGATTCCTTTGCATACCGCAGTGTCAAAACGAGCGATCTTTTATCCCTTTCATTCCCAAAAGCACGCCTTGCTCTAATTGGTCGCGGAATTGACGCTGCGATGGAGTCGAAGATCAATCGTCACGCTGATCGGTTGCATGCTTACGCAGCCCCGCGCCGCGCCGAACGTGTGCAATACCGCAATATTTACCGCTTTTATACTATAAACGACAACAAAACCGCCCGCAGGTGTAGTGGAGTGATCTGTGCAGCTTCAGGACTCTCGAAGACGCCGACGGCCGCCATCTTGCAAGGTAAGGCGTGCCTCCTATATACTATAGTCATAAGATCGCCCGTTCACACACTCTTCTAGGCGATTTACCAGCCATTCTTGATACAGTCCACAATATTAATATTTTTCCATATCACGAAATCGCCTAGTACAGATTTCGGTGCAACGCCGAACCATTGATAAATGACATGTATATCGTTTATTGGTATTTTTATTGTCTTTCATTTTTCAAACCGTCATGTAATCATATTATTCTGCCGAGTGCTGTTTATTAACCAACGATAAACTAAATAAAGGAGATACTTAATATATCGTTATTGCTTGCATTAGTTTAAAAAGGCAGCGATAGCCGAGTGGATATACCAACAGACTGCCATGCAGAGGGTATCGGGTTCGAATCCACGGCACGCACCAATGATTTTTCGGAGTTATGTGCGTATTGAATTGTTAATAATCGCTTGTCCCGTGCCTCGGAGAGCACGTTAAGCCGTCGGTCCCGGTTGTCATGAAGATCTTTGACAGTCGTTACAGGGAGTCAGTACCTTCTTAATCAACTGACACTAGTCTAAACCATGGAATATCGCTATCCCTTCGGGTTGCGGAGGTCAGACAGGCAGTCGCTCTGTGGAAAAGCTAATATTCAGCCAAATCCGGATAGACTAGCAAGCGGACCCCAGACTGAAACTGGGATAACGCTAAGATAAAGAAGAAGCTTGCATTAGTTTAAAATAATTAAGATAGACATTTGTTTGACTTGCATATTTATTTTCAAATTGGCGCTTTACTTGCAAAAATATATTCATACTTTGGCACATGCTTTTAATATAATTTGTAAATATTCGTATTACTGTACCTACTTGCAAATTATTTCTCATCCAAACTGTAATCTTCACAAAACAAGTTATGAAACAGCAAATAATATAACTCTAAGGTCTGACAAATCCCATTAGCACATAACCTTTCTAACATTAGGCAATTATGACGATGACTTGCGAGCAAAAAAAACTGGAAATCAATCATCTATCTAAAGGTTTGCGCACATGACGAACTATATTTTCAGAAAAAGTATTATTAAAGTTTACGTAACCAGCACAAATATAGCCAGAATTAGGTCTCTACACAGTATAATGTAAAAAAAAAAGCCACGAGTAGCTCTCATGGTAATCTTTTTAATTATACTTCCTGACTAAAAATTATTGTTTAATCTTTTGATTTATAATTAACAAGATTTTAGCAAATAATGCTTTAAAATATTTGAACATTTGTGCGGCATTAATTGAATAAAGGTACCAAAAAACTGCTACGTAGAGGATTTCTATTTCATTCTCAATCATCTCCTCATGTTATCCCAGATACATTTCAAATTTTCACCTTAATCTGTGCACTATTCAAACCATATTTGACAGAACATTAGTTTTCCGCATTGTCTGATTTCTATAACCCAAAATAATAACGATATACCATGTTTTAGATTACAGTCAATAATTCAGGGGTGCTCTCTACATGGTAGTCTATTTAACTGGTACAAAGTTATCGCTATCTCCCACGGCGTGCACCACTGACATTATTAGCTTTTTTTAAATTATTGATTAAAAAGCAATTGCGTAATAGTGACATTTGGTTGATAAAAACTGCGAAGCAGTTCTGTTTTCAAATTAAAGATGAAGCGACGTCTGCACGACGGTCTTAACCTTATTTTCGCCTGCCCATCTTACCCTTCAGCGGACATAAAATGAGGCGTTACCCTTCATCATCTAGGTAATTATTTCCCGAATGCAGACGGGAGGTTATGAATTTTATATGAGGTAGAGTGGGATAGTGGCTACTGTAAACGTATGAAATAAAAGGGAGTTGTGGAAATAATAGGACTTAAGGTGAGATAAAACTATTGTTTTTATAGATCTAACGTCAATTTCATTGTGAATTTATAAAGGGGAGGCGGCATAGATGATTATCGCGTTTCGATAATACGGTCTTGATTTTTAAATCATTATAAAACCAAAAAGTTTAAGAATATTTTTGGTTTCATATGCTCGATATTAGCTGACCAATGAAATAATTAAATCATTACGACATGCCGTTTTGTGATTTGAAGATAATATGGTGACAGATCAGTTCTTAAGATTATTTGGTGTCTGAGGTGGCTCAAATTTAACTGAATTCCGTTGGGTTCACGGCGGGTTTGATGCTTTGTCAAACTTATTTCAGGAGTCGCTTTTTCTCTCTCCGCTTAGCCTCATAACTTTTTTGAGGTACTATTTAGGTAAGAAAAATCCGCTAGAAGAGTTTTCAAACGCTTTTAAATAGAAAACCCTTGTAGCGGATTTCCCAACCAAAATATACTAGCTCCAAAGTAATAAAATGCAATGATAAAGCTTAATTTCTACCTCAAAATGACAGTAGCCTACTTTTAAACACAGGAAATTATCTCAAATACCTTATTTGCCAGGTCGAGCCAGTGGTTCATTCAACTCAGTTCTAAAGTTAACTTTGAGGCAACATTAATCGTTCCTTGTAGCTCCATGTCAGTCAGTCACTAACCGCAAAACTTGGAAAAGGTGGAAACGCACAAGGGTCATTGAACCGAACGGACACAAACGAAATTCATTTAACAAGAAACAGGACATAAATATTCACGTTTCCTTATTTTATTAACAGAAACTCATATGCATTGTAAATATTTTCTCGTTTCGTATACACGTTGCAGTCAAACTGAGATGTATGAAGTTTGATGAAATTGCCGATGTTCTGAAACTAAACATGCATTTTGTTTAGGTTCCACTTGACGACATTACTATCGTGTGCTGAAAATGCATATTGTTGTTATTTATGATTAAATTGGTATCATGTCTACCTTAAAAAGGTTATATCTCCCTAAGGACAGTAAGATACTTTTCAACCGAATTGTGAAATTTGTTAACTGATATATTAAAATAGAGCGCTAAATAGACTCATCGTAAATATTGAAGTCGTATCAATGATTGGTTTCACAATTCTTTGGACGTAGGTTCGACTAGCCAAATACATGCTTAAGATAATGTTATCTAAGCACAAATATTATAATAAGCTGACGAGATTTCTATAGAACAAAATTGGTTGCAACTTAGCATCTGAATGTGCCAATAACGAATACAAATCAAGAAAGTTTGGTTCTAGTGCTTTTCACTTTGCAGCTAGAAAGCTAAATTTCATTAAAATATTTTTACTTTATTTTGTTAAAATACTCAATGATGCCCTATTCCCAGCTCTTCTTTGTATAAGTATTCTCATTTCATCATCATCATTTTGGCCTAAAGACTGCTGGACATAGTTCTTCCCCTAAGCTTTCCACCCAGACCGACTTTGAGCCGCCCACATCTAACCGCTCATTCAGCATCCTCATTTACATCCTCATTTAGGAGAACGATTATTTTTCCAGATATCATTACAAACCAAGAATTTTGCCATTTAACGGCAACACGGCCGTGATATATTTGTGCTCGCTTGCTAGCTTTGGAAGTGAATCAAAAAGTTTTATCTCCGTATATTGTTTTTGGCGTCGCTGTATTCATTACTAGCCTAATTATGACTTTGAAACTTCTTGCTCAGCGTTTACATTTTATTACATACTAGATGAGCGCGAGGTTACACCTGCGTTATTTAGGGCTACTGCTCAGCTCATGTAGCTCATAGCGTGATGTTTTATAGCCTTCCTCGATAAATGGGCTATCTAACACCGAAATAATTTTTCAAATCGGTCCAGTACGAGTAGTTTCAGAGATTAGCGCGTTCAACCAAACAAACAAACAAATAAACTCTTCAGCTTTATATATTAGTATTAAATATAATATTTCAGAAAGTATCTACTATATTCGTTGGTCCAGTATTGTTATAGCTTAGTAAGGTTTATATCTTATTTAAGTTTTTAATATGTTTGAGTGTTATAACAAAATATCCAATCATTTTGGCTTTTTGTATGTTAGCAATTTTTTATAGCTCGATACTTGGGTGTAAAGAAAAATCATTTTCTGTCAAATCTGTTTATACTGGAAAGCGGACTTGGATGTATGAAGCGCGAAGTAAGTAAGGGGCATTAGGTCTTTGTCCTCTCAAACCTCACCGTTTCAAATTGCCATACATAAATGACGTAAAACAGCCTGCAGCGCCACCCTACGGCAGCTCTCGTAATCATAGGTTGATGTATGAGATGTATCCAAGATCATGCTAGGATGCTGATTATGATGATAAAACTAAACAGTAGAGAAGTAACAGTATTAACCGTTCAGTACTGGCATGTAAGAATATACCCATCCTAAAAGGAAAAAAAACAAAAAGAATCTCGCAGCCTGGTAAATTCCTGTGCAAACAACGACGAATAATACAACCCAAGCTCTTCGTTTTGTGAAATTAGTTAAAAGCGGGATGTCAGTATATAAGCGTATGTGAAATAGGACTGTGTACGTCACAACTCGGATATTATTTCCACGCTGTATTCAACGAATCTCGGAGATAATCGTCTCCAAAACGTTGAACGCTTCAGGTGCACAAAAAACATTGAGAGAAAAGCAGAAAAAATACATACGTTTTAATGTTATATTTCACAAAAGAACAAAAGCCGGGAAAGCCTTAATGATCCTCAACAAAGTATGAAGTATGGCAAGTATTTAACCGCGCTCGGGGACAAATACATTTCAAAGTAACCCGGGAAGGGAGTGCTTGAAGAACTGGACGGCCACGGCGCGCGGCGTTTATTCGAACCGTTGGTGTTTGTGTGCGTAATGTGATGCTCCGTATGTGTAGATGACATAACTGGAGTGCGTATGTATGTGCGTGTTTAAGTGAAATGTGTACCTACTATCTTAAGCAGGAAATCGATGGCTAGTACGGCTACTACTGAACTTTGAGAACATTTTATGCGTGTTTTTCTTGTGACTGCACGGGTAGTTTCTGGAGATGTTATTTGTGTTTTTCTTATTTACGATGCTTGAATCTCATCTGATGCTACCCCGTCAAAAAATACATTGTTTGCTTGAGTAATTATAGATTACTAGATGATGCACGTAGTTACACACGCACCTTTTTTAACGTAATGGCTAATTCCTGACCCTGTGGGCATTTCAGGAAATCACCTCTTATTGCACCAATGTCCGCTTCTTGCACCCAATAGTTTTGGCTGTGCTTTGTCTGTTAGTCAGTCAGTAACGGACATAAAGTATTTTATACATATTGATAAATAATATTATTTTTTAAGGAGGAATTTCAGTCTGTATTCCGACAGGTTGAAATTATTGTGAATGACACAGTTACAGACATTGTGCGTTTGACGTTAATATACAAGTGTATTTTTTTTACCATCCATATATGAATAACAGACATACATACATAGAGTCACGCGTGTTTCCCAAAAGAGTAGGCAGAGACTACGGAACGCTATTTGCAACGATTCTGACATGAATATATATGAATTATTATCATTCAAAAATGTTTATTTGACTGGTCCACGAGTGTAGTAAGTCAATTGTTGATAGCAAAGCTGGTTTTAAAATATTTTGTATTTTCAAACATGGCTACCTAAGCGCAGATAGGTATGTGTTCATATGCTTAGTACCACTACAGAGACATACACAGCCCTAAGGCTGGATTTCTTGATATTTATGAATTACTCCTAGGTCCTCGGCATCCTAACAAAAGGGCTTATTGCGGTATCTGTACAGCAATATAGATGTAAACCTAAATTAAATGCGTAAGGACGCAAGCTTAGGTAGTTAAGGCACCCAAAAAAACTGGCAGTCCGGCTTGCTATAGGTCGTTATCATAATATGCCAACATCATTTATAGAAAATAACTTGGCTTACCGTACATGCTTATTAGGTATATGATAGAGCCTAAATATCCAGGATTAGAAACATAACATTTAACAGTGGATTTTAATTAATGTATGTAAACATTGTGCAAAATTCCACCCATAGGGGTTGATAGTCCATAGCAGTATGAAAATGCTGACAACACCAAGAATTATTTCAAAATTGTCACTTCCTACATATTTTTATCTTAAGTGATGCCATCTGCCGTGATAGGGGTAATACGATTGTTTATCATCCTGCGGACGCTTGCAATACAAGAGGTCAACTTGTGAAAAGGGTCGCCATACACCCTAAGGCTAGTAAAACATTTATCAAAATTGGGAGAAAATGGCTTGATGGATTATGGTGTAAACTGCAGTATTTTGCTTACGTACGACAAAATAATATTACGTAAATCTCATAACAATTTTAAACATATATTATTTGCTTTTTCAGTCTTGCAGTTACTGATATAACACAAATATAAATGATATTGGGTATAGAACTTTCAAGGAGCAGGTAAGACAATGCCGGTCATGATCTCCTGTTGGTCAGCATCAAAATTTTATGAAATCAAAATTTTGAGATTTAGTGAATAAATACCGGGCTCTCATCGGGCTTAGTTGCAGGTAGATTACTAGATGATCTGTCGGTGACTACGACCGATGTAAGGTGCTTAAAACGTTTATATTAGACACTTAAAATAAACAAGTATCACACATTCGTGACATCAATATTATAAAACTTCGTTGAAACCCACCGATACCAATGTATCTTCATTTCTTGTAATTAAAACAGACAAAAAATCTATAAAAATCTTTTATAGTCGAATTCAATCTCTTTTCCATATCGATCTATAGTCATAGCTCTATTTCAGTTACACAATAGTCGAGATTTTTCGTCACAGGAGTTAAAAGCAGTCAGAAATATTACAGACCGTGCGCGTTCCGTGCAAAAAAGGAAGAGAAATATCAGCTGCAAAGCCTATTTCGTTGGCACCTCGCGAATAGATAGGCGTGGTATGAATTCGTGCGCCGCAGAAATATTCGATGTTTTGTCAATTCTCACTCAATATCATATTTTGGAGGCAGGCTGGTAGGTTAGTAATGATTATTCTAATTTTAACTACTTTTTTGAATTATGTCATTTTAAATAACCGTGACTATTGAAGTAGTTTTTTCAAGGTAGTAGAGCCTTGCTGATATCAGCATGAATGGGCCGGCTCGACCGGGGAAGTACTACCCTCTCACAGAAAATCGGCGTAAAGTAACAGTATCTAAACTGTTGCGTTTCGTTCGGTGAGTGAGAGTGCCGGAGGCCCTACCCCTTATTCCTTCTCCCTGATCCCACTCCTCATCCTATCCCCTTTTTCATCCCCAAGGGGTGGCAACGCACTTGTGACTCCTGTGGTGTTGCTTGTGTTCATGGGCGGTGGTAATTGCTTACCATCAGGCAATCCGACTGCTCGTTTACCGCCTATTACCATAAAAAAAGTCGATAAGTATTGCAAATAGCTTGAGTTACAGTTAAGGGTAGAGTAAGTAATTTAGTCCATATAAAAGTCTTTTAAAAGATTAAGTACCTTCCAAATTTTCTGAAAATTCTTAATTTAAAACTTTTTATCAACGGACGTAGAACTACGTACACTAATGTAAATGTAGAATCGTAATGTTATTATTTTTCAATGTGATGTTTATCCCGTGAGAAGGCGCGCTATGAGCATTTTGTTCACGCATAAATTCATTGCTGTAAATTTCAAGTTTAGCTTTACTGTGTCACTACAAGCTTCATAAAACCTTCCTAGAATTTCAGCCCCACTCCTCAGACGCAACTCCCGTGCTACTAAGTGCCACCACGACTGCGTGGTGATGGGTTTGTGTGCGATGCATCGTGAAGCGCGGCATTTTGCTCATTGCGCGCCCGTTCGTGTAAGTATTTTTTTCTTAATAAAAAGACTAATTGTATTGTATTGTTCGTAGTTATTATGCACGGTCATTGATTAACTTAGTGGATATAATATTTAAATGTTTTATTTATTTCTTACAGTTAACAAGGACTACAATGCGTGATCGAAAAACCCCTCAAAGGACAATGAGCAGTTTTATCCCAAGTTTTGTAACATCTTGAGATATATATCTAACTACTATAGGGTGCCCGCAGCTACGCCCGCACATTACCTGTTTCTGCCGAATCTCGTGAGAGATCCTGGAAATCCCTTTTTAGTGCACCCCTGTAGTTACCAAGGAACATAAATCCCGAATTGCAGCTTCTTGTGCCCGTAGTTTTAGCTGTAGCTTGTCTGTCAGTCAGTCAGTAACGCAAGAATTTTATATATATATATATATACAGATGAAAGATCTCAATAAGTGTATTATTTTTTTATTGGCTCTGTAACATGTGCAGGGAAAATGTTATAGGGGTTTAAAAAATAAAACGAAATGCGCGGTCTTATCTGAGTGAACAACTAAGAAATGGCATGTAGAAAATCAAATATGCATAGGAATATGCTAGGCAATCATTAGTTGTATCACTAGTAGATACCAGCATGATTAGGTGCATAATGCCACACTCGGAAAATGCCACTTTCGCAAAATGCTACCCTTCCTATATGCCACATTAGCAAAATGTGTTAAAAAAAAGCATGCATTTTGTGCACTATACCAGTGTGCACCGAGCATGTCACTTTTATGCGCCATATGTGTTATGAAAGACACATAACTCAAAACCTCATGGAAGACAAAATCGTTCCATTTTTATTGTGATTTTGTTTTTTATATATTTTTTATGTAAATTTTGCCAAATATTAAGACCAAATTGTAATATTTTTTGTCTTTACATATAATACTGCATTTTGGTTATTGAATATTAAGAAAACACTTTAATTAAATAAAGACTTTTAATTTATTAAAACATTTAAATTTGAAATAAAAATATAATTTATATCAAAGAAAACGTCATTCGGAGCCGCGTGACAGTTTTGCTCACGCGCGCCTGCTCGTGTAACTTTTTAGGGCGCGCCTTCTCATGGGTTATAGGCGCCATGTAATAACCTAAATGAACAAATTGATTTTGTCTTATCTGTTTGTGTTTGATTTTTTTTTGACAGGTCGATTTTAAACTTTCACGATTTGTATACATCATAAACGTAGGAGAATAACAGAGGTATTTATAAACTAATGGAAGGAAAGAGGAACCCACCACGCACCCTTGGATTTACCACCCCAACTATTGCAATAGAAAAAGGTTGACAATACCGAACTCGGTATTGTCAACCTTTTTCTATTGCAATAACACTAAAAGGATAAGGGATATAGTCAAATATATTAAGACGTGTTTACTTAAAAAAATATTTATTTAATTAAATAAACTTGTGCTTCGCAGAATACTTGCAGTGTTACGACGACAGAGAGGAACTTACTAATTCTATATGATACAGGTCTCTTTATACTAAACAAATGTGTCACGCGATGTCACGTGGTTTCATGGCGTCTTGGTGGTCTTCCAGAAAGAAGGAATCATTATATTTAATGGTTATGGATTTGGCGATCGTAAACTTTATTGTAATCACGTATTTAATATATGAAACCAAGTAACATGACAATTATTACGTAACGTCATCCTATCGTTATCGTTTGGAGTGGGTGAGCAGGCTGCATAACTCCTCCCTCCGTAAGTTCAAAATCGTCATCTATATTTTTATTAAAATTAGGTTGATGATTTTGATTAAACACAGATTTATTACATTTACAATAATACACAAAAATGACAAAAACAATAAACAATATAACATAGAGCATTAGTGTTCCTATACTAACACTATGAAAATTCACTGGATTGACTATTGGCTTTTCACTTAACACTTCACTTTTTAATACGTGCGATAACAACTGTAGATTTTCCATGTTGACGTGATCCAAGTTGATCGGCTTTCCTCGCATCGTTTCCTTCGTAGTAACGATGTTGGGTAGATGAATGCTCGGCGTACTGCGGAACATGACTTGTGCGGCTTGAATACTGCTTTGTTTCTTTAGCGTTAGTTTTCCAACTTAAATCTTACAATCATTGTTTAAAGTTATAATATATGTACCAAGTATGTCGTGTTGGTTTATGTCGCTTTCACAATATTCGGTGAGTGATACATGGACTCCAGTGTATAGTAACCACGATTCTGTTTGTATCGCTTTGACTTTGACATCAGTAGATTCGAGCAGCAGGGGCGAACACGAAGTTATTTTTGAGGAAAACTTCATCAAGTCTTCGATGCATCTATCTTCATTTTCTATGGACAAATAGTTCTCACGACATAGGAATCTTCCGTCATCGATTTCCTTACATGGTTCAGACAGTGACATAGTTTTCAATCCTTTCGCAAGTATAAAGGAATGTTTTGGGGTAATTAGGAATGTTGCATTCAGTTTAGGATTGTACATAGGAAAGGGTGTAAGGAAAAATAATTGTAAACATCAGACTGAACCACCGGTACTGACAAAATAAATATTATTTGTTTGCTCTTTACATAAGCCTTTATATTTATACTATGTTCAATTTTGATTAGGTTATCGACTTTTACAGGAAAAATAAGTTTATTTACCTTTTCAATGCCTATAAGAATATTAAACAATTCATCTGTGTTCAATAGCGATTGATGTAGTATATTAAGCCTACTAAATGCTACGGCAGTTTCTACTTCATCTAATCTAGTTAACAAGATCTGAAAGTTATATATTCGCAAATTATATGTATTCAATACAAGTGCCTTGCTTCTTTGATACTGAGTTCTGTTTAAAATATCTTCTATTTCATCCATGTTTTTTTCTAATATAATAAAATTATTTCTCGTTGAATTTGTTGTATTTATAAGTGCATCGACCATTTCAGAAATTAAAGTTATTTTATATATAACTTGATTTTGCTTAACTTGCATATTATTTATTAAACAATCATACTTTAATGCATCTTGATTATCTAAGTTGCCTGTAATGGCTTTAACTATGGAATCAATAGGGTTTATAAGACCTCTCTTAATTCTAATACTAGGTATAAGTTGACTATATTTTTCTAAAGTAATGTTCATTATATACTGAACTTGCAACTCTGCATCTACTATACTACAATCTAATGAATATATGTCTAAATTATCTTTCATATAACTATTAATATATTTATATTTGTTTACATTATATTCTATATTACTATGTATTAACTCTAAGTCTAAAATTTTAATAATTTCCTAATTATATAAAGTTATTAACGCTTGTCCTTCTTTTACGGGAAGTATGCCTGGATTTTCCTCAATTTTCTTTAGTTGAAGGGCCAGGTTGAGGGCTAACTGTCCTAGTATCCATACTGCGTACATGCGGAGGACGTTTTATATCTTTAATTGGTACTCTAGTTTCTCGATTCTTTGTCTTAACGGGAACTGTATTTCGATTCACATCACCTGCTATTACTGCCTTTTGGTATCGGGGCTTATCTTTACTGCGCCTAACATTCACGCCTTTAATATAAACATTATCACCTTCCTTAACTTTGAATTTAGTCTCTCCACCTCGTTTATTTTTAATTTGAACTTTAGATTCTAACATTTTATTCGTAAGATATTTATAAAGATATTTAGTTCTTTTCATGTGCTCACTAACGAGTTGTTGTGTATACTGTTTATTAAAATCTACCTCAAATGCGCCCGATGCGTCTGTATGTCCAAAGACTACTTCGAACGGTGTAAGACCTGTCGATGAATGTATCGACTGATTGTACGACATTATAGCATACGTCATAACTGATATGGCATCTGTAATTTTCCTTTCATATTTCGCAAGTCTATATATTTCTATTATAGTTAAGTGGAAACGTTCTACTATACCCATCGAGTTCGGGTTATGAGGAGTACTTATGTGTAATTCTACTTTATAAAATAATAACATTTCTTATAAGAGGTTATTGTTAAATTCAGAGCCTGGATCTGAGCTAATCCGTTTAGGAACACCATACAATGAAAAGTATTTCAACAAAGCTCTAACTACTTCTGGGGTAGATCTATTAGCTATCTCGAATGCTTGACCAAGCTTACTAAATGCATCAACAATTGTTAAGAAATATGTATTTTCTATGGAAAATATATCTATAAATATTTCCTCAAACGGCTTTGTTTGCGTTAGCGTTATTTGTAGTTCTGGTTTTAAAGGCTTTCTATCGTACTTCATTAACTTACATGCTTCACATGAATTAATAATACTGGCAACTGTTTCATGTAAATTATTCCAGTAGTAGGTGCGTTTTAAGTGAGTAATTGTTTCTTTAATGCCTCTATGACAAGTTTTTCCTATGTGATATTTTAAGACTATATTTCTTTGTTCATCTTCGTCTTCTATATATACTACTCGTTTTGTATATTCATATATCATTATAGAACCTTTCTTAAACAAACTAGTTATAATATTACTGAATAGCTGCTTATGTTTACTGTCCTCGAAGTAAATAAAATATTTAATCTTCGGCCTAACATATTCTTTTAAAAATTGTTTCACTATCTCAGGATTTTCTAACGGCATATGGACTTCTAATATCTTTTGCCTATCTCGCGAAAGATCTTTAACTGTCAACTTATTTCTATTCCACGTATAAACTAATATTTGATTGGGTTTCGTGTCAATAGCTTCGTCTAAAATTGGAATATCGGCGGAATCTGTATTTTCCTCGGAATGTATAGTAACTATTGTGGATTCATCCTTTTCCGATGCTGTAGCGGTTCTACTATCTAATGAAGGAATTGAGTAAGGCGATTTTCTTGATGTCATCTCATTTACATCGTCAGATGAGATAACGATAGAGTCTGGGAAATTTATTTGAGTGGAAAAATTATCTTTATCTAACGCATTAAGTTTTATTCGTGACAATGCATCTGCGTTGCCATTCTGTTTACCCGGCTTGTATTTAATATCGTAATCATATTCATCTAATCTAAGTCTCCAACAAGTTAAGCGACTACCAGGTTCTTTAAAATTCTGTAACCATACAAGCGGTCTATGATCACTTAATATCGTGAATTTTCTACCATATAAATACGGTCTTAAGTGCTTACATGCCCATATTACAGCTAGCAATTCTTTTTCTATGGTGCTATAGCGGGTTTCTGTATCATTTAACATTCTACTAGCATAAGCTACAGGTTTATCACTGCCGACAGGGCCTTGTGATAATACGGCACCGATCGCATAGTTTGATGCGTCAGTTGTTAATAAAAATGGTTTATCGAAATCTGGAAACTGAAGTAAAGGTGCATTTGTTAGCAGTTCTTTACACTTTTCGAATGCGTTTATGTATTCAGTATTTAAAACTATCTTTCTACCTTTCTTTAGACAACTTGTTAACGGTTGCGTGATTTTACTAAAGTCTTTTATAAATTTCCTATAATAACCTACTAATTCAAGAAAACTTTTTATTTCCGTTTGCGATTTCGGAATTGGAAAATTTAATAAAGCTTTTATTTTATCATTATTCGGTTTTAACCCGTCCTTAGAAATAGTATGTCCTAAGTACAAAACTTCTTTCCTTAAAAATTCACACTTATCTAACGTAACTTTAAGATTTGTTTCTCTTAACCTATCGAAAATTTTCCTTAGTTTTTCTATGTGTTGAGATAAACTATTTGAAAAAACTATTATGTCATCTAAGTAAACTAAGCAATGGATACCTTGCAGACCTCTGAGCACGTTATCCATAGCTCTCTGAAAAGTGGCGGGAACCGTCTTCAAACCAAAGGGCATTCGAGTAAACTCGTAATGTCCCGACTGCGTAGTGAATGCTGTCTTTGGTTGATCTGCTTCATGGACCTCCAATTGATGGTAACCACTTGCTAGATCGATCGTAGAAAAATAGGACGCTTTTCCTAGCCTATCAAACAAGTCTGTAATGTTTGGTAACGGATACTTATCGTCTATTGTGATTTCGTTTAACCTACGGTAATCTATAACCATCCTATACTTTTTCTCGCCAGATGCATCCATTTTCTTGGGTACGAGATGCACTGGAGCACTCCACGGTGAGTGGGATTCTTTAATAACATTATTTTCTAATAACTTATTAACTTGTCTTTGAATTTCCTCATTTTGGGCAATGGGTTGCCTATATGGGCGAATATATATAGGATCTTCGTTTAGAGTCCTAAACCTATGCTTAACGGAGTTTGAGAAAGATAAGAGTATTTTCTCGCAATGGAAAATATCTTTATATTCTGCGCATAACTTTTCTATGTGCGATTTTTCCTCGTTATTCAAATGATCTAATCTTAACTTAGACAAATTTTCCTCTAAAATATATTCTAAATTTAAATTATTATCTATACTTAAATTATTAACAAAACACGGTTCCTTATCTAACCTAACAATATCTACGGGTCTATCGAACGTAATTGTAACTGATTCGTTTGTGGTGTTTTGTATGACTGTCTGAGCGAACGAGTCTATACACGTAACCATCGCGTCTGGCATACGAACTCCAGGACAAAATTCCGTAAATCTAAATAAACCTGTACCGTTCTCTAGAACTGTCGGGATTTTTACCCTATTTTCCGATCTAGGCGGTAACTTAATATAATAAAAATGGTTATACCAGATGGGTATATCCGTAAACTTAGTTTTTAACACTTGACGTTTCATGTCAATACTAGCCTCTAGTTGTTTTAATAAATCTATACCTATTAATCCATCGTAACATTTATCGACGTCATATATATAGAAAGTATGGGACATATTTGTGCGAAATGTCTTCGGCAACGGAATATGTACTACTTCATTATGGTTGCTCCAACCATGCGTACTATAAACTTCGAAATACTTATTTAATTTAAAACGAGAAAAGAATTGATTTGCTTTTTGCGGACTTATAAACGAACGTGTGCTACCTGTATCAATTAAAAATATAGCGTCTATTTCTGGTAGCTGTATATATGGTAGTCTTAGGCTATCACTATAGTTGAATTTAATTATTTCTCTTGGTCTCCTTGTGAGGCCTCTATATGAAAATTTCCCGTCGGTGGTGAAATTTCATAATTATTCCTATACTCGTTTGCCTGTTGCGGCGTATAGAATATATCGCTATCATTATAAGTCATATTATTCCGTACGGTTCTCATAGACGCGTCAACGTTTGGTTTCGGAGGGTTTTGTGGATTATTATTCAACCCAAAACGAAACTGATTATTCGGGTTCATTTTAAAGAATCCCGATTGTTTATAGTTGTTAACAGTTCGCGGAAACTGTTGTTGAGGCTGACTATAAAAAGGTCTATTATTATTAAAATTAGGTCTATAACCTTGCGGTTGTTGAGGCGTAAACTTATTATTTGTATTTGGTGTAAAGTTTGACTTAAAAGGGGGTTTATACTGTTGATGTGGAGAAATACCAAATTTAAAGTTATTCGATGTAAACGGTTTTACAACATTTTGTGGGTTAGCTACATTCTGCGATGAAGGCGAAGAAAATGAGCTATTTTGGTTATACGCTTTGTTTTTATGTCTCGCGTTAAAACGTGTCTGAAAGTTGACTTCTTCAGTGACAACGCTGAGTGCAGATTCCAACGTAGTACAACGGTTTAGTCTAACGAATTTAATTAAGTCTTCTGGTAAATTATATGTAAAAACATTTAACGCGGTATTATTATATATAATATATTTTGCTGCCTTTATGCCTTCGTCACTTAAGAGGTTTACTTTAGATATGAGCGAACTCCTACAGTTCTGTATTCTGTGGCATAAATCTATATACGATTCTCCTGACTTAATTTTAATGTTTTCTAATTCTATGGCAATGCACGCCTCTGAACGTGGATCGCCGAAATGTTGGATCAGTAATTCTTTCAACTGATCCCATGAAGCTATATTTTGCCTTTCACTAACTAACACGGCTGCCTTCCCTATTAACCTACTTGTAATAACATGGTATAAATAAGCTAACTGTGCAGGATTGTTATCCCCTCTAAAACTAGTAATAACGTATTCACATTTTGTGATAAAAAGATTTAATAACTTTCGTCCCCGTCAAAGCGTGGGATAATACATTGGATTTCTTTAGGAATTAACGCTATTTGATTCATATTTAAAATAATGGTAAACAATTACACACACAAAAATAGAGCAAAAAAATAACTTATCTAAGTGTAAATTCAGCTATTTTGGCATAAAAATACATGATACACTAACGATGGCGATTTTTGGTCCAGTTAGATGTATGGATAGTACACGAGGATATGGAAATACAGTGCGAAAAGGATTTACTCACATTAGACAGCTTCCCCTCATGACGAGCTTCTCTCCGGTCCGTACCTTCTTGCGGTATTTGACGAATTTGTATTTGTAGATTCTCGAACCTAGGCCTATGCGCTCCGACCGACGTTGCGTACCGATTTGTGTGTACCGGAACGACGACTTCTACGCGATACTAGATCCGACCCGACTGCGCCAGTCAAATTTATTAAGACGTGTTTACTTTAAAAAATATTTATTTAATTAAATAAACTTGTGCTTCGCAGAGCACTTGCAGTGTTACGACGACAGAGAGGAACTAACTAATTCTGATACAGGTCTCTTTATACTAAACAAATGTGTCACGCGATGTCACGTGGTTTCATATGATCTTGGTGGTCTTCCAGAAAGAAGGAATCATTATATTTAATGGTTATGGATTTGGCGATCGTAAACTTTATTGTAATCACGTATTTAATATATGAAACCAAGTAACATGACAATCATTACGTAACGTCATCCTATAGTTATTGTTTGGAGTGGGTGAGCAGGCTGCATAACTATATAGGAATGGTATGGGTTCCAGGAAGATACCTGACTTGCAGTATCCCGCTGTATGCGCCGACTATATTTCGACACGTGTTTCGCCTCTGCACGAGGCATCCTCAGGAGCGATGGGCAACGACTGAGCCCGAGGTATTTATGCCTTTAAATAAGTTAATTATCGCGAGCAAGACCCGCTAAATAATATTGTATGTATAATATCTTTTGACTGAATGTAAAAAAAATAAGAAAGTAACATCATCAACATCAGCCTTTAACAGTCCACTGCTGGACTAGGCCTCTCCTTTGAGAGGAGGAACTTGGTCAACTATACCACGCCATGGCCAAATGGGGTTGGTATAGGGTTGTATCAAGTTTTCCTTCTCTTACAGTGCTGTTCTCTGCATAATATGCTCCTTCTGTCGGCTCTTACGACACCCACGGGATGATATGGGGTGGTGATATTCCGTATTCTTAAACCGTCACCACACGGATAAAGAAAGTAACATACTCATAATATTTTCCTCTTTACCGATATATTTTTACTAAATATTAATGCTTATTATTATATAATGAAAAATTGTATACTTATCTCGCTTCGTGAATTATGTATTCCCATACCAAGCTATTAATATCATTAGAATAATAATACCTTGGGAGAACACGCGGCCTTACTGTAGTACTGAACTTGTTTGTCTTGACCTTGTGAGACAGTAACAAGAGTAATATTAATAAACATGTAATATTTCATAAAATATGTTATAATCTCTACTATCCGTATACATAAAATTCTTGCATTGCAGACTGACTGACAAACAACACAAAATCTGAAATTTGGCATGCATGTTTCGTAGGGAACGTAGAGGTGCTCTAAGAAGGGATTTTCTGTAAATTCTACGTGATCGGGAAAACGGTGCATTAAAAGATTAATGTGCGCTCGTAGCTACCTCTAGTCAATGTATAAAAAAACTGCGATCGCAATCAAATTTATTAAAACAAACTAATGTCTATCGGGTTCTGAGAGAGCCCGGAGCTTTGATTAGTTTCTTCTATTTAATTCTTTTCATCGTAGTTTTGTTTTGTAATGATGAATGTCAATGAATCATGACCAGGGTAGTTACTTTATAATTGCTATTTCAAGTTTAATGTTGATATAATTCTCAATGACATGAGAGATTATAAATTAAGTCAAGTATAATTCGAATCACCAGAACTAGAAATCGGCTAAACTTAACAAAATGTTAAATTTAAAAAATACGCTCTAGAACATTTTGTCAAGTTCAGCAGATTTTTAGTTATACGTTGTTAATCCGAGCAAGAATAAGTAATACATTGCATTCAAGCACAAACACGCAAACATTGCCGGTTTACCACCATTAGACCGTAGCATGTATGGCTGATTTTATTTCGATGTACAAGTTCATTCAGTAACTTTTTTTTATAGTAATAACTTAATAAAATTAAGCATTTTCTTGGACGCCAATATGATTTATTTTAAATTGCCTTTCGGGATATATACCACGTACGTTTGTTTGGAGTAACCGATATTTTGGCACTGTTGCAAGCGCCATGTTCACGGATGTACTGAGGGTATTGCGGGTGAATGAATGTTACAAGCAAGTATAACGGTCTACTCGCTTTCTTACTCGTTTTTTGCATTCAACACCAATATGATCTTTATAAAACGCTGTATAAACACGAAGCAGTCTAACCTTAGCTACATAGGTGCCTATATAAGTATATTAGCACGTTGCCCTAAAGTTGTACGCTTGATCGCTATAAATAGTGGCACCCAAAACTTCCCGCAACTTGTCAATTTATGACTACTGGCAACATCTACTTATTTATTTATCATATTTTAGCCGATATTTACAACACCATCCTGTATTAAGTTTCTTGTTAACTATGTCCAAGGGTTCGCTGAAGTAGGTTATATATTAGGGTGAATTCCGTTCAATTTTGAGAATGCTTGGTATCTTGAAGCTAAATAGGCACATACATGACGGTATGCGTAATTTCAAATAAGTAACCAATATTAATGTTCGGTGATTTATAAAGATAATTTTATAGGAATATACAATGTGCAGCAGTAGTATAAGTTGTTGTATTGCCGCGTCGTTTAGCACTGCCCCTAAGGTTATCGGTTCGATCCCCTAACATAAGTTTGTGTGATTTACATAAGTGTTTTTGAATTGGATTGGATTTTTTGATTGAATCATTGTAAAATCAAAAATAATTCTGTGTTTTCGCAATCATAACAAAGCATAGTCAAAACTACAGGGTGTAACAAACAATTTTTTTCATTTATGTTCCTTGGGGACCGTAAAGATGCACATCGCTTAGAAGGGAGTTCTTGAAATCGAATCGAGAAAAACGGTTAAATAAAAATTGGATTATTTTTTTCTAGTCAATTAAAATTAAGCTATTGTTATGCAATAGCACATAGCTAAAGCAGCTAAACATATTATTATTATAATCTCGCAACAGTAGATAATACAAAAATTAACCCTCTTTTTAGATTTTATCTTGGTTAATTAGGATTACAAGTTTTAAACGCTGTGTCGGGATTGCTGACTTCTAGAATCCATGTCACTAATTTGTCAACTAGGGTGACTGCCTGTCCAAAAACTCTTAACACTTTTTCTGTCATAATTTTAAAGTCAGTACTTTTTTTTTCAAGTCATTTAATTAAGGCCATTTCTTAAGGGAAATAATTTGTCTCTCTTCTACATGTATCATTTTCAAACATCATGAAGATATGAAATAAGTTGAATTATGTGTGAGTGAAACAAATGTGAGACTGTTGTAGAATTCTTGTGAAAAATGTTGGAGGAAAGTGGAATGAAAATATTGAAAAGTTAAACATAATTTATTATTTGTCTTGCCGTACGTTGCGTGTTTATTCAATTGTGAGCACTTATATCACTTGACCATCATCTTTATATCACACTAGCTGAGCTCGCGGTTACAGCCACGTTATTTCGGGGCTACTGCTCCGCACCCGTGCCTTAGTAGTAGCCAGTAGTTACCGAGATGAGTGCGTTCAACCAATCAACCAAACCTACAAACAAACTCTTCAGCTTTAAGTATAATATTGAAAAACATTTTTACTCAAGGCTAACATTTTCTGTAACTACATAGACTTTTTTATTCAGCACCCGCATCTCTTTCACCAAAACAATATTTGTCTACAAACTCATCTTGGAACCCTAAAGAGTTCAGCATTCGGTTGCTTACTGACCGAATTTATCCACGCCGGGAGTAACTGTTACCGGGTCTCAAGGGTCATTGATATTTCTATTAAGATTTTATAAAAATCTCAGTCTCGATGCGGAAAAATGAATTAGAAATATTGAGAGATTTTAATCGATTATTTTTACATAATTATATTACCTAATTTCTCGTTCAGTTGTAGGCTCTTAAAAAAGGTTAATACTTTCTAAACAAGATAAAGGTTAAAATATATTGAAATAGTCTGATTTTAGGATTCTTGCCCTTTGACGGTTAATACTCAGAAAATATTTTTGAAGAGGTCTCTATTAAACAATGCTTAACGAGCAATTTAGAATCTGATAAAGTGTCCGGCAGATTACAAACTTACACATGAGCCTAACGGTAGTAAAGGATCTCCATAGCAGACGCAACGTATTTAACGTGCTTGCTGAGGTACGGGACAAACGACTTCGTGCTATTGAATACGTTTAAGCTGAAATCCACTGCCTAGTATACCTTCTGACATGAACTGTCGTAGCTCCCGTATTATAATATGACATTCTTGCGTTACTGACTGACTGACAGACAAGCTACAGCCAAAACTATTAGGCACAAGAAGCTTAAAATATATCATGAATGTTCCTTGGGACCCTAAGGGTGCACTTAGAAGGAATATCTCTAAAGTTCCACGGGATCGGGCGGAAATGGTTTAATTAGAAAAAAAGTTAGGACGTAGCTGCCGGCGTCATCTAGTTGTATTATATATTTTTCTGATTTCATACCTAATGATAGAATAAAATTAGTATCCCCCCGTGGGATCTCCACCTTGTCGTGGTGGGGGGCTCAGTAACCGTGGGTTTGAGGTACACCCACGGTGAAGTTAAGCGGGAGGGGACGCTCCACGTGGGCTTGCGTAAGGGCTGCGTAGGATGCGTCCCAAGCTGTGGGTGCGAGGGACAGTTCTGTCTGTCCCTCGCAGTCGGGTGCGGTCGCGGAAGGAGAGGCGTGTCGGTGTTGCGTTGCCGCGCGCCCTATCTCCCGCGACCAAATGGGGGCGCACCATCGTTGCGTCGCGGGTGGGGCCGCAGAGGAAGAGGAGATGCGGTGTTGCGTTGCCGTTCTTCCTATCCTCTGCGGCCGCTGGGTGTTTTAGGGGCGGAGCCCATCACCTTTATCCGCCGCCGCGGGGGTTTCGTTCGCGGCCCGCCTGGCCATCTGTTGGGCCAATACCCGTCGGGGGGTAGCGAGGAATGCTTCGGTGAAACCCTACCCTCCGACACATGGGTACATGAGGACCACGGGTTGGTTTTTAGTCAGTAAGAGTCTGACAGTCCCCTTCGTCCTTTCCCCCCAGGGTGGAGGGACTCCATAAGGATTTTCCAACAGACACAAAAAAAAAAGAATAATATTAATATGACAGCCAATATCATAAACTAACAAACGTTTATATAACAAGTATAAATATAATTTTATATCAGCAAATAGACAGATAACAAAATGTAAGCTTCATACATTACAGAGGAATAAACGCAATAATATCCAGCAATAATATCGCGCGTATAATCCATGTATACAAGCAATTCCTTAGTTATTACGGACGACGAGCAATATTAATAGCTGGCGTATCATTGGACTTGACCTGATTTAGTAGCCTGCATCATTCATGGGCTTATCACGGCATTGTTACCACACTTATTACTTGTGTACGGTTTATATTAGGTAATGGCTAACAATTTTATCTCATTATATATGTCTGCTGGTTGCAAAATTAATATACCCATATAGACAAGTAAGTTTGGAGATATACGCAGCTATACCCACGCATTTTATTTTAATTTAACTGTTTCCTCCCGATTCCGTAGGAATTTCGGTAAAGCCCCTTTTAATGCTCCCTTACGGTCCCAAAAGAAAATACATGTTAAATTTCAGTTTCTTTCACTCTCACTCTTAGTCACTCAGTATTGTAAGAATTTTATATTATGTCATACGAAATTAATCACATTAACTAGCTATTTTTTATAACATCTTGGTAATCTTGGATAGAAATGTATAAATCAAGGGTCAGTTTCGTACTGGACATCGTAATGTTAACGGGCTGATTAACTCAGAGAATCATTTTAATAGGTTTTTTGTGATCCATAAGTAGCGCTCCGTCAACTTATAAAATTTACGAAAAATAACTATACGTCCTTGGATTACACCTGGTCTTCTGAAATGTATAAAAAATCGGGACTCGTTACATCAAAAGGTGAAAGCAGACACTGACAACACAATACTCCAAAAACATACAGAAGATATTGTAACTTCTGTAACAACTTGCTGCATAAGTTGAAGTCTGCATATGAACGCACGCAATTTCAGAATGCTAGGGGCACAGATAAGAGAAGTAGTATCAGATGGAACGCGTGGCACAGTTGCGTGCGGCCACTAAAGCAAATACAAAATTGAAAAGCGAATACAAACTCGTCTCAGTGCGCTACGAAGCATCGTACAGTTCACGCGTCACGATCACTTCAACTTTTAAATTCTCAAAATGCCATCTTGTGTTCTTAACCACTGTAAAAGTTGTTCCTAAAAACAAAAACAGGAAAATGGAATATCTTTTCACAGGTAACTATTGATAATTTGACTGTTTCCTAATTTAATTTCGATAAAATTCGTATTTGTGCAAGAAATATGTAAGTGTTGCCAGTTTTTGTCGACGCCGTTCTGCCTGAATTAGGGAAAATGCACTTGTCAATTGATTATGTGATAATGATTGTCATGTTAATGAAAAATACATTACCGTATTATAAAAGTATATTGTAGATATATCTTCTTTCTCATAAATATAGTAATAGAATTTTAATTTCCATTAGTATATACCTTACATAATATTGTTTTAAGTTCGATCCCCAAATGATCCAAATATTCGTGTACACCTGCTACTCGTCAAGCTTATACACTTTGACCTTTGCACCGTTCTTATGGCGTAAAAGATAAGTATCAAAATCGTACAGCAACTGTTTAGCTTGACTTGGCGCCGTGTGTACATACATACTTATGGCGTAGGGAATAAGTATCAAAATCGTACAGCAACTGTTTAGCTTGACTTGGCGCCCTGTGTACATACATACTAATGGCGTAGGGAATAAGTATCAAAATTGTACAGCAACTGTTTAGCTTGACTTGGTGCCGTGTGTACATACATACTATTTATTTCTCACTCGGTACCTACATTTAAGAAATGTATTTATAAAAGCATTAATTAAATCCATGGTAAATTCTTCAAAACCGCAAATGAATATAAGAATATTACATAACTATATGCAAAATACTGGGAGATTATTCATAATCTGGCAACTTTACATACACATAGACGCGCGTGTCCGTACAGTGCCAGTCGCCAAAGGTTACGCACACATAGCTGTCAACGCCACACTTAGTTGGACGAATGCGCTCTATCTGATACTACTTCTCTTATCTGTGGCTAGGGGTAATTCAAAGGTGACTTGGGAAGTAATTAAGACCATTAGTAACATTACACGGGACAATAAACCACCAAATGAACTTTTTAACACCTAAAGAATCAGTAAATTCAATTAATAAATATTTCGCTAATATTGGGTAGTCTCTTGCGTCTAAAATTCAAAATACACACATGAACAACAGTGTAAACTTAAGCAGATATGATGTTTGGGATAAAAATAGGCTGGGCAAATCTATGGTTCTACCAGAAATTACTGCTTTGGAGCTCGAAACAATTATCCTAGGTCTCAAAACTAATTGTGCGGTGGGTTGGGATGGTATTTCTGCTGATGTGCTTAAATCAACACGAAATGTTCTGATACCACCGTTGATGTATATTTTCAACCAGTGTATATCTATAGGCATTTTTCCTGAGGTGTTTAAAAGAGCTCTTATACGTCCGGTCTATAAGAGTGGGCACAGAAATCTAGTAACAAACTATCGACCTATTTCAGTTTTGACCACAATTTCCAAAGCCTTCGAAAAGTACATAAACGCCAAATTAAAAGAGTATTAATATGGTTTTATTGAAGGTAAGTCCACGGAAGATGCTATGATTGACAGAGACGGTTACAAAAAATATAGATAACAAACGTAAAGCAATAGCCATTATTCTTAGATTTATCAAAGGCGTTTGACACGGTTTCTGTTCCCATTCTTCTAGACAAGATGGAAGCTATAGGCATACGAGGGACTGTTCTTGACATCTTCAGGAGTTATTTGAGTGGACGGACGCATTGTGTGAAAATTGACAGCTGGGTGAGTGATGAGATTCCAGTGAATTGCGGCGTACCGCAGGGAAGCGTGTTGGGTCCTCCTCTCTTCCTGATATACGTAAATGACCTGTGTCACCTCTCAATACCGAACTGTAAAATTATTACATACGATGATGACACCTCTCTCGTTATTCAGGGAAAGAGTTGGCACCTTACCTATAAGCATGCTAAAGCGGCATTCTCTGTGGTTATGTCATGGCTTACAGGCAATCTTCTGACATTAAACATTGATAAGACCAAATATATAACGTGCTCTTCAGCTCCATGTTCGCAACCAGGAAATGAGCTCACGATCAAAGCTCACACCTGTCTTCGAAGAAACAAAAATTGCGACTGCCTTGCACTTCAGAAAACCATTTCTGTGAAATACCTAGGTGTCCACATAGATGCCCTTTTCCGCTGGGACAAGCAAATAGAGACCGTAGCATCACGTACTAAGAAATTAATATTTGTAGCAAAATAGCTTAGATCTTCTGCTGACATGAGTACTCTGAAATTAGTTTATAGTGCCTTAGTTCAATCTGTACTATCCTATTGTATTCCAGTATGGGGTGGAGCATGTGCAGCCCACTTGATGAGAGTTGAAAGGGCGCAAAGAGCTGTATTGAAAGTACTCACTGGTAAACCTCGTAGATATCCAACTAAAATTCTCTATGAAGAATTTTCAGTACTCTCCGTAAGGCAGCTTTTTGTGCTTCAAACTACGTTGCGTAGACATGCGATGCTCCCATATCTGATCTTTCCTACGTCTTGCACTCCGTTTGCAAGACGTAGGAAAGATCATGTTTATATTATCGAGCCGCACAGGACAGAAATTGCAAGCAGATGTAAATTTATTATTATAAGCAGCTGCCAAATATACAATCGCATCAATAAATTGATAAACATTTATCCACTCACTAACAAGGAATACCAACGGGCCGTAGAACGCTGGTTGCAGACTCTTGATTACCAGAAAACTGAAAGTCTTCTAAAAACCTTATGCTACACACACACACACACACACACACACACACACACACACACACACACATACGCACACACACACAAAATTAGATTTAATTATCCAGTTATTATTATATGAAATGAAAATTGCAATCATGATTGTTTATGGAGGATTTTAATTGATAAAAATAAAAAATTGTTATCGCACAGACCAAATATTTTGTCTAGAAAAGTGGAAGGCGCTGGCACCCGTGATACAATGTATGCCTACATTAGTACGGGGGCTAACGTTTCACATCTTTATTTATTGCAAACAATTTTTTATCTCACCTATGTTGTATATGTGATTATATTGTAAACCTTTGTTTAAATTAAATAAATTATTATTATTATTATCACCTTTATTTCATATTTTTCTCATATCATATTAATACATTTTTAAATATATGATATATAAAAAAAAATACATTTAAAAATTGTTTGAAATAGAATTAGTTTTTATTATAAGTCAAATCGATTAGATCGATTGAGTAACATTTTGTTTAGTCTATTGAAAATTTCTGACAATGGTCACACTGAACTGTCACTTCCGTCCTTCCGCTTGAAAAATTAACACGCCGTTTGCAAGCTCGCGTGCCTTTACCTAAATTAAATTGATCGCCCTTTGAATTAACGCGAATTGAATCAACTTGTAATTAACTTAATACGTAATCGCTTTTGACTTCCGGCAAAGTTTGTTGTAAATTGATGACATATTGAACATTTTTGTGAAAAGTTTTGTGAACCGCAACGTGCATCGTGGTCTGGAGAAGGACTTCGCCGAATTGTAAACTGGTATCTATTGATTCTCTTGTTATTTTGGCCAAAATTATAAGTTAATCTATAGGTCCACTTCAAGAACATCACCAGGACATATAAGGTAAAATTTTCATGTACGTACTCAATACTTTACTCACTGTGCAACGCAGTGCATTGTGTCTGGATATATTGTCTATCGTGGTCAGGTAGATGTATTACACCTTCCACTGCGCACTTCTGATACACCTTCCTGCCTGGCTGCGGTAATTCTAGACATATTTTTGGTGCAGAGCTGTAGTTGAAATTTAGCCGCTGTTGCATTACTGAGTATAAACTCAGATTGGTATGAGCTTGTATCTTGTCACCTTGTAGACAGTATTGTGGTGTTTGTCAGGTCAGTTATTGTCTAAAATACATAATATTTAATTGTATAAGTTGACCTAGATAATTTGAAACACATTGTCACATAACTTCAATTAGTAATTGTTGATTTGTATTGTTGAAAAATCTAACTTAAATTTGTTGTTGCATTAATAAGTCAGTTTGTTTGGATACATAACAGCTGTATGTATCAATAAATTTAGTAAATTTAGTTTATTGCATATATTCATAAACATAACAACCATTTTGTTATAATATAGATAATATTGCTAGGTAACACATATTCTGTGCTTACTTCCTATTGTATATCTCAAATAACACAGCCAGTCTGTCTGTTGCAAGTAATTAGTTAATTTATTTGAATATTTAACTTTAATTAACTTACTTGAATTTTCAACTTTTGATAACTTTGACTTTGTTTTGTGTCAATATATATTGAAACTATTAATTTTGTTGGACAGTAGATACCTGTCACTTGCCTGCACTTGCAGTAAACAGGCTAATACTTTGTTGGTTTCAAAGAATTAACAAATATTAAGTTTTGATTGTTGATTTTATTTAACGCTTGTCCGGGCTCTTTTGAATTTTGATTATGTCAGCTATCAAGGACTTGCGTGCGGCTGCTGGTGCTATTGCATCAGATTTGCGCTGGTTTGCCTCAGCCTGTGCTTTAGTGAACCGGCCTGATCGCCAGCAGGCCTTACTTCAAAGGTACGAGCGGATTGACGATCGCCTGGCAAGTGTGGAACAGCAATTCCGCACTTTCAGCACCTGCTGTCTTGAAGTGTCAATCAATGATTTCACTGCTGACCAGCGAAATAAGGTCAGCGAAGACTATGCCCAGGTCTTAGACCTGTATGATGCTGTCTCCAATAGTGCGAGAAAACTAGTTGCCGATAGGGAAGGGCAACCCGGCCTGAAGCAGAAGCTTCCTAGGTCAGCACCGGGGCTGGTGAGTAGGCTCCCTACTTTGGACCTCCCCCATTTTGATGGCTGCCTAGGAAGCTACCTGGGCTTCGTTAATTTGTTCGACAGCCTAGTCAATGATAGGGCTGACCTTCGGCCGGCACAAAAGTTGGCCTATCTAATGTCGGTTCTGGATGGGGAGGCTAAGGGCCTCATCCAGCATCTGCCCGTGTCTGACGAGGCGTACCAGACGGCTCAGGACCTAATCACCCGTAGGTACCATAATAAGCGTGGCCTCGCCGACACGCACATCGAGCAGATTTTGGGTTTGCCGACGCTCACCCGGGTCTCTGGGTTGCGCACCCAACTTTTGAACCCGCTTTTGGTGGCCATCAACGCACTTAAGTGCCTTGACCTGCCCGTAGACCAATGGTCCTATCTATTGGTGCACATTGTGCTGAAAAAGCTGCCTGCCGACCTGAGGTCGCGTTTTGAACAGCGCTTTGGTGGGGATAGCGCGACCCATCTGCCCCCCTTTGCTGACCTGGAGAGGTTCCTGGAGGATGAGTGCCGGGTCTTGGACAACTCCGGTGGTGACACGCCGGCTAAGACGCAGCCGCCCAAGGTCAAGGAGCAGGCTCGCGGTCACACCCGAGCCAATGTTGACCGGCGCCCTCCTTGCTTTGCGGTCACGCAGAGCCCAGCGGAGTGCTCCTACTGCAAGGTCACGGGGCACAGAACGGCCAGTTGTAGGGCATTCTTGGACCTTCATGTCGCCTCTCGTCCGCTCTCTCGCGCACCTGAATGTGCGACTGTTCAGCGTCACCAGCACCATGACTGCTGCCCCAGGTATTCCCCTCCTTTGGCGGAGCGTCCCCGCCTTGACTCGCGCCCACCTCGTTTTGGGCGGGTGCGTCACTATGACCCCCCACAGATGGCGCGCGGATCGAGTCATCGCGCCTTTGAGGACTTCTAGCCGCACCCTCATTTTGACTTGCCTGGTCCTGGCCAACGGTCGCCGCCCAGGCAACAATAGGTCATTGATCCCTGCCCTATAACGCCAACCTCCCCCATTGAGACCGTCCAACAACCGTATCCTACCAACGGTTGCTCTTCGGGTCTGGGGACCCACGGGGACCTCTGTTGTTGTCCGTGCTATATTGAACACAGGTTCACAAGGTTGCATTGTTTCCACTTATTTGTTAGGGCAGGTTAAATTAAATATGGGCTCTTTTTCAAATTGTATACGGGGCATAGGTGACGTAGCCCCTAATGTTGAAGGGCAAGTTAAGGTTTTGTTTGGCCCTGTTGAATCTTCACACCCGAGGATTAAAACCTCGGCTATTGTGCTGAAGAATATTTTGGGTATGCATCCACAGAAGCAGCTACCTGCTGCTGTGGTGAATTTGACATCGGGATTGGAACTGGCAGACCCCAAATTTGACACACCGGGACAAATCGACTTGTTGATTGGCTCTGATGTCCTCGGTGGAATTTTGATTGGTGGGAAAAGGGTCTTGGTGCCAAATGGTTTGACTGCCATCCCGACCATATTTGGATTTGCTTTGATGGGACCTGTACCTAGGGACCCCCCTCCACCCGAACTTGATAATTTGTTGGCTGTAGGCTCTGCTCTTTCTGATGCAGTTCAGAGGTTTTGGGAGGTAGAGGAGCCCCCTTAAGCTGCCCGTTTGAATCCAGAACATGAGGAGTGCGAGCTGTTCTTCCAGAACAACACTGGTCGACTCCGTTCTGGTCGGATTATTACGAGGCTACCCTTCCTGTCTGTTCGGCCTCCGCTTGGTGAGTCACGACCTTTAGCCGAAAAGAGATTGTTGGCTATGGAGCGTCGCATGGGTCGTGATCCGGAGCTCAGACAGCTCTTCATGAGAGAATATGAACAATTGGGACACATGTCAGTGTCAAATTTGGATTGGCGTTCGGTGGAGCATTACTTTCTCCCGCATCATGCGGTATTGAAGCCGTCGACTGGCAAGCTGCGCACAGTGTTTGATGGTTCTGCGCAGACTTCAACAGGCGTATCCTGGAACCAGTGCTTGCATTCTGGTCCCAAGTTGGTCAAGGACCTTTGTGACGTCATCACCAGCTTCCGACGACATCAGGTTGTCTTTGTGGCCGACATAAAAATGATGTTCAGGCAGACGATTATCCACCCTGATGACCGTCGCTTCCAGCTGATCCTTTGGAGAGAGTCTCCTCGTGATCCCATGGTCGTCTACGAGCTCAATACTAATACGTACGGGTGAAGGTCAAGCCCCTACTTGGCAATACGTTCTCTTTGGGAGCTCGCAGACCGCGAAGGCTTACGTTTCCCAAGAGCCTCCGCCATCTTTAAAGACGATATTTACGTCGATGACATTTGCTCGGGCGCCTCCACAGTGGACGAGGCGATCCTCCTGCGGGACGAATTGATAGGTATTTTGGCCTCCGCTGGTTATGAGTTGCGCAAATGGATTTCCAACTCACCAGCGCTTTTGGAAGGCTTGTCAGAGGATCATCAGCAAGATCCACATTTGTTTGAGATTGTTGACAACCCCGCCATGATGGCTGTTCTAGGCGTTCAGTACAGACCAGTCCAAGACATCTTTACGTATAACGTAGACTTGAAATTGCCTTGTTCTTGGACTAAACGTCTCGTGTTGTCTACTGTCGCCAGAACCTTTGATCCGAACGGTTGGATTTGTCCTATCATATTTTGGGCAAAATGCTTCTTGCAGAAGCTTTGGACAGCAGGATTGACCTGGGACGAACCTCTACACGGCACTCTTGTTGAGGAATGGACCTCCTTTGTATCCTCACTTCCTGCCGTCAACGAGATCTCCTTGCCTCGTCCCATCCTTCCTCCCGGGAAGTACAAGGCCACCCTTCACGGGTTTTGTGATGCCTCGGAACGTGGTCACGCGGCCGTGGTGTACTTGCGCACGGTTAGTGCATCAGGTCAGGTGAGGGTTTCCCTGATCATGGCGAAGAGCAAGGTTGCACCCCTTCGGACATCTCTGACCATTCCGAAATTGGAGCTCTCGGGAGCAGCACTACTTGTACGCTTATTGAACCACGTGTCTATCACTTTGGGTAAAAGCATTTGTATTAATGGGACCTACGCCTGGACAGACAGCCAAATTGTTCTTTGTTGGTTGAAGGCTTCTGTTCACAGTTGGAGGTATTTGTCGCTAATCGCGTTTCCCAAATCCAGAAATCCGAAGTCAAACTTGTTTGGAGACACGTGCCAGGTGAGCTCAACCCCGCTGATTGTGCCTCGCGCGGATGCTTGACGCCTAGTTGGTAGGTCATTTGCTGTGGTGGGGTCCGGAATGGTTGAGTCGACCAGAAATTGATTGGCCTCGAACGCCAGTTTTGAATACTTCTAATTTACCGGGTCTACGAACACTCGCTCTTCAGAAGGTAGAATGCGCCTTCGACCCCGATTTCCTGTTGAATCGTTACAGCTCCCACGACAAGTTGTTAGGTGTTACTGCTTGGATAAAGCGTTTTGTTTTTAATTTTAGGCACCCACAACAGAAACGTCTGACACCGTTTCTCTCACCACAGATACGACAGGAGTCCCTCACCTTTTGGGTTCGTTCTGTGCAATTGGCGCATTTTGAGAAGGAGATTGCTATCCTTAAGTCAGGGAAATCGAAATTGTCGGGAGCAATATCTAAATTGAATCCCTTTTTGGACGATACGGGTCTCTTGCGTGTTGGAGGGCGTCTCAAGAACGCCAACCTCCCTTACGGAGCACGTCACCCCCTTTTGTTACCTAAGGACGGTCATTTGGTTCGCTTGTTGGTAACTGACCGTCACCTTAAGAACTCGCATGCTGGTTGTAATGCTTTGTTGGCTATTTTGCAACGCGAATTTTGGATCTTGTCTGCCCGAAGAATTATTCGGAGTGTAGTCTTTCGCTGCATCCCTTGCTATAAGCTCAAGGCTTCTACCATGCAGCCCTTGATGGGGGACTTACCGGCAGATCGCGTAACTGAAAGCAGGACGTTTGACGGTGTTGGCACGGACTTCGCAGGTCCCTTTTTGGTGAAAACGTCGACACTTCGAAACAGCAAGACTGTTAAGGCCTACTTGTGTGTTTTTGTTTGTCTCTCCACAAAGGCCGTACACTTAGAACTGGTCTCCTCGCTTACGACCGAGGCGTTTGTAGCCACATTTGACAGATTTGTATCCCGCAGAGAGATGCCTTCCTTGATCCGTTCTGACTGCGGCACTAACTTCAAGGGCACCTATAATTATTTGAATGATGTTGTTAATTTCCTTGAAACCAACAAAGCTGATATAGGTGATAGGCTTGCCCGACGTGGGATAAATTGGTTGTTTTCCCCACCAAATTGTCCACACTGGGGTGGTATATTTGAGGCCGCCATAAAATCGGCCAAAACACACTTGCGCAGGACAATCGGTGAGTCTGTCCTTACATTTGAGGAACTCGCAACTGTGTTTTGTAAGATTGAGGCCGTTTTGAACTCTCGGCCACTGTGCCCGATCTCCTCAGATCCGAATGATTTGGAGGCCCTTACGCCGGGCCATTTTTTGATTGGTCGCCCACTTGTCGCCTTGCCTGAGTACCCCTATATTGATACGAGACCTGGTCGTCTCTCGCGTTTTGAATTGGTACGCCAGATTACTCAGAGCTTTTGGAAACGCTGGAACTTGGAATATTTGCACATACTCCAGCAACGCGTTAAGTGGACCGACAAGACCGATCCACCCAAGATTGGTGACCTCGTTTTGATAAAGGAGGCTAACCTTCCGCCACTCAGATGGCGCAGGGGGCGCATCCTTCGTTTGGTAACTGGGGCTGATGGAGTTCCCCGATTTGCTGAGGTCTTGGTGGACGGTTCGATTCTGAGGAGAGCGGTTGCAACATTGTCACGTCTACCAACCGATTAGCGGACCGGTAGGCCGGTCCGGGGCGGGTGGATGTTTGAAATAGAATTAGTTTTTATTATAAGTCAAATCGATTAGATCCATTGAGTAACATTTTTTTTAGTCTATTAAAATTTCTGACAGTGGTCACACTGAACTGTCACTTCCGTCCTTCCGCTTGAAAAATTAACACGCCGTTTGCAAGCTCGCGTGCCTTGTACCTAAATTAAATTGATCGCGCTTTGAATTAACGCGAATTGAATTAACTTGTAATTAACTTAATACGTAATTGCCGCTTTTGACTTCCGGCAAAGTTTGTTGTAAATTGATGACATATTGAACATTTTTGTGAAAAGTTTTGTGAACCGCAACGTGCATCGTGGTCTGGAGAAGGACTTCGCCGAATTGTAAACTGGTATCTATTGATTGTCTTGTTATTTTGGCCAAAATTATAAGTTAATCTATAGGTCCACTTCAAGAACATCACCAGGATATATAAGGTAAAATTTTCATGTACCTACTCAATACTTTACTCACTGTGAAACGCAGTGCATTGTGTTTGGATATATTGTCTATCGTGGTCAGATAGATGTATTACACCTTCCACTGCGCACTTCTGATACACCTTCCTGCCTGGCTACGGTAATTCTACACAAAAATATAAAACTATGCTATGGAAACCCACCAGTATCGGGAACAGGCTCCAAGCTACTGATGGTTAGGGCTCAAGAGTAAAGGAACCTCCTCACTATGCGTGCCGTGTCCAGCAGTTTATTATTATTATTATTAACTTAGTTTATGAAACATCGTTCCCTGACTCCACATTTCGTAATAGCGAGGCTTGTTTTTATGGCAATGATCACGACACGCTGTAACAGATTAAGAAGTGGGAGTGGAAGGGGAAAAAATCCGTATATTATTTCTTTACTTTGACTAAGTTTGAACAGCCATTATGAATATCATCTAGATGAAGCGATTCATTTATCAAATTTTCTAGGCGGTTTAACCAATTATTTTGTATATTTTAATTGTAATCATTATGGTTTCAACCTAAACAAAAGATTAAAGTATCCTGTTTATTTTCATTATTATAATTACAGAGCCTCAACTAATGAAGAATGAGCTAACTAATGAGCCATAAACATGGTTATTAGACAATGTAAGAAGTTGAATTGGGTTCCCTATCTATTTGCGTAAAATTTTAAGACCTAATATAACTTAGCATATATTTTTTTGGCATAATTATATTTTCGCATAATATAATTACGCATAACAGCTTACGCATAATTTTTTAAGCATAATTTCTATAACCATAATAAAGATTAAGCATAATATTCTAAAGCATAAATTTATTAAGCATAAAGTTCTAAAGCATAACTTTTTTAAGCATAATATCCTAAAGCATAAAATCCTAAAGCATAAAATCCTAAAGCATAAATTTATTTGGATATAATAACTTTGGCAATGTATCTTTGTCATATTTTTCGCTGTAGGAAGCATGAAGCAAGCAAGCATACAGCATCCAAGCAAGCATACAGCATGCAAGCAAGCATGCAGCAAACAAGTAAGCATGCAGCATGCAAGCAAGCATGCATCATGCAAGCAAGCATGCAGCATGCAAGCAAGCACCGCAGCTTCGGCTTGCTAGCCGGCTTCGCCGGCCAGCCTCAGCCGCGGCAGCACGCTCACAGCCGCTTGCTCCTCAGCCCGCGGGCCGCCTCGCCCCTACGCGCCTACGCGATTTTAAATAACACTCTAGGGTTAGGACAAACAAGACTACGTGGAGTCGGTTTTGCAGCAATTCGGTTCTGTCACTAACTTTTGTTGCACAGCATATACATTTTTTACAAGTTAAATATATAATTATATAAATATTATGCTAATAGTCATTAGGCCTACTAACGTTATGTTAATAGTCATTAGGCCTACTAACGTTATGCTAATAGTCATTAGGCCTACTAACGTTATGCTAATAGACATTAGGCCTACTAACGTTATGCGAATCATATTTATGCCAAAACAAATTAGTCTTTAAGATGATTATGCCAACATAAAATGTATGCCTAAAAAAATATGCCGAAGTATTATTATGCCAAAACAAATTGTGCCAAAATCGTTATGCCGAAGTATATTAGGACAAAGAACATTATGCAAAAAGAAGGGATCCCGTTGAATTGGAACAAAGGCGTATTCATTACCTAAAACAGTTTAGTTTTAGTGTTTTGACTACTACCTATCTAAAAAAAGCATAAGTAGAATATTATGACAAATGTATATTAAAGGTTATGTATTTTATTATTTCATCCTCCTAGCGTTATCCCAGTTTCAATCTGGGGTCCGCTTACCAGTCTAACCGGATTTGGCTGAATATTAGCTTTTCCACGGAGCGGCGGCCTGCCTGACCGCCGCAACCCGAAGGAATAGCGATATTCCATGGTTTAGACTAAAGTCAGTTTATTAAGAAGGTTCTGACGCCCTATAACGACTGTCAAAGATCTTCATGACAACCGATTTCAGTTATGTATTATGTTATTTATTTAAAGTAAAATATTCGACGTGGGTACCATCCGGTTTACGGATTGACTGTGGCCTTTTAAATGAACATTAGTATATGTAGAAAACTTATAAGCTTGGTTTATTATAATATAGACCACTTAAATGTTTGAAAATATGTTTAACTGCAATTCATTCCACAGAAATAACAGGCAAACACGCCGTAATTGTAAGCAATTACAACACAATTCGCCAATGAAATACAACCTACAACACCAAGTTTTTTCACCACACTTTAAAGAGTTCATGTTCAACGGCTTTGGCTCAATTCGCTGAACAACCGCAATCGTAACCCCAACCCACTTAAACAACCACACAAATTATCTTGTACCGCGACCTACTTACAAAGCTTATTTACAAACACACCATTATTACTTAAACAGCTATAACTCATCACAGTCTCAAACGGACGGGTACAAAACTTTATTTATACTTAAGGTTGTACGCGCATTTGGCGGTTTCTTCAAAGTGGTTTTAATTAGATATGAACAGGTATACTTACCAATTTTTTTATGGTAATAGGCGGCAAACGAGCAGACGGATCGCCTGATGGTAAGCAATTACCGCCGCCCATGGACACAAGCAACACCACAGGAGCCACAATTGCGTCACCGTCCTTGGAAAAGGGAAAAGGGATAGGATGAGTAGTGGGGTGAGGGAGAAGGAATAGGGGATAGGGCCTCCGGCATTCTCACCCACCGAACGAAAAGCAAAATTTAAGTACTGTTACTTTACGTTAGTTTTCTGTGAGAGGGTAGTACTGCCCCGGTCGGGCCGGCCCATTCATGCTGAAATCTATTTTATTAGCGTCACGTCACGGAGATAAATATCTCCATACGCTATCTACTGGACCACTGAGGCAATATACCAAAATATCACGCAACATTGCAATCTAGAAAAAGTCATATACAAAAAAAAAAAAGCACAAGTTGCCAGATACCAATACACATCTTGACAGAGTTGCAGAAGACATTCAATGTGATAGATTTACGTTACTTCGAAACTAAGGTAATTTTTCAGTGGAAAGTTAGGTATATAGACATGGATGTTTTCAGTAGTTTATTCCCAATCCCAGTCATTATATTCCTCATTCCGTTTTCTATTCTTATAGACGTACTATAAGAATAGAAAATATACAAACGCCATGCTATCCAAAATTACATTGAAATCTAACTTTCTACTATACTTCAATTTCAAGAAACTTGACGTGAACCAATAGCAAGTCTAGCAAATAAAACGGTAAGTGTGCTTCGTACCCTAAAACAACGTAGTCGGCATGTACTAGCGAGTTTCATTTCGCAAGGAGATGAGCACAGGACAAAGGAGGCACGGCTCTTAATCACGTCCGCAACCGTTTTTCTCGCACCTTGCTTTTATGTTGGTAGCCTGCTTTAACTTTATTATATTAGGTTTTATGACTGCTCTGCGTCGAGAAGAATAGACGCCATGTTACTTGGTTTTGCCTATAGGTGGTTACCTCCTGTTTTTAGTTAGGAGATTTCTTTGCTGGCAACACTAGCGAACAGTTGTCATTTCGCTACGTGTATAATAATTATATTGAAAAAAAATAGTGTATAAATAGTATAATTCTAAGTGTAAAGTAAAGTGTATACCCATAAACCTTAGCAATAATTGTTGGTGTAACTTTATATCTAAGGACTAGTGACAAAACCTTGCTGGAAAACTTGTGGCGGACTAACTGTCAAAGTAACGGACAACCAATACAAGATTCAAAATCAGCTGGAAACCCGGGGAGTATTGTTTTCATAATTCTTTACTTATCCCCGTACCGTTTTATTTTATATAAGTAATAATAACTAAAATACACTATACATCACTTAAACACTGTTCATTACATGTGAGCTACGTAAATTACAATACACAGCGGCACCGTTTATGTCTCCTTTTGCTTGACAATTTGTGGAAGCAAAATCGATGACGAAAAACATTTGCCTCAGACACCATATACTACATGACACACTATACACAAAACATAACTATTTATTATAAAATTTATTAATATAAACAGTACAATAGTTTTACACAGGTCCATTTATAGAAGTACCTACATTCCAATTTATTGTTTTATGAATATATCAAATTGTGGGTGCATAGGGTTCCCACCAAGAACGTAGGGTCCCAAGCCAACCTCACCTGCAAGTACTGCACCTGCCGATCAACGGACGAGGCTCTGGCAAACAAAATATCCCGATGAGCGGCAATATGCTCGCCACCTATTACGTGGGATCAAAACACTGGCGAAAAGTGGGCGTTTAATATGCCTCTGCTTACCCCTTCGGGGAAACAGGCGTGAGTCTATGTATGTATAAATATATCAAACTTTTAAATTTATTAGGTATACCTTATCATAATTTTCATATTCCCCAATAGTTAGTAACTAAGTATTTAAAATAAGCTGTTCTAAATTTATTCAATTTATTCTTCTTTTATTTTTATGATCTACCTACATTACTTCCTTTTCAACTTCTCTGCTGACTTTACTCACTCTTCCTTACATTTCAGGTGCCTACGGGGTAGGTCTGTTCAAATGATGACCCGCAGAATGGCAGGTCTGGAGGACAAATTACAGATCACACTCAAAGAATTGGAATCCTCTAAAAACCTGTGTAACCAGCTGCTACAGGAAAGGGAGGACAGCGAAGAAGAAGTAAAGAAAATAGTAGACAAGAACACTGAACTCTAGGCACAGCTGGCTGAAATGCACACACACCATCTCGAAATACTTGAGCAACATGAGCATCTTCGACTGACGGTGTCCAACTTCCAACAGTGCATGGACACTCATGAAGAAGTTCTGAGACGTGTTGCTGAACTGGAACGTGAACTGAGTGAAGCTCATAACACCATCTCTAACATTTATTTGTATAAATAAACACAGTCAACAGATTGCGAATACCTGCAGCCTATATCATGAGTTGGTTAGTAGTGAGCCTGATCATGTGTGCATTAGGGAGCCAGTTGTGACAATAGACCTGACCAAGGAGGATACCATTATTATGAGGCCCAGCTTTTCTAGTCATAATAAACTTAAACGCTACATTAAAATTACTAAATTAATAAAAAATGTCATAAATCTATTAGGAAATATAATGTGCATAGAGTTAATTTAAATCTCAGAAAGGAGCGCATAAACTTAGTTAATCAATTATCTGAGTACTCTAGGAACTTGGAACAAAGTAGATCAGTGTATGATATGTGTTATGTATAATCTGTCATATATGTTATCTATCAAGGATTGTCTGTGGCTGCGTCGGATTGACCGGCGCTCTTGTCAAACGAATGTCTGTGAATCTCTGTGAATAAATGAGTGTGCATTTTTACAAGCAGTCGTTTCCTTACTGATACTTAACATTGGCGACGAGGATCAACAGTTTAAAAAATGTCTATTTCACAATATGGTATCTTATCATCGTTTGACCATAATGTGCAGTCGTGGCAAACGTACAAAACTCGTATCGGGCAATGGTTTTTCGCCAACGATGTCACGTCGGAAAACAAAAGACGAGCGATTTTGCTCAGCGCACTCTCGGATGGTACGTTTAAACTCGCTTCGGACCTCGCCTTGCCGAAGGAACTACAAGATGTACCATACGAAGACATATTGCAAATGCTGGACAAGCACTTTACCCCGAAACGCTGCGGGTTTGCAGAGAGATCCAATTTCTACTCGGCAATACAGCAAGCTGGTGAAACTCCAACGCAATGGGCTGCTAGGCTACGTGGGCTTACGGCTCACTGTGGCTTTAGCAACGTGGAAGAAGCGTTACGCGACCGTTTCGTCATGGGAATGCAGCCGGGTCGTGAGCGAGACAAACTATTTGCTCAAGATTTGGCAGAACTAACGTTAGCGAAAGCTATTGAGTTGGCGGAGTCGTTGCGGAGCGCTCGTATGGGGGCGGCGGCAACCGCGCATCTCGCGGGGCCACCAGATCAGCTCTTCAAAATTGCACCTGAAGTGAAGAACAAACAGGTTGTAGAAAAATGTTCAGTGTGTGGCCGGTCCAACCACACGTCCTCTCGGTGCCGATTCGCAAAATACAAGTGTCAAAAGTGCAACAAACAAGGTCATCTCAAAAGGATGTGTAAATCAGTAAATTATATTGTATCAGAACAGTTAGATGAAGATGATGACGGTAAGATTTTTAAAATTTCATGTCCTAATGGCGAACCTATGCATGAGACTGTGACAATCCTGGGCATAGATTTGCGATTTGAAATTGATAGCGGTTCAGCAGTTACGGTATTATCGAGTGTCACATATGATACATATTTCACAAGTATGCCACTGTCACCTACTAATAAAAAATTACTCACATACATTGGTAACAAAATAAAATGTGTTGGTGTTTCTCGCCTCCCAATTACATACATGGGTCAAACACGCGAACTTGATGTATATGTAATACGCAATGGTGGTCCGCCACTTCTAGGTAGAGATTTTATATCATTATTTAAATTAGAATTGGTACCATGTAAGTTTCTAATGGACACAGATAATTTACTTAAACAATTTCAAGTACAATTTCCACATCTTTTTTCTAACAAATTGGGAGCATTTAATAAATATAAAGTCAAGTTGCAGGTAAAACCTGGCTCAAAACCTGTGTTTTTCAAAGCGCGACCTATTGCTTTTGCCTTGAAGGAGAAACTAAACAAAGAGATAGATCGTTTAGTTGATCTTGGTATATTAAAGTCTGTCGAGCATGCGGAATATGCATCACCCATTGTCCCTGTATTAAAGCGTGATGGTACTGTTAGGCTGTGTGTAGATTACTCAGTTAGCATTAATAAACAACTTATTGTTGAAAAATACCCATTACCAACAATACATGAATTGTTTACTAGGTTACATGGAGGTCAACAATTCTCAAAAATAGATTTGTCGATGGCCTACAATCAATTTTTATTATGTGAGGATTCCCAAAACTTAACATGTATCAATACACATCGTGGCTTGTATAAATATACTCGCATGGTGTTCGGCTTGTCTAGTGCTCCATCAATCTTTCAGAAAGCGATGGAGGGCATTCTTTCTAATATAGAAGGAGTTCTATGCCTGCTCGATGACGTCCTCATAACAGGGCCTAATAGGGATATTCATCTAGAAAGGTTAACAACGGTACTCACGAGATTACAAGATGCAGGGTTAGTTTTGCAAAAGGAGAAATGTGAGTTTTTCAAGAACGAAATAAGCTACCTCGGCTATGTAATAGATAAATTCGGCCTTAAAAAATCCCCAGATAAAGTCAGAGCAATAACAGATGCGCCGGTGCCAACAAATGTAAACAAATTACAGTCATTTTTGGGCTTAGTTAATTATTACAGAAATTTTGTTAAGAATGCTTCTGGTATTTTAAGTCCTTTATACGACCTGCTCAAAAAAGGGGTTAAATGGAACTGGAGCTCATTACATGATAAATCTTTTAAAGAAATTAAAAGAATTTTAGGCTCAGAGCAAGTGTTAACTCATTTTAATCCCAATGCAAAATTAATTTTAACTGTAGATGCATCTCCTACCGGATTAGGCGCTATACTGTCACAGATAGACGCAGATGGGTACGAACGACCCATATCTTTTGCCTCTCGTACTCTCAACGCGGCAGAGAAAAATTATGCTCAAATACAAAAAGAGGCTACTGCAATTATTTTTGGAGTACGAAGATTTCACCAATACTTATATGGTAAGTCAGATCCTTTTATTCTGCGAACAGATCATAAACCCTTAATCTCAATTTTCGGGCCATATAAAGGCATTCCAGAAGTATCAGCAAATAGACTTCAACGTTACGCATTGTACCTGAGTGCTTATAATTATAACATAGAATACGTCCAAAGTAATAATAACTGCGCTGATTATTTATCGCGTGCTAGTCTTCCCGAGGAGCCAGCCTCGGTGGACGTAAAGTTGGCGCAGCCAACGGGCTGTGTAAAGATTGGCGCGGGAGCATCGACGAGCAGTGACTCATTCGACTTGTGTCCGTCCATAGATCGCGCTGCTTATATTAATTTTGTGGTAGACGGCAGCTTACCCGTGACGTTAGACGAGTTACGTAGGGCAACAAAAGAAGATGTTGTACTTAGGACTGTCATCAGTTATATAATAAAGGGATGGCCTAACAAAATTACCGATAGTAGGTTAAAACCATATTTTTACTGTCGAGTTCAGCTATCATACGAACACGGATGTGTAATGAGGGGCCATAAAGTGGTTTTACCAGAAAAATTACGGATGAGGGTTATCTCAGAGTTACACACTTCACATCTGGGTATCGTAAAAACTAAAGCAGCAGCACGAGAGCGAGTTTGGTACCCGGGCATAGACGCCGCGTTAGAAAAAATGATCAACTCATGCAATATCTGTGTGCAGCTTCGACCGGCTCCTCCTCGTGCTCCTCTTTCTCCGTGGAAATTTCCTGCACAGCCGCTTTTTAGATTACACATAGATTTCTTGGGTCCAATAAAAGGCGATACTTATTTAGTTGTTGTTGATGCGTATTCTAAATGGGTGGAAGTTTATAATATGAAAACATCATCGACCTCATTAGCAGTAATCGATAAATTATACGATTTTATGTCGCGATTTGGACTACCCGAAACAATAGTGAGTGACAATGGCACTGCTTTTGTATCAAAAGAGTTTAAAGATTTTTGTTTATCCAATGGTATTGTACATATGACTTCACCAGCTTATCACCCCGCTAGTAACGGTCAGGCTGAGAGTTACGTAAAAATAGTAAAAAAGGGCATAAAGTCATGTATTCTAGCTAACAATAATACTCGACAGACTAAACTGAATTTATTAAAATACCATTTTGACTATAGAAATTCTATTCATAGTACAACAGGGTTGTCACCAGCTCAGTTAGTGTTTGGTAAAAATATAAGATCACGTTTGGATTTGTTTAATCCTAATTTACCTGTATCTTCTTCATCTGACACCGTTGCTCATGTGGTAAAAAATAAACAGTGTTCACAAATTAAATCATTTGGTGGTAACAACAAACAAACTTTTAACATTGGAAATAAAGTATTATACCAAACAATTATAAATAACAAAAAGATTTGGAATAAAGGTGTAATTGTAAAGCGGCTGGGCACAGTTATGTATTTAGTAAGAGACATTTATTCTTTTTGCTGTATAAGGAAGCATAAAAACCAATTAGTTTTATATAAAGGTTCCTCTTTTGATTACGATAGGTCTTGGGATTGCAACAGTGATATAGAAGGGTTGCTACCCGTTGGTAGAAGTTCATGCCTACAACCAACGGGTTCAGACTGCACTGGAGGACCTGACTCGGCTGGAGCACTCGCAGGTCTAGATGATAGGGGAGGAAGTTATCGGCAGGCGGCAACATCGGCCGCACGACATGACGTCGACGCGACGGCGGCAACATCGGCCACACAACATGACGTCGACGCGACGCCTACGCTGTCACCATCTGCAGCAATGAGTCGCACTGACTCATTAGTGACTTCAGAAGGGGCCTTCAGGGAGCCGCTTCAATCCGACTTTCAGGAAAGTACATCGTCAAGAGGACCAATGGATGGGCAAAGTTCTTTGACAGAAATTCAGAGGCATAACCCATTATCACGTGTGTCGTTGCGTAATATTCCAAGAACAGATTACAAAAGGTTTTATTCAATGTTTACTTGCACATAATTATTATGTCGACTTATGAGGGAGGAATGTTATGTATAATCTGTCATATATGTTATCTATCAAGGATTGTCTGTGGCTGCGTCGGATTGACCGGCGCTCTTGTCAAACGAATGTCTGTGAATCTCTGTGAATAAATGAGTGTGCATTTTTACAAGCAGTCGTTTCCTTACTGATACTTAACAATATGGATACTCATCGCTTAAGGGAGGAGATATTACTTAGGGAAAGAACCTTAAATGAGATTTTTAACAAATACCAAGTTTATCAACAAGAACTGAACAAGCGTATAGTGGAGGCAGGTGAGCTCGTAGACTTGGTGAGGTGTAATGCAGAAACGTATGAGTCTCTTACCAATAAGCTCTCGTGTTCATGTACTCACACTCTAATCCCAGCAGAGCCATTGAGTACCATACTATCTGAGAATTTTTCTAACAATCCACAAAACTCACACTCATTTCTAACAAATTTAAATAAATCTAGGCTTCCAACATCAATTAATAAAACTTTTATTTTTTCTGACAGGCTTGGTCACAATTTTGGTAGTCTTCTCAGTGAGTACCCAAATCAGTGTGTTATTAATTATTGTAGGCCAGGGGATACTTACAGTAGTTTTGTTAAACAGATTAAGTTACACCCCTTAGATAAGAGTAGTACTGCCATTTTATTGTTTGGTAACAGTTTACAGGACATCATAGAATGTTTTGAATTGTTATTAGAACTTAATTCTAAATTCAGTTGTAAATTTATTTTAGGTGCTTTGCCTTTCTCAAAAAACTTAAAACGTACACAAAACATGCACATACACTCATTAAATATGTTATTGTATAACATAACTTGTCGTCATAGTGACGCAATATTGTTTTTTGACGCTAATAAATTTATTAGTAAATTTATTTTAACTAAAGATACAATTTATCTGCCATTTTATATTAAGCGACAGATTGCTAAGTTATCAGCATACAATTTATAGCAAGGTAGAGAGCCTTGTGTTGACAATTTATTTGATAGGGTTAGTACATGTACTAACAATTTTTTTATTGACACATCTTGTGATTTAAACTCCAAGATAGGACAACAGTTAGGCTGCAGTATTTGAATATAGTACACCAAAACATGCAGGGTCTATCTGGCAAAGAATTACAGTTAAATTTATTTCTAGAAACATATGACGTTAAGGTTTTGTGCTTAACTGAACATTGGTTAAAGACCCATGAGCCTATTGTTATAAATGAATATTACACAGTGCAGAGTTCGTATATAATAAAACAGGCTATTAGAGGCGGTTCTCTCATAATGACTTCAAATTTATTAAAATGCAAAGAACGTAAAGATATTTTAAACTTATCTATTGAGCGCACTATTGAGTTGTCCTGTGTGGAACTAGACTTATATATTGTAATTTGTGTATGTCGACCCCCTTCTGGTGATTATAAAGTACTAGAGGACGCCAGCAGCTACGCCTGCATTTTTTTTAAATTTACCCGTTTTAGCCGATCCCGTGGGAATTTCGGTAAATCCCTTCTTAGTGCACCCCTACGGTCCTCAAGGAACATACATGCCAAATTTCAGCTTCCTGTACCCAATAGTTTCGGCTGTAGCGTGTCTGTCAGTCAGTCAGTAACGCAACGATTTTATATATTAAGTTTTGAGACTGTAATTAAGGAAGATGATATTAATCAAATTAAATGTAGCAGTAAGAATATTATAGTATGTGGTGATTTTAATACTAATATTTTAGAGAATTCTTCACAGTGTACTAGATTTTTTATTTTTTTAAGTCATTTAATTTAAGTAACTTATTCTGTGAACCTACTAGACGGCCGGTTTCTGAACACTAATTATATACTACTTAATCAATTTTCTGTTTCACAAAAAATTGTTTTGGCACATTTTGAGTATTTGTGCTTGTAAAATCTAAAATTTTACACAACATATGATCAACTCATGATCAACTCCACATCAACTCTATTTTCGCGTTTCCGAAAACATTTGACATTTGTCAAACCTCGCTTAGCACTGATAAATTGAGAAAAAAATAATTATACAACTTTGGTCTTTTAACCGGTGATCACGAGTAATATGACAGCCAGTATGTCAAACTGTCTACACTACGGTTGCCAAGCAGCGGTTACCTCATACTGACGTCTACACAACAAAAAGGTCGTTAAACAGAATTTATAGAAAAAAGGTTCAAAGACTATTCAATATTTGGAACAAATAGATTACAACATTATTAGGAACAAACCGAAGGGATAGAAAATATAAATAAGAGATTTCCGTGTTAAATCAATCCAAAAAATTACGCTGTGGCCTCCATGGAGGTATAATTCTATCACCATGGAGGTATATAGAATTATACCTCAAATATACCTGGCCACAAATATTTTGTATTAAAAATAAAACAAACTGACTTTGACATAACATACACGTTCCGTTTTCACTAAGATACCGAATTAAACAAATTCAACAAACTGTTCATTAAAATAAAATAAACGTTGAAATAATTTTAAATACAACTTTTTTTCGACTTTTTATTTGTTTCCGTATAAAAATAATTAACTGACAAGTGTGTTTCTTTGTAAAATGTTAATTAATACGAATTTATGGTAAGTATCGGTTTTTTACTTGTATCGGAACGTACTAGTGTTTTTCGGTTTAAATTATTCATGATTTGAAGAAAACTCAGTTGAAAGTGCTTTGAAAAAATATAACACTGACCTGTGAAACAGAAAAAACTTAAGTTAACTTCAACTAGTTCAGAAATTTTCAACTGATGAAAGTTGAAATTTTCAATTCAGAAACCGGCCGAGAGTCTCTGCAACATCTTCTACTTGTTTGGATACCATATTTAGTTCTTGTGTTGCTAAAAACCCAGTAGTTATTAGTTCTCTTCCTTCTGATCACCGTGGACAGATAGCTAGTTTTTCCTGTTCAACATATAATAAATCACATACAGTAGAATGTAGGCCTCAAACTATTAATCGTCTTACACGTTTTAAAAACAATATTATCGCTAAACTAAATCCCTCAATATTGAACTCGGAAAATCCAAAAGACAACTTATAATTCACTTTTTGGACTAGTAAATAAAGAGTTTCAAAATACTTTTAAGAGTAAAACTGAACCGGATCTTTTAACCAGAGGGCCACTATAGGTATATACAGAAGTAGAGCCAAATTGTTTTAATTATATGGTATGAAACAACATAGATTTGACACACCTTTTCTAAATTATGTAAAAAACTACTCAAAAATTTTTAAACAAGTTTGTATTATGGCAAAATCAAAATTTATTAGTGGTAAAATTAAGCTATTGACAAATATAATTAAAGAAATATGGAGAATTATAAATAATGAAACTGGTAGAGCACGACAACGGGAAAAACAATTTGGAATCCAAGATAACAATTTATTAATTACAGACAAATCTCAAGTAGCGCATATGTTCAATAGTTTCTTTGCGAACATACCTATAACAACTACTAGCTCTTTACAATCATCGTCTTTAGACGCTGGTCATTTTTTGCTTAGCAGTGTACCTGAATGCAAGAGCGTGTATAGATTCGAGCACGTTACCCCGCGAGATAATTTGATCGCATATAATTCAATTAATATCAAAAATACCGGCGACTTTTTGGGCATTTCAATAAAAATTTTAGGTACTATAAGTTGAGACTGTTGTTTCGATAATCTAACTGACGGACTAATTAGATTTTTTTAGTCAAATACCCTATTCTAAAAATACTAAATGCGTTAAATTTGCTTAACCTAACGTTAGACAACTGGGACCTAATATTATGCTAGATAGGGAAGAACTTGACACAGTTGACTCGACAGTGTTTCTAGGCATTACATTAGATAGTAAGTTACAATGGGGTGCTGCTGCGTATGCTGTGTAAAAGTTAGACAACTTACTGATGTTGACACGGCTCGTTTAGTGTATTTTAGCTATTTTCATAGTGTCATGTCCTACGGCATTTTGTTATGGGGCAAAGCTGCGGATATTCAGAATATTTTCGTTCTACAGAAACGAGCGGTACGAGCAATATACATGTTAGGTGCAAAAGATACTCTTAGGGAACGCTTTAGGTCTATAGGGATTCTTACAGTAGCCTCGCAATTTTTGTTTGCTAATATATTGAATATTAGGCAAAATACAGATTTATTAACTACAAAAAGTAACATACATGACATAAATACTCGAAACAGGCATAAGTTATATGCCCCTTATCATCGTTTACATAAAGTTAATAATTCTTTTGTAGGGCTAGGTATTCGTATATACAATAAAATACCAATTAGTCTTTTAGAATTACCATTTAGTACGTTTAAAAATAAAATAAAACACTGCCTTATTAGGAAAGGTTATTATACCATTAATGATAATTTCAGTGATAAGGATAGATGGTCACTTACACTAGCCAACTCTTGATCTTTGTCCTTGTTCAGAATTTATATAGATACCTTGTTTTCAGTTTTATTTTTTTATAATATCTCTAGTTCTTTTAAATTGCTATCCAATCCATGTATTATTAGGTCGTTAAACTTACTACATTTATATTTGCATTGTGTGTTGTCCACTAAATTAATTAAAAAAAATTTGCTACTGCGTTAGATGAAGATGACCGTGATCATGGGCTGTACACTAACATCTTTGTAAATTTTGTGTATTCATATACCTACCGTCACTTTCTGTAACATAAATTTCCATCATAGTTGTGAACGTGATCGCGAGTTGCCTACATTATAAGACGTAAGTGATGCTCCTGTTACACAAGATTCACACTGGAAGGCTACTACAGCACTTAATTTGGTAACTGCATTAATTATTTAAGTATTATGTATGTTCCTAATTACTATTTACAAGTAATTAATTACAATGTGAAACAGTTGCAGCTCCATACAAAAACAAAATATGTACCATAACACTGGCGATTAAAAAGAGTGGCCACGAGTTTTATTGCCCGTTCTTTCTCGTGGTTCTACCTATTGCTTTGCGAACGAGGCAGTAAATGTAAATGTAGAAGCATTAAGTAATTTACTTTAAAATTTCACGTTCATAAGCGTCACCTTGTGACCTAGATGAATAAATGATTTTGACTTTGACTTGACTTTGACTTAGTGTTTGGAGTACGGCAAATGAAGCATAAAATTATGTTTTCAATTCACACTTGATCCCAGCCATCCTGTTCCTCTTTTAGTTTTTATTCTTTTAGTTCGTGCAAACGCCGTGCCAATGTTAATTTATGAACCAGTTTCCATAGATTTTCCCGCATATTACCGAAACCAACAATGTGAATAGTTTGACCTCTCGAATGCTTCTCGAATAACCGTGTATTTGGCTAGCACTGGGCGGGTTAAACGAACAAAAATGACTTGAAATCGAACTGTCTAATATACTTCAATGCTTAGAAACTGAATCTTTTTTACTCTTATTGCAAAGAAGCAATATCAAGTCAAGAAAATAAAGTCGCGAATGTGTACCATATCTTATTAAAACGTAGTCTGCATGTACTAGCGAGTTTCATTTCGCAAGGAGATGAGCGGCAGGACAAAGGAGGCACGGCTCCTAATCACGTCCGTGAACGTTTTACTCTCGCCTTGCTTTTATGTAGGTAGCCTGCTTTAATTGAATATTATATTAGGTTTTATGACTGCTCTGCGTCGAGAATATACGGCATGTTACTTGGTTTTGCCTACTGTCTTTTAGTGTTTGGAGTACGGAAAATGCAGCATAAAATTATGTTTTCAGTAGTTCACTTTTGGTCCCAGCCATTATATTCCACATTCCGTATTTCTATTCTTTTAGCATGTTGTGTGCAGTATGAACCAGTTTACCATCGATTGGCCGTAAATTACCGGAACTAACAAAGTGAAGAGATTGAACGAAAATGTAAATGAAATTGAATGACATTCTATACTTTAATTAATTTCAAGACTATAAACCTGCTTTATTTATTTATTTTATTTTATTTTGGAACCAAATAGACATAATTTGAATAAAATTAAATAACTACACAGTAATCTAAATAGGTTCGACACATAAATATGTAAAGAGTAGAGACGGAAAGTAAATCTAATTGTTCACTCTAATTTAACACGAAGCAATAAAATAAAACAGCGAATATACTTCGTACCTTATAACAACGTAGTCAGCATGTACTAGCGAGTTTCATTTCGCAATGAGATGATCGGCAGTACAAAAGAGGCACGGCTCCTAATCACGTCCGCGAACGTTTTACTCCCGTTTTGCTTTTATGTAGGTAGCCTGCTTTAACTGAATGTTATATTAGCTTTTATGTAGGTAGCCTGCTTTAACTGAATAATATATAAGGTTTTATGACTGCTCTGCGTCGAGAATAGACGGCATGTTACTGGGTTTGCCTACTGTCTTTAGTGGTTGGAGTTTGGTAGCAGCAAGAAAAAATCCATAGTACAAGCTCTGTTTAGTTTGGGACTATATGGTAACTACATAACTTCACGTCCTTATCCCCGAAGGGGTAGGGCTCTCCCTACCCCTTATTACACACCCACACTTTGCCAGTTATGTTTCGGTCCTAATGTAATAGGGGGCGAGCCTCTAGCCATCCACCGGGCACATTTTTAAGCGAGCGACAATTAACATTTTTAATAAACAAATAACTTCGACAAGTCAGAGGTGTGTGCCCAGGGTAACTGGGGATCGAACCCGAGACCATCGTTTCGGCAGTTCGTTACGTACACCACTGACCTATCGCCACTGGACTATACTTATATGATGTTGCGTGTATATTAATTGCGTCTGCTAACATCTAAAGATATGTATATATTTGGATATGTTTTTAGCGCTAAAAGCTGCAATTTTGCATGTAACATACATGGAGACTGTAAAGGCGCTGATACACCTGAGCATTCACTTGTAACAGAACAGCAAGCATTTGCCGTTTTCTGTTTTGTCGAACCGAACATTTTCACGACCATTATAGCGAACATTCTAAAATCAAATAGTCCGTAGAATATAGAAAAATATAGAAATCACACTACAACAGCAGTTTTACCCAATATGTTTACTTCAGTTTCACTTATGAATTATTTTTAGAGTAAGAGTAAGTTACATAAACAAATGACGTTTCTAAATAATAAAATGCAGATTTTAATTTGAACAGGTTTAATAATTCACATAAGTGTTTGTTCCTACGTTATAATTTATTCATCGATATCGAGAGTTTATCAACATTCTATTGAAATTTATTCTTTGTAACCCAAATCTAAGGATTTATTGTAAATATTATTGAAATTTATCGATATTTATTCTGAGTAAGCCATCACTAGTCATGTTAAAATTAGTGACAAACTACGAAGATTCTTCCTTAGATTAAAATCATAAGTCAAAGTGAAGTAAATATATTGGGTTTAGCTGCCATTGTAGCGCGAATCCTATGTATTATCTATATTCTAAGGCTCGCTCGAATGTTCGTCAGAATGCTCGCTAAAACACACTCATTTGTTTTGTAACATTGGCGAGAATGCTCATTACGGGTGAATGCTCAAGTGTATCAGCGCCACGAAAGAGCACTAAGAGAAGATTTTTGGAAATTTATCTTCCAAGGGGTTAAAAAAGGCCCGCGCTGGCGAAGTCATTGACAGAGTTTAGTTTTAAATATTTATTTCGAACTGAAATTTTACTAATAGTCATTTGTTTTGTAACATTCGCGAGAATGCTCATTACGGGTGAATGCTCAAGTGTATCAGCGCCACGAAAGAGCACTAAGAGAAGTTTTTTGGAAATTTATCTTCCAAGGGGTTAAAAAAGGCCCGCGCGCTGGCGAAGTCATTGACAGAGTTTAGTTTTAAATATTTATTTCGAACTGAAATTTTACTAATAGTAAATAATACTAATATACTTATAATAAGTAAATAATAAGCTTAGATGTTAGCCATTAGATTCATAATCGTCATCATCATTAGATCATTACAACTTTGTAAGTAAAGGTTATAGATGTTTGGTATTGGATGAACTGTGGGTACAGACAGGCACAATTTCTACCCGAAAGCCATAAAATAACTATTTTACAGTAAGTGTAAAAAAGGGGTCCATATTGGCTCACCTAAAGTTCTTTACCGGAAATTGTTCTTCCTAATGATTTGTAATCCGAATGATCACTCTTCCTTAAATTTTCTATCCTAAAGTTTTCATTCATACTATTTGTAGTGCAACCGGCAATGTTCAAAACACTCATGTTTCCGAAAATTGTAATTAATAATATCATTAATGTAAATATATTTAAACTCCTACTGTTTTTTATCATAATGCTTTTAAACCTAAACATAATTACCATAATATTTTCACTCATTCTCAGAAAGAAACATCTGAGATATGAATGAAATTCAGGTCAGAGTGTCGTCTTGGGAGCACTATGAAAAAAAAGCTTAGAAAAATTTCGCAACCAATTTCGATGTAGCGCTCGCCGGCCGCTGCCGCGGCACCGCTCGCTCCGCTCGCTCGGCTCGCGCGTAGTTGGTCACAGTTCTAACCTAACCTATGGATTCCTTTCACATCGTTTTTACGACAAACGGTTAGTCGGAGAAAAAAAACACTAAGACACTTTTAGGCTTATATTTAGGTGGTATACCGCAGTTTTAACTGTAACTAAACCAATAACTATAGGACCGATTTGGTTCTGGCTTTGTGGTCACAGTTCTAACCTAACCTTAACCAATAATTTAGGAATAGGACCGATTCTTAAATGTTATACATGTTATGTGAAAATAAACTTACGCAAAATTAATGTATATAATAATCATTATTATGAATAAAAATAAATCTTAACAAAAAAGATATGACTTAGAATAAAAGCGTAAAATATGGTTATGTTGAGGAAATATACGCAAACAAATAAAAGTTTAATAGATGTTTATTGCTATTGACATTATGAAGTTGAATGCTTCGGAATAATGAACATTAGAGTTAGGAATAGTGATTGTTAGGATGAAAAATGTTAGGAAGAACATTTTCGGATTTCCAACTGTCGGAGTTGAAAATTTTGATGAACTTTGGCGCACCCGTAAAAATTAATACAATTCATTTTACTTTTCGGACAATCTAGCCGATGACTACGTGAGTTTGACAGGCAATTTACTAGTAAAAGAGGTGCAAAATGGCTTTGAAACCTATTTTTATTTTCGATACGTTATAAATGCGTAGAATATTATTATATACTAAATGAGCCCGCGGTTACACCCGCGTTATTTAAGGCTACTGATGCGCTTCCGTAGCTCATAGCGTGATGTTATATAGCCTATAGCCTTCCTCGATAAATGGGCTATTTAACACTGAAAAAAAAAATGGACCAGTAGTTCCTGAGATTAGCGCGTTCAAGCAAACAAACAAACAAACTCTGCAGCTTTATACATTAGTATTAGATCTTTTATCTACGCGGACTAATAAGCAAAAATATTGATTCTTTAACTGGTGATTTTGCTAGTGTTGCTGTAGTGCTTTTGTAGTTAAACAGAACAGTTGTCACGGAGTCTACATTTTGCCGCGCGACGCTGCTAAGTGTGGACGTGCACAGTAGCCCATTCTGCCCCGTTAGATTGTTAAACTCGGTTTAATCGCTAATTTGTGATTGGACAGCTGTTCTGAACTCTGGTTCTCGTTTACTCCTTAAGTGTCCTTATACAAAGGTTCCGCCCCGTGGGCGGTCCTAGAGTGAAATAAACGTATAATTGTGAGCTGCAATTAATTTGTGTGAATCCTGACTGGGCCCATACACTCGGGGTTTGATCCCGCGACCCGCCCGCTCCGACTCAATCCGCGCGCTCCACCGCTGCGCCACGACAACTTATCGCCGAGCGGCAAAATAAACATCGGCTACGAGCACGCGCGCCGGCCGCGACGGCTCTCCGTTGCGGTGACGTCACTCGTACCACCGCACAAGGACGCGGCCTACCTGCTTGCGCACCTAGCTGTGACTGATTCAACGCGTTGTTTGGCGCCGAGTCTTGTTATTACTCGTAAATATTATACTACACATATCCATAATAACTGTGCTGACGCTTCGTGCTCGTTATTTTACACGATTATTTGTATACTCACAGTTTTATTACATCCATTTGAGTATTAAAGAAATAATAAAGTATGCCTCCAATACATACTCCACCAAAATCATCTAAAGCTGCGCAGAAAAAGGTGCAGCTGCATTCGGAACCGGACCCTAGCGCTAATACTAGCACTACTGAACCAAAGGGAAACGTAACTACTCGAACCAAGCGTCAACGTATCGATGATTCTCCAAAGACATCTCAGCCATCGTGCGAATGCAGTGTTTACAAATCTGAGATTTTGGAGCTACTTTCTTCTTGGAAAGCTGAACAAGACGTTCTATTTTCTAAATGGAAAGCTGATCAAGACGCAATGCTTTCGTCAATAATTAGAGAGGTGTCTGAGCTTAAAACACAATGTGCAGATATCCGCAAAACTACGATGGAGCTGGAAAATAGCCTGACGTACATACATAAAGATTACGAAGAAATGAAGAGTAGAATTTCTGCGCTGGACAAATGGACTTGCAACAAAGAGGAGACTTTTCACCACTTAGAAAAGCAGGTTCTGGACCTGAGCCTTCTGTCGCGCCCGGCTACCATCGAACTCCGTAATGTCCCGACTAAATATCACGAAAAAACGGATGACCTTGTAGCAATCGTTTCACAAGCCGGCAAAGCCGTGGACGTAGAGATATGCGAATCGAGTCTACGAGATATTTATCGTATGCCCGGTAAACCAGGGGCACCTAGATCAATCGTAGCCGAATTCAACACGGTTTCCTGTAGAAATACTTTCTTATCTAGTGTCCGCCGTTTTAATAAGGATCGTACCGTGAACGAAAAACTTAATACACACACCATCGGTCTTCCGGGAGAAAAGAAACCCATTTATGCTGCAGAACACCTTACTCCCTCAATGCGAAAGCTCTTTTACGATGCTCGCCAGTTGGCTCATACACACAAGTTGTCCTGTTGGTGCTTAAATGGTAAAATATATATGAAAAAAGACCCGGATGACAAACCAACACAAATTAAATCTGAACGTTGTCTATCCTCGTTTATAAAAAAGATTTGACTAATCGGGGTTGAAAAAATAATTAATTTTATATTGCATGTTTGTTCCCTTTTTTGTATTATTAATTCTGCTAATTTAATTCTGCCTTTTTTACCCGACTGCGCGACGCAAAGGAGGGTTATGTGTTTATCAGTCTATGTATGTATGTATGTATGTTTGTTTCTATGTGGCGTTCTAGAGGCCAAATGCGTAGGCCGATTTTGATGATTTTTACGTCAATCGATTCGTCTCAACCTTGCGAGTGTCACTAAAGACATGACAGTAATCAAAATTCACCACAGCGACAAGCAGACGCCATATTGTCAAAATTAAAAAAAAAAAAGTCTATGAACTATGTCAAGTGGGGTATCGTTGAATAGGTATTTCAAAATCATCTTTAGGTTTGTTTAACCATTTTTCATTTTAAATAATAGTTTAGGATATATAACGATTTAAAGTTGTTTAACAAAACAATCATTCTCGCTATTTTTCTTACTTATTGATTTAAGTTTTTATTTCAAGTATAAACGATATACAAACAAAAAAAAACAGTGAAAATTATGAAGAACAAATATTTTCGGTAATGAATCGTAACTAAAAAGTATAAAATAAAAAAAATAATTTAAAGAAAAGCAAAAAACCCGACTGCGTAAAAACTAATTTAAAAAAATACGTAAAAAAATTAACTTATATAAAAACTAAAAAGAATGAAACAAGCCCAGTACTTTAGAATTAGAACTGAAACAGAACGACTCACAGTCGGGGCCAATTGGGAAGATTTGATTGGTAAAATTTGAATGGGCCCCGACTGTGAGTCGTTCAGTTTTAGTTCTAATTCTAAAGTACTGGGCTTGTTTCATTCTTTTTAGTTTTTATATAAGTTAATTTTTTTACGTATTTTTTTAAATTAGTTTTTACGCAGTCGGGTTTTTTGCTTTTCTTTAAATTATTTTTTTTATTTCCTAACTATATTTGGCATGTATTCTTTTATTTAATTTCAATTGGTGAAACTTCTGCGAATAGTAAGCGTATAATTTACTTTTTTGTTAGTAATCCCACTCAAATAGTGCTTTGTAATTTTAAGACGACATTCAATAGTAACTCATTTCTAGTACTAGACTGCACTTTATATATTCAATTTATTATAATCTCATACTATATGGCCGCGCTTTCATATTGCTTATTTTCAAATTTGAATTGCTTAAGACATTGCTTAATTATAACTTTATCTAATAAATAAATGCTTGCTTTCAATAATACTATATATAACGAAATTGATGGCCTCCACATAGCGCAATCTCATTCATGTACGCCAGAGCAGTGCTCAGCCTTAATCAAACAAACTAAATTAAATCTAAATATAATTCACATTAATATCAGAAGCTTAAAAAAGAATCTAGATCAATTTCTTATAATGCTATCAACTACTAATATTGATTTCGACATAATTTTACTAACAGAGTGCTGGTTAAGGGTAGCCGGATCTCTGCCTGACATAGATGGCTACAGTTCAATGGCAAGCAGTAATAATAAATCGCAAAATGATGGTGTGGTTATATATACAAAAACCTCACTGCAGTGCTCATACTTTGAACCAAACTTGGCTGATTCTAATTGCCTTGTATGCAAATTTGGCCAAACCGCTGTCATATGTGTGTATCGATCTCCTTCGTATACAGATCCAGAAAATTTCTTTTGTGGCCTAGATAACCTAGTTCGAACGTTAAATAGTTTTGCCAATATAGCTCTGATCGGTGATGTTAATATAGATATTAAATCTGGTAACAATGATCGTAATTCAGGTAGCTACCTCACACTTTGTTCTTCCCTAGGACTTTTACCCGCACATGTGTTGCCTACTAGATCTAGCAACTGCCTGGACCATGTCTTATTAAGAACCAAATGCCCTGCCACTGTATTAATTCTTGAAAGTTTTATAACTGACCACCTGCCTGTCTTACTTAGCTTAGGAATGGGTACAAAGTCTAAAATTATACACCAAACTACTGTGACACGGTATAATTACGCAGGTATTTATAAAGACATAGACGAAATGGATTTCAGACCGATTCTACAAGAATTAGACTGTAACCTTGCTGCCAACATGCTGATCACAAACATCCAAAATATAATCTCAACCCACACCCGCACTATTCAGGTCACAAGAAAGAACAGAATCATCAAACCCTGGATGACAATAGGCTTACTACGTTGCATTCGAAACCGAGACAGGCTACATGTGAAATCAAAAGCAGCTCCAGATAACCATATTATTAGAATCTCCTATTATAGGTACCGTAATTTTCTCAATGCGCTTCTTAAAAAAGTTAAGAGATCATATGAGAAAAACGAATTATTTAAATCAAAAAATGATATCAAAGCGACGTGGAAGGCTATAAAAACAATAACCAACACGAGCCCCGTTCGCCAATCATCGAATGCGCTTCTCGCAGGTTCGGCCGACATGAAAACCTCGCTTAATAATATTAATAGGTTCTTTGCTGACGTAGGAGAATGTCTAGCCTCCAAAATCACCTCACTGTCTGGGTTTAATGGGAGTGAGTTGTCTTATCCACCGCCATGTAGTTCCTTTGTTATTATGCCAGTTGATGAAGATTACGTGAGGGCCGTAATTTGCGGTCTTCGAAATAATTCGGCTACTGGCTATGATAATATTCCGGTGAATATTCTCAAGCAGTGTAACTTAACATTAGCAACACCTATTACGCACATCTGTAATCTCGCAATCGAAACTGGAGTCTTCCCTAAGGCATTTAAAAAAGCGATAATCCACCCTATCTATAAAAGTGGGGATAGGACAAACGTCACCAATTATAGACCCATTTCAGTACTGAGCGCTCTATCTAAAATATTGGAGAAAATAATAAATAACTCTCTTACCGCGTACCTCACTAAACACTATATGATTGCCCCAAATCAGTATGGTTTTAAAAAAGGATTCTCCTCTGAGGACGCGGTTCTAGATCTAACAAAAACAGTTGTCACCAAGCTAGACAACAAGCTTAAATGCCTTGGCGTATTTATAGATATCACAAAAGCTTTTGACTCAGTCTCTATTTCTGCCCTGTTAATTAAGATGGAAAATATTGGCATTCGTGGCGTTACTCTTAAACTTCTCACCGATTATCTATCAAACCGCTCGCAATGTGTAAAAATAGAATCATTCATCAGTGACGACATAGCCGCTAACACCAGTTTTGGCGTCCCACAGGGCAGTATTCTCGGTCCTACACTCTTCCTTGTCTACATAGATGCCCTCTGCCGCTTGTCTATACAAAACTGCGAAATATTTACGTATGCAGATGACACTGCACTGGTCATATATGACGACAACTGGGACACCGTTCGACTCAAAACTGAGAGCTCGCTGCGTCAGGTGATGGAGTGGCTATCAGCAAATTTACTGACCGTAAATATTGACAAAACCAAACTTGTCCGATTCTGTCTCCCACAAACAAAACCTCCTCCTGCACATTCTGCAACTGTGAAAGCCCACACTTGCTTGAATCCGTATAGCGATTCGTGCACGTGCTCGGACCTTCCCTCGGTTTCTAGCATCAAATACCTTGGGGTGTATATTGATGAACATCTTTGCTGGCGGCCACACATAGAGATTTTGTGCGCACGTACAAGAAAACTTATATATTTATTTAAGGAGTTGCGATATTCCGCTGACGCTCAAACATTAGACCTCGTCTATCAAAGCCTTTGTGTCTCTGTGCTCACTTACTGTATTCCCGCCTGGGGCGGTGCTTGCAAGACCGTACTGTTACAAGCTGAGCGAGCTCAAAGAGCAGTATTAAAAGTGATGCACTTTAAACGTAGAGACTATCCCACCACTCTGCTCTACTCAGAGTGTAATGTCCTTACTGTACGTCAACTTTACATCCTACGTGCTATACTACGCCTTCACTCCTCTCTTCCTTTTGACAACAGAGTTTTAGATAGGCGCAAAAGCTCCGCTGTATGTGCCCCCGTGCCATGTCGCACTACATTTGCACGTCGTCATTATAAAGTTCAAAGTGCACGTCTTTATAATAAAATTAATCGCATCCTTCACATTTACTCATTGACGCGATACAATGTGAAGTATACGCTAACAAATTATTTGCAGAAGTTGACATACAATAACACAGAAGATTTAATTATAGTTCTTTCGTAATTTTTACATCTAACTTTTAATAGCCACGGGTACTGTGCATATTCCTCTGAGTCTAATAAGTTGTAACAACTCAACATTTTAAAGTCACATGGCTCCTAAGATACAGGTACTTTAACCTAGTTTAGGAGTTCAATGTAACTGACCCGCATATGTGATCATTTAACTTAGACTCCTGTTTTTGACAATGTAATGTACATGTATTGTGCTTTGTAAGTTGTGTAACTACTAAGTGTAAATGTCAGAATTGAAATAAATAAATTTATTATTATTATTATTATTACATGGCGCAAGGCCTTCGATATGACCTTCCGACTCTTAGACATGAAGCATAACCGAGACCGACGGTTTTACATTCCTTCTGGAGTACGGTAGTATTTTATTTATATTATTATTTATTTATAGACTCACGCCTGTATCCCCACAGGGGGAGGGAGGGGTGTAATATTACACCCACAGTACAGTACGGTAGTGATATAATGTAATAGCCACAAGCGGTCACCCATCCAAGTGATGACCTCTGTAAACGTTGCTTAACTTTGGCGGTCTATTACGAAAGGTAAGGTAAGTCACGTTATGTGCGCTTCATAAAATAATGTTTACCAAATAAAAAAACATCGCATAATAATTTTTCATTGCACGTGTATTAATTACCGCAACTTAATGTTCTTTTCCTTTTTATACCAACGTTTACTAATAACGTGGACAAGCAAATAAACAGTTATAACGTTCTCATGTGCAATTAAGTGGAAGTTTCCTGCAAATCTAAAAAAGAAACTAAGTTGCTAGAAAATTTTATTCCTCATTAAACGAGCTCATAATATAAAAATAAATAATAATCAAAGCTGTACGAGTTGTTTCCACTTAAGCATTACGAACATGTTTCATTAGCACTTATTATTATTGTTTACGCATGCAAGCATGAGATTTTATTTTTATAATATTAGTTGTTGTAGATCGGTCTTTGTGGAAAGCCTTGGAGGAGGCTATTGTCCAGCAGTGGATGTTTTTCAGCTGACATGGTGAGTTAGAGCAACTTAAAGAATAACAATTATTTATCTGGTTAAATTTCATTTCTAAAAACAAAATGATAGAATATAATTATGCTATATCAGCCTTGTTTATCTTTAACTATCACATCACTAATTATAGGTCTCTTCTCAAAATGAGAAGGATTTGGTTACAGTCCATGCTCATCATGTGCGTATAAGCCGACGCATTCGACGTCTTTTAAGCAGATTAGACATGCGGATTACTTAAGGCGCTTACAACACCTATTGAGTTGAGCTGTTGCTGTCACTGTCGGATTGTATACATAAGAAAGAGAAGCGCGACGACGACGAGACGTTCAGAACTTTTTATAAACCATAAAGCCTGTAATACATGTTAGCCGAGCGTCGCCGAGTGAACGCCAATACCAACGTATAGACGGTATATTTGCATTGTCTTGCTATCGCTCGGTGTCGCTCGCCTAGTTAGCCGAGTAAAGTCAAGCACCAACGTGTATAAAACTCATTTGGCGTAGCTTGTTACGACTCGCGGTCGCGCGCGACCACTTGCCACACTTCGGAGCGCTGTCGGTTTTTCTGCACAAATCAAAGGCGCTCGCGCGCACTCGGCCAATAGTGTCCACATGTTTGTCAGTGCGCCATTATATTTTTGTGAATACTCAACATTCGAGAAAAGACGAAAAAGAAGGTGTCTTTTTCGTCTTTTCTTTTTCACAACTTTAGTGCGGTATACACTGACATAATAATTATAAGCGCTCATTAAATAAATAGCAGCAGCTGCAATAACTTCTACGTCGTCATCCATCTTGTTTCAATTCAGAATACAAACTGACGGAGCCCAACGTGTGGGCATCTCTTCAAAATTCGTCTGTATTGGCCTTTTGCATTGGTTTTCGATATACTTGCCGAACGTGTAGGCAGTAACACTTACCTTGTATTAATTTGCCTACGCTCGCGTTGGTCTAAGCTCGACCATCATGTATTGCAGGCTTAAAATAAATTAATTACAGAAAATGTATTGATTGGATTTAAAAAATTAAACAGTATTTCGTTAGTATGTTGCTAGTTGAATAATTTGTCAAAAAATCAGAATGATTGTTTGTATTTTGATATGGTTTTTATTCGTTAAAATATTTTTTTAGACGTATCTTTGCGATTTTTTTCTATCGATTAAAGTTAGTTGTATTAAGTTTTCAACACACTACTTAACTGGATTATATCCTGAAGAATATCATATATTTTTCTGATTGTGTTAACTGCATTGAATCATATAATTTAAAGTATTATAAAACTCGTGTTTAGCTCTTGTAGTCCCGTTAACGAAGATCTTTCTTAGCCGTTAAGATGTGAATAACGGCCAATAATTATAGTACGCATACACAAAGAGTGGTGCCAAAAGTGGTGAAAGTTCCCGCGTAGCATTCTGTTGGACTCTTCACAAGGTAGAGGCAGACGCTACTACAGCTTGATATAAAGTTTACTTAGGAGTCATGTTAACATTTCGTTTCTGGTTCAATTTTTTTAGTAAAAAGGAAGACTAAAACTCTTCATAAAAATAAAATTTCCTATCGCTTTTCCGAAGCGCAGCAGCATTATTAAATTTGGCAACGATTCCAAGTATCATCTATACATTTTATCTGCTATCTGCAGTTCTGATATCATTCGATAATACAATTATCTTCGCAGGTCAATAGTATCTGCTTTACGTGCTCCTCACACAAATCAGGTCTAATAATTTCATTGATTGAAACACTACATTAGGCGATTGCTTGTACAATATATTATTGCTTATTGGATATTGATAAAGATACGATTGGATTAGTTAGTAATTATGTGTCAAGTAGATTATAAGGATAAGAAAACATTGATTATTTTCCAATTAATACTTTTGAATTTTTGCTATAACATCATACAAGTTTATATAGCGGGTCATAGTCGCGATAACTAAGACATTTAAGTAATACCTTGGTATTTTCCGACATCTCATACTAATAAACTACCCTCTATTCTATTCTTACATCTTCAACTTCTCCCCAGTATTTATCTTCCTCCTTTCAATACTTATGCTCTTACCATGAACGAAACCTCCGTTCATCTAATAATCTTCTCCTCACTTTACCCTCTCATAACTCTAATTTTCTTCATTCCTGTTTTACTGTCCAATCTATTCTTCTTTGGAATGCCCTCCCTCTGGAAATCAGGATGGCCAAGACTAAGAATACTTTCAAGTTCAAGGTGAAGGAACTTCTACTGGCTGAGTCAGCGAATGTATCATAAGTTCTTTAAATGACATATTGGTTTAATATGTATATATATACCATATGTACGTATATATATTTATATATTCTTATATGTGTATGATTGTATTCAGTTCTATAATACATCTATATTATGTATGTTTATATTATATGTAAATTATGTACCTATATATGTTTTAATGTTAATGTATCTTTAGTTTTTATTACCTATGTTTGTTATTTCAAATTCATTTTCTTTATATAACACCTACTTCTTTTCTCTTTGCACCACTCTAAGGTAGACTGGGAGATAATGCCCATAGCATTAATTCCGCCTGTATACGTTGTGTATATAAAGCTTTAATAAATAAATAAATAAATGTGTGACGGGTCGCAAACGCGTTATTATTTGAAAATAAAGGGAAAATATCTTATACCTAGAACTGCGTGCATACGGCTGGTGTACCAGATACCTAAAAATCAGGACAGATAGCAGGTTTGGAACCGTATTCCTGGATTTTGAATTTGTTTCATTTAAGCTTGAATAGTTGCTTTACAGGTAATAGTTAAGTTTTAAGCCAGCGGTTCCGGCTGGAAAAAAGGTCTGTTAAAAACGTAATATAATAATAAATATAATGATTATAATATGAAAAGAAAGCTTACAACCGCAGGACAGCTTTGTGGCGACACTGCGGTCCCGAATGCTTCATAGAGTCGGTCAGGGCCTCGTCTCGCAACACTCTCAACTCTAGCTTGCCTTGGTCGGCCGGCCAGAGGGAAGCCGCAAGAGCTACTAGCTCAGGGGTGGAAGTGTCATTCTCAATGGCGTTATTACGGGGAAACCCGCTCCGGGTCTCCGTTGTCACGAGACCCGTGATGGTGAAACCGGTGCCGCACCGCTCGACACCCCTAGTCACTGTGAGTTGGCGAGTCACCGTCTGCCCCTTTTCGACGTACTATGAGAGTACTTAGGGCAGACGCCAATTTTTCATCCATAGTTTTCATCAAACCAATCCATTTAGCACCCATCCACATAGCCCAGAGTAATTAGTTTCCATACGAGTAGCAATAGTTCCTCACCTGCTGCGACTAATCAGTGATTGCACTTAATATTGCAGTTGTGGAGGCTCTTCAGTAGGTGTTCCAAAAGATTTTAGATTAAAACTCTCAAAGGGCATCTGTGCATTGGACCTATGTCTCTGTGTACGCCTGCCAAAGAGCCCGGTATTGTTCTAACAAAATAGAATAATACCCGTGAAAGAGAAACAAGTATAATGACTTGTACAAAATAATTGAATATGGCTTGCTCTATAAGCAATAATTTTTTTATCAAATCTGGTAAGACTTCTGAGTGAGTCTTTATACTTTGTACAAGGATTACGGTGATGGTAAAGTTATGATCAATAAGTCCGTTTAAATATTTACCAACTTTTGACTTCATCTTTTCTTAAATGTACTAATATTGGAAATGTTAAGAGCACTACAGGGATATTTTATACAGGGAAACTTGTTACTATCTACCGGACACATTTCAACCCGCCATGCCGATTCAAACTCCCTAACACATAAACTAAATCCAACTAACAATCAAGTTTTCACTCATAAGTGCAAAATGAAGCAGTTTCCAAGTTACTATATAAGCCTGCATTATTAGGTATATATAATGTAAGTGGATGCTCCTGTTTCACCATGTCTATTCTGAGGAGGCTAACCAAATGAACTTCAAAAGTATTATGCCTGAGTATTATTATGTACAGTAAATATATACAAGTGATATAGAAGGTGTCACAGTTGCAGCACCTTACAAAATGTAAATTATGTGTATTATGCAAAACCTGGCGATGAAAAAGGGTGACCGTGAGTTTTATTGTCCGTTCTTTCTCATGGTTCTACCTATTGCTTTGCGAACGTGGCAGTAAATGTAAATGTAGTCTAGAAGAGTCTCGTACTTAAATCTCGTTACTTAAAGACTCTCGTAGAGTTTTTAAGTAATTATTTTATAAATGTATTATTTTGACGTTCATAAGCGTCACATTGTGACCCAAATCAATAAAGGATTTTGAATTTGAATTTGAATTTATTATTAGATCCTCTTGAACGTCGCGAACTAACGAAATCAAACAGATTTAGGTCACAAGCACTCCCGTTTGATATCTGAATGGAGGAAATTAATGTTTGGAGTAATATGTGTATTCGTATAGTAAGTGAGATAGGTGGTAATGCACGTAGATCATTTTACGGGAGTGATTTGATTTCCCGTTCGTCTAATGGTTATTTGGTTAGTATCCCAAACTGCTAATACAGGGGTCGTGAGTCTGATTTCCAATGTGTTCTTTTCCACAGGATGTACTTTTGTGCAAGGCACACGATGTGTCTGGATGTAATTTATCAAAATATTATACGCACATCACGGGAAGTTAGTACACCTAATTAGTCTATCAGTGATCTAAACCATAGCAAAATGTTTTATCAAACATATAGGTAATCAATTTATACCAAAATTCATCAGGAAAATGATACAAGAGCACTCCAATTTATGAAGAAGCTGGATTACCTTTTTTTTCAGACTTAAATCATAATCTTACTACTAGCATAAGCGGCCAGAATTAACCAAATAGGCCCATAGTAATACCAGTAGTTTGACGCCTTTGATCTCAAAGAAAAAGCCGACAACGTCTAGACAAGGGTAAGGAGGCTAGGGCTGCCACATGTAAACAATACCTATTTATTCAAACACCGTCTATTTATTATAGAAAAATATAACAATTGCTACGCTACATGAATATTATACTGTAAATCAATTATTTATTATATTACAATAATTAACGAAAAATAATTATTATAAAACAGTTTGCATTTTTTCGTGCGGTGACAGGTTTGCATACAAAGCGTCAGTCAGCACCTATTTCATCCCGCAGGTGTCATTAGGTCTTTATCATACAAACCAAGTTAAAATAAAGCGATTGACACAGCGGTCGTTTAATGGATGGGTAATCATGGGATCAGCTTGCAGAGCCTTTATCGATATGAAGTATTTTGCAGATTTATTTTCGTGCAAACTACGTCAAGGTAAAGCAATAGACACCGAGGTAATTTTATGGATGGGTCACTGGACTACGTGACTACGGAGAACATGTGTGGGGTTTATAAAAGGGGACCAAAAATATGGTTATTTTTGAGCTAGGACGCGCCGTTACCAAGATACATAATAATATGTGATAGGTACTTACCTAATACGAAGATAATACGAGGTACTTATTGCATAAAATTAAAATCACACTTGAATCGAATATTTCCTTACAACGCATATTTTCTTACGTCTGCCATGTTGTTTACGTACAGTAATTACTACTTTATTCTGTGATTTGGCCAGACATGAGATATTGTAAAATGTTAGTAGATTAGTAGGTACGTGCACATTATTTTAAGTGGTTATAGGTACATACATTTCAAAATAATATAAATAATTATAATTAATGAAATTTTATTTTTTGGTGTAAGTAAATTGATGAAATCGCAGATTTTTTAAATCCTTATTTCTTTAAATCTTTAAGCAGCATAAAGAATTGCAATATCTCACAGCACAAGTCGTATGCACCATGTAAATTAATATTCATAAGCAAATAAATAAGTAACGAACAAAAAAGAAGCACGCGCCAGGCCCCAAAAACATGTACCTAGTTAGGAACTAAGGCGACATACGTAAGTAGGTACCGCTCTTCCCGCGTCTCACCTCTTGCCCCCCGCACGATTGACCTGTCTAGACGCGTTCGTCGAACGACTGTATGGATTATTTGACTGTGGTAATACTTCGTTAATTTCATTAAAGACTTTTGTTGAGGGAAAGCTCCAAACTGCTAGTTTAGTCTGCAGTTATAACTTTAAGCGTTTAATTAGACAAAAGCATAAAAGCTATTTAATCTTATAATTAATTTAGGCGACGGCCCAGGCTCCAGACCATTGTATATTTATTCAGGCAAAACTTAATCCTAGCTTTTAATAAAAATAGTGTCTTAAATTAAATATAATTTGTTGAACTATATAATAGAGATAAAGCCTTTTAAGTAGCGTCTCAGACGTAAGTTCTGGAAAAGCTCAAGATGTTGGCGCAAGAACATGAGTAGCTTAGTGGAGTATCGACGTTTCGAGACTTCAGAAATTGCTTCACGATTCATGTTAAATCGTATATCAGGGAATTAATCACGTCCTGAACTCTTGTATAGCCTTTTTAATACAGTTATATAATCATTTATAGAGCTTGCTTTGCTAAAATACTCGAAATAAAGGTTTACAGGAAGATAATTTTTTATCAATTTTAGCGACCACTAGTATCAAAATTCCTTTAATGATCTATGGTTTCGACTATTCTATTATTTTTTACAAATGTAGTCTGGTGTTCACTAGCTTAAGTACTTTCTTACTAGCCTAGCATGGCTTTAACACTCTCTTATAAATACCTGAAGTAACAGTACTCGTAACTGAATAGCCTGTACTTATGAACATCAACAAATGAATAAACCAACAAAAAGTAATAAATACCTAATATAATGCGCCGAAAATTGTATGTAAGTTCACAACGTACTAAATGTATTTACCAGGACCAAACGTGAGCTAATGGGAATTGCAGCTAAATTGGATGATGCGATCGAATAGTAAATATCTGAGAAGACTCTGAACAACATGATTAATAATACTTTTAATATGTATTATTTATAAGAAATTCAAAACATTTTATACTTTTTAAATTCCTAAATAACTGAATACTTATGATGATCGGCTGGCCAACTAATGTAGATTTAATTCTCATACAGGAAATATGTGTGTGACCTTTATATAATTAACTTTGATTTTGGAGATTCCTTGTTTTAGTTATTTTAGACAAATATTTTCAAGTGTACCGAAATCAAGCCTTACTTGGAATCGGCTCTTCAAATAATTACACTTAAACTTTAGATATTTATATTGTTTTGTTGTATTATCGATAAAAAATTGTCGATCGTCTCCGCTTACGCAGACAGAAATCAGGTAAGTTGAGAATTTCGTGCCACGCTGTGATAGGTTTGCATGGCTACCTCACTAAAGAAAGTCGAGGGCACCACGGATATTTTCGATGCCCGAGAAGAATTATTATTACACGCACTTGACCCCAAAATCAACTTTTGATTGCTTTGAGGACCGGTAAAAGAAGACCGTGACATCGCAAAAAAGAAATTTTGCACAGCAATGAATAAACCTTATTAAATTAAAAAGTGTCAGAATTATCAGACACAAGACACACAATACAATTTTAATTACAAAATTCACTCCAGCAATGGCCACCTTAATTAAAAATTATTTAAGCAAAATAAAGTCTACAAAATTAAACTAACAAAAGAAATAAAAGAATATACTCATTAAGCAACCTAATTTATATGACGTGTATTACTTATGAGATAGGTATATTGTGTTTTCATGCAATGGCCGAGTCAATCTATTTATTTAAAACATTAAAGATTTTAAAAAACCGACTTGGTATTACATGGATCTCACAACTTTTTTGAAAAGTATTGTTGATTGGTTGATTGATTGATTAACACTTTATTGTACACCAGTAAACAAAACAAGATACAATATGTAATTACATGATTAAAACTAGTTGCACAATAGGGCGGTCTTATCGCAAAATGCGATCTCTTCCAGACAACCTAGTTTGGAAATTAATAAAAGTACAATAGTGCGGGTTACGGTGTACCATGAGGAACAGTGTCATAAATACTTAGTTAAAATGTTAGGACATAATATTATGTCAATACAATTTTATATGAGTAGAAAACATAGAATATGTCGGCGATACGCCAGGGTTATCGTGTCCAGACTCCATTATAATAAAAACACTGACGTAATATTACTTGGTTTATTATCGGTTGATTTCTAGCACAGAATTGAATTAAAATGCGACCTACAGTCCTTTTTATAAACTAACCGTCATTTAACAACTGTCACTTCCTTTTCAACATATAATTGAAATTACTGTACAATTAATTATAAACTAATCAAAAATAGACATTAATATTGTAATGAATTTTGCACAACACCAAATGATTTATTTTACACGAATAACAAATTTATTTTACTAACCAAACGCTGCTTTACAACATTGTCAACAGATGGCGCTATCAACAGGATGCAAATATAAACGCATGTTATTTATTACCGTAAAAATAAGTGTCAGAATAATGTTATTTAATACTAATTGATTTTACTTTGAAAGTTTCTGGAGTTATCTCTATGCGATAAATTAAATACCCAATCTTTATAAAACAGTTAAGCAGCCAATACAGTGTCTAATATTGTAAAGTAGTGAAGTTCTCAGTTCTGTGTTCACAAATAGTTATTTAAATATCAATCTTAAATATTATTAACATTTTCGTAACAATATAATCATTTTATATTAATTTGCGCCCATAAATACGTATTAAATCGTACATACAATACAAGATAATACTAATACTAAATAGCAAACCAATACTTATATATATAGTAGATAAATAAACTAAATACTAAATATGATATAATATTCATATAAACTATATAATTATATACATAAATAATAAAATAATTACATATAATTAAATATATTTATCAATATATACAGCTGTCATGATAATTGTGACAAATAATGATTCGTGACAAGTTTTTTAAATACAGGGAGAGATTGAGCACGTCTGATTGTTTCGGGTAACCCATTCCACAAACGTACAGCTTGAAGGAAAACTGTGAAATGACCTTCAATTTGAGATTCTCTGATGATCTCAAGCACTTCGAATGAGTGTCATGTAGATATTCGAATCGTCGTTTAAGATATAAGGGGAACGAAGGATTAAAAAGTATATTATATAGAAGGCAAAGGATGTGAGTAGTCCGTCGAAGGCGGATTGGCAGCCATTTGAGCTTGTTACGGAATTCAGTGATGTGGTCATATTTACGTAAACCATATATGAACCTTATGCAGAAGATTGTTTTTATGGGATAGAATTTTCCTTGACACCAGCTGAGTCTTGAAGATTATATCGGACAGTAACTACGCCGTCAAGCTATTATTTTTTAATTATAATACATGCTAGTTGCGAAAGTGGCCACAGCAGATAGCCATAAGCAACAGACTTATTCTTACATACTCTTATTTTTTACTTATTGCAAGGTTTTAAATTTTCCTTTCTACGTACCTTGTCATTTCATAGTTAAAGTTATAGCCTGGCCCGTAGCTTCAAAATAATGCTGTTACCATATTTGAAATTAATTGTTGCTTCATTTTCTATAAAGGCAATAAGTAGTAATAGAGAGGCAGAAAAGATAATGAGAAAAGTGAACGACAGAATTTGTGACTAAGATCGGGCAAACACCATAGGAAAACTCGTAAACCTTAAAAAATCCAAATACGTGATGGTACTGCATTTCATCAAGATTGCCACATAAGCTAAAATCGATTCATATTTATAACACAACATTATCGAACATTGCAACTCCTGTTGTGTATCCAACTACAAATATATTCAGTTCCCGTTCGAAATTACTAGCAAGGAATATAACAGTATTTCCATAATGGTGGCTACAAACATCTACGCGGCTCTCGATACAATTGGTGAGCGTCCATTCACAGATATCTCGCCATTTTTATAAGGGGAATTGTGAATGCGTATCAATAAATAGGTGCTTTTCATAAAAAGATTGCTCGTAAAAACTGCAATAACTTTATTTTTGTCGTAATGTCTTTTGGATTTCAATTCGATTTTTTTATACCTCTGAATATTTTACTAGCTGATCGATTTGGATGATTATTTTTATATGAATGCTGGTGGTGTGAATTTTATATTTTTAATGACCTTGCTTTTCTTAATTTTCCCTTTAAAAGCAGTCAGTAAATATTTTTACGTTGGAAATCTCGTAATTGCTTAAAATTACCCTATCCCTTCAATTTATACTTCCAATATTTATAAATCTCTCCTGATGCATTAATGTTATCTGGCGAATATTTTTAGAGTCGATGAGACCTTAAAAATATATTTAACATTTGAAGAGGAGGTCTTAAAATCATTATTTATATAGGGTTCTTTATACGTTAGATAATGATACTTTAAATCATTCAATAAAACCCGAAAGCGTAAAAATCTTGGGTTCACATTCAGGATGATAATATTTTTCTTGCTGCCAAATATTCCCAAATTTAAGCTCGGTTCTACAATAAAGTCTATTGCGAATGTTTCTATTATTGTCAACAGCATTCGACATTGTATTTTAAGGAAAAAAAATTGAAGATGGGCCCATTTCGAGTTAAGCGGGATTACGATCAGCATAGAGATTGGTATAACCTTGTATTTTGAATAGAATTGTGTAGCTTATATCATTCTACCAGATGGCACCAACGCGATGAGGGTCTATGGAGTATAGCTATGTATTTGTTTTTGTACTGCCATATTTTGTTATGTTACTTTATGAGGTAATATCGATACAGGAAACTTAGATTTTGAACTACATTTTATGTTATTGGAGTCCTACATTTTCGTAACATTGATTTTATGTTGTATCTTTTTTCGTTAAATATATATACTAGCAGATTTTTCCAGCATATATAAAATCAGCGGTAAATATTGCTAAACGGTGAAGGAAAACATCGTGAGGAAATCTGCATGTCTGAGAGTTCTCTATAATGTTATCGAAAGACATGTGAAGTCTACCAACCTGCACTTGGCCAGTGTGGTGGACTATGGCCTTAGCCTTCTCATAATGGGAAGAGGCCCGTGCCCAGCAGTCGGACAGCATAAAGGGCTGATGAATGAATTCCAGGAGGGCAATTAATTTTTATGTATTATTAATTTGTTAACTATGGTACAATTTTATTTTATTTTATTTGACATCATATTATTTTACTATTAAATACCTACTTGACATAACTGTGCAAATATAACATTGACTATTATTATCATTGACATATTATTATATTCTGACATTGAAAATACATTCTATTAAAAATAATTATTATTTTTCTTGAATACTATTGAGACATTGTTACAATTGTTTTGTTAAAATCTTTACTGTGAAATTGTTTTTAATATTGCATGCCTAATAGGTGGAATAAGGAGGAATGTATTTAATATAAAGCAAACTTTTGTATAACACCTTTATAAACCTTTATTCAGCAAAATAAATGAATTTGAATTTGAAAAAAAAAACTCTTGCAGTAGAAACAAATTTCTCGGAGAACATTACAAACATTCTATCAACGCTTACACTCAACACACAAGACAACTTTTCTGTGGGAATTACAACATTCGGTACAGTAGGTCGGTCACTATACCATACGTGTATAATTTATGTCTAGCTTGTCGTTTCTAATTCAGAACGTGATCATACAATTTAATTAAGTCAACAATGCACCCGTACTTTAAAGTCCATCTCTGTCCATCCAATAATTTCTCATACACTGACCGGTGCCAGCAAGTCCTTGTCTATCTAAATTTCATGAGATCACACGCTCCCATAATGGCATCGGTGTTCTTGTAGTCAAAATTCATACAATAATCATGTTCAAGGTAGTCAAGTAGGTACTTTATAGGCGATGAATTATACGAGCAACCGAAAAGTTATAGAATTGAACGTTTCATGTTGTTTAATAAGTGATCAGTTTGCGCTTAGCTCGCCAAGTTTTGGGATACTTTAATAAACTTTGATCTTTCTGCAAGAGGGATATAACGAACACCAACTATTATACAATATTAATATTTTCACGCCTTTTAAACCAAATTGGATTAAGTGGGTTATGAAATATGAACAGATGGATGGCGTAGTGGGTTATGCGGCTACTTTGTCTCTTAATACTGAGCGAATGTTGCGGGTTCGATAACTACAGAGGCAGCATTTTGTATGACTCTCAGATTCATGTTACCTATCTAAATGTACATTGATTCAGCTGGTTGTATATCTGTCAAGTCCCACGCGATACAGTTCTTATGTTTTGTGCGGGTTTTGGTCTTTCTTAAAGAAAATAGGAAGAAAGATCTGTACATCAACTGGACTTATCTTAGTTGATAAGATTAATATTTTATGTTATTTCTTATAAAGATGAGTAAGACGTGAGTCCTCTACGCAATACAGAAGCAATTTCATAGCTGGGCAATTAACGAAATAACAACGAAGGCTTACCTAGTGGCTGACGGTGATATCTTGAAAGCGTTACAGGTACTTCAGAGGCAAACTGACCACTTTATTCTGTAGAAGGATCTATAGGAACTACAATATTTTTATATCTCTGTTCTTTTCAGACTAATTTCATAACTAGCCTTCCCCTACCTCGTCCATTGAATCTTCGTATCCCATCGCTTGCCCTTAACAAAATGATAAATTGCTATTACGTTAGATGATATTTCATCATTCAAGTATGGCTCGTAATATATGATGATACGTCGTCTGAAGCCTTCCTTATGGGGTGTCGTATATTGTTAGCCGTCGTATCGAATGGTAGTTTCAGAGATTAGCAAGTTCATATAAACAAACAAACACTTCAGCTTTATTAGATAAGCACAGATTATACTGTATACCTTGAACCCTATACTTTAAACTTTAATATTCTGACGTTTAATATTATAATTCTACGCTTCACCTTTTACGCTCTATCCACCAATCCTTTCAAATATAATATTTGTACATACAAAATTTAATCATTCGCATAAACCAGGGGTAACTTGTAAGGTTTAATATCGACGTTAACCTTCATTGTCATAGAAAAATCGTATTACCTGATATTTGACCTAATACAGGGGAATATTTTACAGTCCTATAAAAAGCCCCATGAAAGGCCCGCTCCCCTTAATGGAGCAGATAAGGTGTTTACTTCAAAGTTGTCTGTTTGATAACCCTAAGGTTAAATGGCGGTGGATAGATTAAAAATACTTTTTCAAGGTTAAAGCAGATAGTGAAACTAGTTTTGTAGAAATGTAACAAAATAAATTTTAAGACATAACTACCCTGCCAAAAATTTTCAAAAAAGTAAAGAATATAACTGCCATTTTGTTAATAGTATTCAAATTGGTTTTTCAGACATTTATAATAGTGATACGAGTAATGTGTCAAATCTGATTAGGCATTTTGCATGTGCCTACGGTGGAAATTTAGAAAATTAAAATTGTTGGACAGTTGTGTAAAAAAGCGTTGTTATATATAATATACGCTGTGTGTTTAAGTTATTGTCAGAATGTATCTTTAAACCTGTGCCGGAATATATCTTAGAGTCGATGATATAGATAGATACACTTCTAACCTTCTTCAAAAAGGATGAGTTCTCAATTCTACGCCTATTTTTTGTGTGACCTGCAACATAACGTCAAAATTTTATCTTCGACTGCATGCATTTTTGCTCCGTATCTGATAATATAAATGCCCATATATAGCTTATATGTATAATTATGGTAATAATGACGGTCTGTTTATCTCGAGTATCGTAACGAGTATTGAGTGTTTTGTCACGTGGGTCGAGTGGATGTAAATCAAAGTTATGATTAAAGTACCGTTTATTTCACAATGTAAAATAAATCAAGTTTTTATTACGCAATGATCTCATTTCATTTGAAGTCATAGTAACAAAATTGTGTACAACAAAACAATTGTATTTCTAAATTTACTAAAACTTTTAATATTAGACATATAACATTTTATAATTATTCAAATTGTACTCTGCAATTTTGCTAAATGTTTTAGCTGTATCAAAAATATTTTTTTATAAGCAAAGATATTAAAATGTAATATTTATTCGAAATTGTAAAATTTTAGCGTAGTGTTTGATAGAATATTAAGTTACATCATATTTACATTCAATAAGCAATCTGCAATCAAAATTACTCAGAGATTATCTTGTCTTTAGATATACTGTAAAGCTTTCAGTTATGAATAATAATATGACACTTTCATTAAATACACAGCTTTTTAAAACAATGTTTCGAATACAAATATACAAGTAGTAATTTTCATTATAATTTCAGATTATAATACTAAAATTATAGTTATCTACACACTCATCATACAGGAGCTGTTTAAAAATTTGTCGAATTTACAATTTTAGATAATTTGCACTTCGTTTAGTCTTGACTCCATTAGATAAGCAGCGCAGATGCGCAATATTTCACCAAACTAAACATATTCAGTCCCAATACTCTAAGACCAAATTTTAATTTCATTATTTTCATTCACTTCATTATTTTTCATAAAGTTCGCTGTTCTTTTCTTCATTAACATGTTATGTATTATTCTACTCCGCATTTTTTTAGTTTGTTGAAATAGAGGCTGTGTTGTTCTTAGAATTGCCAGGTCGAGTTTGATGATCCTTCAGCAGGCTTTTCACGCTAGACGTAAACCGATTCTTAGGTGATGGTATTTCTTCTATAGGTGTTAATATAGTGACTGAAGCTCTTTCACACAGAGGTTTGAGAAAATCATCACTTTATGTTTTCAATGTTAAATTCAAATCTAAATGTGGTTTATGCTTCTTTCCGTTGTCGTCTTTAAGTTGCGCAACTCTAGTTGGCGATATTGTGTCGCTTATTCGTTCCTTCTTTTCGGTTTTTGATGAGGAAGGTTGTGGTGATGTAGAATCCATTGTCTTTAATATAATTTTATCTAAATATTAAAATTGTTCTCGTAGTACGCAAGCACAATATTCCTCACTGAACATTGGTTTAATGGAGTCGACGCTCTGTTCTAGACAGCTCTTTAGTGCGTTTGTGTGCGAGCCAATTAATACCTTATTTAATTTTATCACTGTTATCTGCAGATAGTCATAATGGATACGATTATAGGAAAGCTGATATGAGATGTGTCATCAATTTATAAGCTTACAGTAAATTGCGCGGCGACTAAACGTAATATTATTGATGGGAATAAATATGATTGGTGGGCTTCGTGTTAAACTGATAGATTTATGGCAATATGTTGATACTAGCTTAGTCATTGCTTAGTTAACTAATAGACATAATAATATTATGTTGTCCGTTTATCCATAAAGAATATCGAATTAAATGTCAAAGAGGTTTTTGTAATTTACCTTTATATAATATATTACGGTGGCCTGAAGGCATTCAGACATGCAGTATTAAGCACTGAATAAAATATATTTATCGCAACATATTAATTTATTATATATATAGCATAGCAGCTATACCTGAGTAGAGAGACCGACGGACTGCCACGCAGAGGGTTTCGGGATCGAATCCACGGCGCGCACCAATGACTTTTCGAAGTTATGTGCGTATTAAATAGTTAATTATCGCTTGCTGAACGGTGAAGGAAAACATCATGAGGAAACCTGCATGTCTGAGAGTTCTCCTTAATGTTCTCGAAAGACATGTGAAGTCTGCCAACCCACAATTGGCCAGCGTGGTAGACTATGGCCTTACCCTTCTCATAATGAGAAGAGGCCCGTGCCCAGCAGTGGGACAGTATAAAGGGCTGATGATGATGATGATTATTGTTTTGTTAAAATAACTCGTAATGCCAGTCACATCGTGTATTGACTGGTTTAACCATCTTTGTTCCCGCTCGCTCTAGGAATAACTTTTGTATCGTGATTGACTTTACAAATATAGTCACAATAATTAAAAGATACAAAGAACACACATAGGGGAAACAGCAATAAGACTCCGCTCAAACAGACTACCGTGGCACGCTACATCGTGGCCTGTGACTGCCGTGCCTGCTGTCTCTTTCTCTTTTCTCTTTTTTTTATGACAACTCCTGCACTAGGAAGAAATTCCTGTGTCGCGGGAGACTTTACAAATATTCAATCAACGGACACAAAGAACACCCAGACTCGAGACAACAATTTGTGGATCACACAAGTGTTGACTCGCGTGGGAATCGAATCCACGACACGCGGCGCAGTACCAGGCGGCGAGGAGACCGCTAAAACCACTACGCCAACCGTGCAGTCATAGACACTGCATGCTGTAGCGGTCCATAGACACTAGTAAGTGGCGATTGGCCGCGACTGCTGCCATCTAGCGGACTCTGAACGGCTAGTGGCCACGATCAGTGGCGCGTCGCGGCAACTGAGTGGCGAGAGACCGCCACACGCTACACGTCTGCGGCTACTCCGTGCAAAGCGTATTAAAAATATTTACACCTTGTTGCCAGCCATCGGTGGTTGGTGGTCGGTTTGCGCGCAACCATAGTGGATGATATATAATGATGACTCGCGTGAGGAGCGTAGCCACGACGTCATCGCTTGAATCATTTCGCGATCCACGCAGTCATTTAGCAACTACGTCTAGAAATTATGTAAAATTTCATGCGATATCATCGAAGATCCGAAATTTGAGGTTCCAAATAACGTCTGTAGCGTTGTTTGTAAATGTCATACTAGAGTTGCATTATACAGTCATGTATTTTTTAAATTAAATAGCGTTAGCGTATAACTAAATAAGCTACCAGAAAAACACCGTTATACTACCAAAAGTGGCATGCGAGATACTTCGTTGTTACTAGCATTACTCACATTAGAAACCTAGCTTATAATGCAAAAACAAAATTTAAGTAAATCGTATAAAAGTCCAACATTTAATCTCTTACATTTGTAAACACTGAAATCCTTAAAATTCGTAGCACTTTACATATACGAGTGTCAACAGGGAGTAATGAAAAAATAGCGAGATGGAAACGACATAATTTTTTTTACTGCGAGTACAAGTAATACCAAAAGAAGATGTTTTAAAAAATCTTAAGTGAATGTTTCGGTGACCCGTATCAATGAAATAACATTCCTTGTCCGTGAATTGGGTTATCTTAATATATAAAATCCTTGCGTTACTGACTGACTGACAGACACGCTACAGCCGAAACTATTGGGCGCAGGAAGCTGTAATTTGGCATGTATGTTCTTTGGGGACCGTAGGGGTGCATTAAGAAGGGATTTCCCGAAATTCCCACGGGATCGGCCAAAACGGGTAAATTTAAAAATAATGCAGGCGTAGCTGTTGGCGTCCTCTAGTATGAAATAATGATTCTATGTAGTGACAATATCCTTAGAGCTTATCTGATTCCGAATTAGCAAGGCTTTTATTAATACTACCAGATAATTGATACGAACACTTTTCGGAGTTATGCACGTGTAAATTGTTGCTTGCCCCGTGCCTCGGAGAGCACATCGGTCCTGGCTGTCATGAAGATCTTTGACAGCCCTTATAAGGAGTCAGTACATATGATTAAATTAACACTGGAATATCGCTATCCCTTTGGGTTGCGGAGGTCAGATGGCAGTCGCTCTGTGGAAAAGCTTATATTCTGTCATATCTGGTTAGACCAGTAAGCGGACCTCGGGTTCCAAGGCGTGTAAGTCTTGGATGCAACCGGGATAACGCTTTGACGATGATGAATTGATACGCATATTTATACATACCTTAATATTTTTTAATTTTTGATATAGGTACTAAGCACAGAACAATTTTATTCTTCATACAATATTATTTAGCGGGTCTTAGTCGCGATAATTTACTTATTTAAAGGCATAAATACCTCTGTTATTCTCCTACGTTTCTACCGGCTTGCAACGGTTGTGGTCACGGAGGGACTGCTTTACAACCGTTGCAAGCCATTACATTATCGCGACTAAGACCCGCTAAATAATATTGTATGATGTATACAAATCGCGAAAGTTTAAAATCGAACTTTATTCTTAGCGGATTTCACACAAGGATTTCCTTTTGAAATTGGTCCGTCGATCGCGGGTTTCGCAGACAGTCACTAACCAGTAGACTAACAGGTTACTCAAAAGTTACCTGACATGATTTAAATAATATAAGACTCGCGCCTGTTTCCCGGAAGGGTACACGAGATAATATTATTATATCCCTATCCTGTATCAAGCCGGTTATAATACTGATACTTTTAAATATTTTAAGAAATATTTCTTAGTCATGTTAAGTATGTTAACAATATCTGGCAAAGTTGATCATATGACCAGAACTATACTACACATATTATATCACATTTGTCAGCTCCATCCTTTTTATAATTCATTGAGTGTAATCATAAAATCGTCTTTTTGTAGAGATAGTCTAACGACGACTGTACCAACCCTTTATACACACAAAACATGTTCAATTACCTAAATCCGTCCCTGTTTTATGGGCTCTATTTATATTTACAAAAACGATACGAAATGTTCAGTATGTAGTATTAAGTCATATGTAGGAATTTAAACTTACGCGGTCATTTAAACTTATTTTAAATTGTCTTTCGGGATTTATACCACGTACCATTGTTTGGAGTAACCGATATTTCGGCACTGTTGCAAGCGCCATGTTCACGGATGTACTGCACTGTACAGTACATCAATATATAATAATAAATGATAAACTAGCCACCAGAACGTTACTCATGGACAAACATTGCAAGCAAAAAAATAAATATACCATGGACAAACCAATGCGCAAAATGGCAAAAGTTTAAAATGCATCAAATTATTATCATAATACGAAATGACACATCATTGTGCACATGAAAGATACATTTGAATGTATGAACCATATATTATATAACTCATATAGTGCATCAATAAAGTTGCAAAAATGTAGTTATGAACCGCTGCTATGAATGCATATTACAACTAAGATGCTACAGTTTACGGTCTCAAGAGACAGAGTCATGATAAACTTTATGATAGCCAACTGATAAGCGTATAAGTAGCAATGTTATATGAATGCATCTTCTTTCAAGAGGGCAGTGATTGCTCCTTAGTAAGCTTGCTTTTTATAGTTATTGGTATCATCCAAGAGAAGTATATAAGGTGGTTTTCCGAGACCACGGCTCCCGTTAAGTAGTCGAAACATCATCCTCCTAGCGTTATCCCAGCCTGCACCCAGGGTCCACTTTCTAGTCTAACCGGATTTGACTGAAAATTAGCTTTTCCACAGAGCGACTGCCTGTCTGACCTCCGCAACCCGAAGGGATAGATATATTCCATGGTTTAGACTTGTGCAGTTTACTCATAGGTACTGACTCCCTTTAACGACTGTCAAAGATCTTCATGACAGCCGGGACCGACGACTTAACGTGCTCTGCGATGCACGGGACAAGCGATAATTTACAATTCAATACTCACATTACTCCGAAAAGTCCTTGGTGCGCGCCGTGGATTCAAACCCTAACCTCTGCATGGCAGTCTGTTGGTATCTCCACTAGGCTATCGCTGCTTCCTATAAAGTAATCGAAACGTTGGATTATAATAAATTATATAGTTTTTAGAACATCCGGTTTAAATGTAATGCCAGTAAAACCAGTTTGGTTTCAATGTGTAACATATATTTGAAATACTTTAATTGATTTCTTTACAAATCTTTATGAATGTTTAATCGAATTGGAGCTCTTTTACACTCAACACTATTACAATTGAATAAAACTCTGTGTCTCAGTAATTTTTACGTTTCCATAATTCATTAAATCAATAATTAGACGTTTGGTCAGTTTTATCGCCGTCTCATAAGTTCCTTCTAAATTAATTTGTCATACAACTCATATAAATTTTGTTCCTATTTTCAATGTTTCTGGCAATAATTATCCAAGTGTGCTAGGAACATCGGGTTTCAATGTGAACAAGACCGGATTTTACATAATATCATATTATAATACATAAATAAAGATTTCTATATTTTATTGCAGGTACAAAAATTACAGGCCTTTTGGTTTTGGTTTGAAACTTTTGAAAGAGACAAAATCTCGGTAGTTTTATCGTGGGAAAGTTGGATTATATGGCGAAGTTAGTACTTGTTCCAATTCCTAGTATTTGTATGTTGGTGAAATTGTTTTGATTAAGTTTTGTGTAATAAGTTAGTGTTCTTGTAATGTAGGAAAAAATTGTTTTGGATTACAACTGCATTGTAAGCATGACGACTCGTTAAATATATCGCATACTAGCTTTTGCCCGAAGCTTCGCTCACGTTAAATTCGGGGTAATACAAAACTCTTTCATGGTTCCATAGTAATTTTCGTTTAATTCTGTTCATAGGAACTAATAAGAAATATAAACGCAAGAAGTATTTAAAACATTTCTGTAAACAGTATTTTTAGAGTCCCGTAGTCAAAAATGGCTTAACACGGAATCCTTATAGACGCGCTATGCCTGTTAGTCTATCCGTATATCATAGCCACTTTATGCCGAAAATATTCAGTTTACACATTTGAAAATTGGTAGGTAGATGTTTTCTGTAAACCGTTTTACGACGTAGAAAATAAAAAAATATTGAATATTAATATAAATAATAATATAAAGTTAGTCATCAATATTCAATGGCATCTTTTTAGACGTTATTCAAAATAATGATTTGCTTAGATTTCTTTTTTTTTATAGATTCACGCCTGTATCCCCGAAGGGGTAGGCAGATGTGTAATATTACATCCACATTTCGCCATGAATTTAGGTCCCACGTAATAGGGGGCGAGCCTATTGCCGTACCGGGCATATTACCAGACTCCGTGCTGCTACTGAGAATTTCCTAACGAAAAAACCCAATAACACTTTGCCCGACCCGAATCGAACCCGAGACCTCCCACGCGCACATTTATGCCGCGAGACCAACGAGGCAGTTGTAGATTTTATCTAACAAAAACATTATTTTGACTCAAAAGATCCTTTTTATAAAAATTGTTTAATGAAAAGTACATTATTCAAAACAGGGTGCATAGGGTTCCCACCAAGAACTTAGGGTCCCAAGCCAACCTCACCTGCAAGTGGTGCACCTGCCGATCAACGGACGAGGCTCTGGCAAACAAAATGTCCCAATAAGCGGCAATAGGCTCGCCACCTATTACGTGGGATCAAAACACTGGCGAAAAGTGGGCGTTTAATATGCCTCTGCCTACCCCTTCGGGGAAACAGGCGTGAGTCTATGTATGTATGTATGCATTATTCAAAAAAGATTTTACTATGCAAATTAAAAAACATAGAGTTTTTATATTTTTAATACGTACATTAAAATTTATGGTTATCATTATCAGTCATTTTTATGGTTTTTGAAAAGTCAAAGTCAGTATGATTTCACATATGAAACTTGGCAAAATGAGCTTAGTTAGTAATCCCATTATCAGTTACGAACAACAGCCGAACAAAATCTCCATCACAGTACACTACACTAAGTGTATCACCACAATCTTTCCAAGAAAATCTCAAGAAAAAATCTGAGATAAAACAGTCAGTTTAATAAAATTTAATGTTCAAAACTTGAGCACAGCGTGAATAGAAATTCTTCAGACAGTCCCATTATGTATAAAATTAATTTAAAAAACTTTGCCTGCGAAATATTTGTGTTGCGTTTTTTAATGTTATCTAATTTGAATTTAGCGTTATGATGAAAAGTGCGATAAAAGTCACAACAATTCAAAGGGAATTTCTGTCAGTAAAACAATCGAAATGACAAAGGATGAAACACTTTGAACTTTTCTGTGCCTCACCATATACTGTAGTATAATCGTCAGAGGGCTCGTGCGATACAACACTGTAGAATATTCGCGTGACTCTGCAAATATGGAAATACCAGGACACCGCAGGAGTTTCTAGGGCGTAGACTGAACTGACTGTTAGAAGCAGACTTCCTTGTAGGAATGTCCACTGCGACACCACAAATAATTCAGTATAATCACACAGTGTTTGAAGGCCGACATGTTGTGATTGCGTACAAGAACATATTTAATTTACTTTTGAATCTGAATAACACTGATTGAGTTTTAATTTATTCGTAAGAAAAGTTGCTTGCTTATTTTATTTTTGCGACTATTGCAAGTTGGCGGTTTTAATGCTGACTCTCATCGGGTTTTAACTTAAAAAGCTTGTCTGACGTGCAGCAGGGTTGTGCAGCGGCTAATATAAAGAAATCGCCACGGGATTGCAGCATGGGCGAAAATATTGTTGCTTTACTTTAACATTTACATTTTGAAGATATGGCGGTGTTACGAATATTATGCCTATACATATTTTGAGCAATGGAACGATTACGGAATTATTTTTCCAAAACTGTAGCTCAAATCTGTATATCTCTATAAGAATACTATACGTAGGTGTATTCCTTTCGGATTCTATACTAGTTAATATATATATATAATAAATTTATTATATAAATTTATATTGAATAATAATAATAATAAAATCATTTATTTCGAGCATAATACAATTACACCAAATAATCTTATGGACACATTAAAATATCTTAGAAACATAATAATAAATAATATAATCATTCGCAATGAAAAATAAGACACATTACTAAATAAATACATTTAAAATCACTGTAGACAATCCAAGCATTTCAATTTCAAATTACATTTATCATTAATAAAAATACAACCTAAAGAATTTAACATTATTATTACAAAAAAAAACCCTAGGTATACATTATCTTATCTTAATATATAAAATCCTTGCGTTACTGACTGTCTGACAGACACGCTACAGCCGAAACTATTGGGCGCAGGAAGCTGAAATTTGACATTTATGTTTCTTGGGGACCGTAAGGGTGCACTAAGAAGGGATTTCCCGAAATTCCCACGGGATCGGCCAAAACGGGTAAATTAAAAAAAAATGCAGGGGTAGCTGCTGGCGTCCTCTAGTTATGTAATAAAAATTCACGGCTTATAATACATTACAGATCACAGTTTGGAAATTTATTTCTTGTTCGCGTCGCGATGCACAGATAACCAGTACCTTAGAATAGGATTGTCACACAGACATCGTACCAAGAATTGAGTTCTGTGATGAGCGTATCAGAAAGATGCTACCCGGGTTCTCATTATTGCAAAGAAATCTGGGACTCCAGCTGAGGCGAACATGCCCGACGCGCTGCAGTATCGTGGTAATCTCACTAGTATACGAAAAGCGTCATTATATTGTATTCTTATCGTACTATACGCTTTCCTAGTGAAGTTAATCAAAAGCTGGCATGTATAAAAATTCTGGCAATATGCCCTAAACAACGTAATTTTGACCTCCTCACTGCACCGCGCAAATCTACGCGGATAAGATAAGCTTCTAAGATATGTTTTTTTGGCGCGAAGAATGATTGCATAACGTTTCTGACATTTTAGTTACCATGTGGGCGATTAGTTTCAATATTTTATGCGCATGATGATTTTCTAATCCTATTCTTGTAGCCACATTTCACTTTCACTTCTTAACGTAGCAGTTGGGGTCACTTACCACTTTTAAATAGCAGACCACAGATCATATACAATATACATGTATGCTTTAAATATAATTTATCATGAAAATTACGTTTCTGCAAATAAATTATATTATTATGTGTGCATAAAACTAACCTAGCATTAATGACGTTACTTAAATAATTTATTCATATTCAAAATTAAGATTTCGTACAAAAATCATATTCATTAGTTATCAAAGTCTATCGCTGCGTATTCGTCTAGTTTTTACGAACAATCCCAACCAATCCTCACTCGTTTGCAATAAAAACAGCCAATGTCTGCAAATTGATTAATCTGCTTTTATTAATCGCTTTTTCGTTCTATATAATTGAAGGCTATATGTAATACTCTTGTCATCATCCTCTTAGCGTTATCCCAGTTTTAATATGGGTTCAAGATTTGGCTGAATATTAGCTCTTCCACAGTGCGACTGCCTGTCTGACCTCCGCAATCCGAAGGGATAGCGATAGGCCATGGTTTGGACTAATGTCAGTGTATTTAGAAGGTACTGACGCCCTGTAACAACTGTCAAAGATCTTCATGACAACTGGGACCGACGGCTTAACGTGCTCTCCGAGGCACGGGACAAGCGATAATTAACAATTCAATACGCACATAAACATGTAATACTCTTGTGCAATGTTATACAGGGTGTAAAAAGACCCTTAACGAAAACTGAAATCCCATGTTATACCAATCACTACGAACATTTTTTACTTCGGCATCATACCTGGGAAATTACTGGTTCAGGAGATATTGAGGCTCAAAATAAGTATGGAATTTTTCTAATTAGGTACAAAATCGATGCATCCCCGCTTATATGTTCTTTAGATGCCGTATAACACCATGTAAAAGTAGGTATTTCGAGCATTGCACGCGCGCGCTTTTAATTGCGGTTTAAAAAATGTGAAAGCTTCAAAACAAAAAAAACGTTTCCCAGGTATTATTTTTGGTTAGTATGACTTGGCATGATGTCCACAACGAGTAATATATATATTCATTGTGTGTGTGTGTATGTCACTCAACTCCTCCTAAACGAATGGACCGATCTTGATGAATTTTTTTGTGTGTGTTCAAGGGGACTTGAGAATGGTTTAGATTCACAATTTAGTCCACTGGAAAATGTATTTTTAGTTAATTTTTAATTTGTAAGTAGTTGTGGATTTTGGAATGTTTCACATTGGAGCCGACGGACTACGCTGCTATAGCAGTGTCAAATCTTATATTAATAATTTCGTCAAGGAGTACATCGAAACCTTACCTGAATAATAAAACATAAAAAATAAAGATTTCGAGTCGACAACATATATCCGCAAAATTCGGATTGTCGAGTATTTTGTTAAATTGTAATGGTTCTGACAGACAAATCACAATCGCCATATTGGCCAGTTTAGCGAAACGTACAGATACCGGATAACATTTTGAGTAAGTCTTAGTACTAAGTAGTTTGTATGTGTAAATACTTTTTGCAGTTATATATACTTAATATAATAAAGCGAAAGAGTTTGTTTGAACGCGCTAATCTAAGGAACTACCGGTTGGATCTGAAAAAATATTTTTGTATACGATAGGTAGTATGCCCAGTTATTCCGGAAGGCTATAGGCTATATAACATTACGCTTCGACCCTTTGGGGCCGGGCAAAAGGCAAAAAAGGCTAAAAGATAATGTCGGCTAATCTCAGGAACTGGCAGTCGGATTTTAAAAATTGTTATTGCCTAAGGCTATATATAGGCTATATTAAATTACGCCACAACTTTTAGGGGCCAGACATAAATAATAAAATGATCAAACGAGAAGGGGGTTGGGTCAAAGGATAAAAAAGGCTAAACGAATACGATACAATCTATATGGGTATCGTTTTCGAGATTTTCGGGACGCTGAATGAAATTTATTTAGTGATCCAATATGGCGGTCGGGAAATCAAAGATGGCGGATGAGAAAATTTTAAAAATCCAATTTGGGTATCGCCTTCGATATTTTAAGGGGTGCAAAATCGAAATACAACCTCTATTTCGTGATCAAAGATGGCGGATGGGAAATCAAAGATGGTGGATGGGAAAATTTAAAAATTCTATATTGTTATCGTCTGCGATGTTAACCTTAGATCAGTAACCTTATTTTTCGATCTTATTACTAACCTTCGTACTTTCGACTACGGTATTTAATAAAGGGGATAATGGGTTTTATTTGAATTATACATGCATATTTTTTATTTTTATTATAAATTGATTATATTCTTCTTATTCATTAATAAATTTACATAAACCAAAACGGCATATTTATTAAAAAATCTGCCTTATAAATGAGATCGTAGGTTTTATGGCAAATTAACAATGGTAACATTTTCAAAGATTTTTTTAAACTATTATTTTAAAGTAAATGTGAATAATTTTCAAATATTAGAAATAACGAATGAAAAAAAGTAATGAAACAAAAATTTTGGTAAAAATCTATCAAGTTATACATTTGTGACAAACGTCAAGTTTGTGCTCCCCGCACAACGATTTATTACTTTGGGTGCAACTACATTTAGTCATCCTTCGCTTTGCGGAGGGACACAAGGTTTATATTTTCCTATTTTAGGTAGGAGGTACATCAGTCGCATTATTTTCGCAAATAAAATAAATAAACAAAACAAAAAAAAGCAAAAGTTCACCAACTAAATAAGACAAAATGTTACGTTAATACTAACCTTCGTCGATACGACGAGCCATGGTTGCTGGAACGGCGCTCATTGTGCCCCCCCACTCAAAACACTACCGTCAGTCGGGGGGGCAACGGGTCGACTGAGATTAGCTAAAGTGTGGAAGCAGTGCGATCGCGCGCGCAAAAGTTAGCACGATTTAAACAAACCCGCGTAGTCGAATCGACAAAGGTTAGTAATCTAGGGTTAAAAGGGATGGGGAATCCAAATACAACATCATTCTGTTTCGTGATTCAAGATGTTGAATGGGTAATCAAAGATGGCGGATGGGAAAAATTTAATGGGTAACGTCTCCGATATTTTAAGGAATGGGGAAATCAATATTATATAAAAATCTTTGTTTGTTTGTTCATCATTTATATACTCTGAAACGATAAGAGATTAAGCGCTAAGTCAATGGTAACTTTGGAAAAGGGGCTTCGGAAAAGGGAATTAAATAAAAATTCTTAAAAAGGCGATACGAAGTTCGCTGGGTCAGCTAGTATTGTATAGATAAGTACAGTATGTGACAAAGAGTCCGATTAATTTTATAATTTGGTGATCGCAAAATGGCGAAACAAATAGAAAAACCTGATACAAGAGACCTGGCTCGTAGTTGCAGGCATTTTTTTGATATTTTAATATTTTATCTATACACATAAATAAAATTGAAGTGTCTGTTTGTAAAACCGCTTTTTACTTAATGCATAATTATGGATGTATACACTGTACATATACCAAAATTACATTTTTTACAATTTTTGTCTGTCTGTCTGTTTGCTCTCGCTAATCTCTGGAACGGTTGGACCGACTGACGGGACTTTCACTGGTGGATAGCTGATGTATGAAGGAGTAACTAAGGCTATAAATTAACCGGATACGCGAAGTAGTTCCCTCAGGACACGGGTGAAACCGCGGGAAACAGCTAGTTTATAATGACATTTTTAAGTAACATAATTATGTACAGTAAAATAAAACTACTTATAGAACTAAACTATCCTGAACTATAAAATAGAAAAGTAAATAAAAAAATTGCAAGTACAAAGTTGCAGACATTGTATCTTTTTGTGGTGACTGCCATGTTTAAAAGTTATAAAAACGCTCTACTTTCTGCAACATTTTGAAATTGTTTTTACAGGTGGATATTTACAAGTATAGTAAAATAAATATAAATAAACCATCCATTTGAATGGACGGGTGTGCAGTCAAAAATAGGCTTACCAATCGAGCTATAATGCGTGAAGTGTAATAATCGAATCGCAATCGTTAACCACCGTTAAATTTATACTGGAATAATCGGTAGTCATAAATCGGTATTGAGTGTTTGCGGAGTAACTCTCGTCTATGGTAATGTCAATCGGTATTTGAAGAGATATTTCATGTTGTTTATATGAAATTGGTTATTTGGGCGGGTTCTTAAATAATGGTCGGTATTTTTTAGTTTTTTTTTTTAGTTTTATAAAGACAACTGCCGCACTAGGACTAAATCCGGTGTCGCGGGGGATTTTACAAACATAGAACTAACGGACACAATGAACACTCAGATTCGAAACAACAATTTATGAATCACACAAAGTGTTGCCTCGTGTGGGGATCGAACCCACAACACTCGGCATAGTGTCAAGCGGCGAGACGGCCACTTAAACCACTACGCCAACCGTGCAGTCAAGTCGGTGGTGGTAGATACTATGTTTGTTGAATGCGTGAATATCATGGTATTTGCTATCATAATGACAGTGTATATTTGCGGTAGAATCCCACTACAACATCATCTGTGTGGCCTGGTTCAACAGCAATGACTACTGAACACAACGAGTCTCGACACTTAAACATCGAATATATCCAGAAGTATCATTAAAGAGTTGGAGAAAGCAAATTATGTCATAGTAAACATTTTCATATTTTAATAATACGACATTGCATCGCAACGTAAGCATGTTTAGTGTTGCTTTTAAATGACTGTAGACTGCAATAATAATCATTGTGGCTATACTTTATGCTAATAGATTAAAATAACGGTGCGAAAGACGATGTACTGTACCTAAGTACAAAGCTACAAAATTCTGTTAATATAATTCAATACCATACATACATACATATACTCACGTCTTTTTCCCGTCGGGGTAGGCAGAGACAACAGATCGCCACTTGCTCCTAGCAATACCAATCTTTTAAATTGTCATATTAACACGCTTTTATTAGGTTGACATGTATGTCACTAACTATGAAATGAAATCTAAGCTAACTAATTTAACCATCTTCCAAGGGTCGTAGCGTAATGAAAATTGGTAGCTGTATGTAGGTCTGATGACAATACAATAATATGGTACTGTTGAACTGATCTTATGATGGAGCCGGAAGATATGAACTGGAACTCGAAAAGTATGTAACGATGTAATGGAATCTAAGGTAACTAATTTAACCATCTTCCAAGGGTCGTAGCGTAAAGAAAATTGGCAGCTGTATGTAGTTCTGATGACAATACAATAATATGTTACTGTTGAACTGATCTGATGATGGAGCCGGAAGATATGAACTGGAACTTCATGATGGAAAATCGTATCATAGCTGTTTTGGGTTTCTTAGAAAAGTCTTGTAATGAACTTTGACCACGACTAGGTTTCAAGGTCTTATGATGAAGCCGGCAGATAGGCACTGGCATTCAATGATGGAATATCGTACCATAGTCGTGTTTGCACTTGTGAGAAAGGCCACGTAATGGACTTTGAACACGATCAGGTTTCAAGATTATAACAAACCAATTATACAATTATAATGTAGACCTCGCAGTGGTGTACTTAGGGACTGTACTTTTGCGGCTGGACAGGCGTATGTGGCCCTAAGTAGAGTAAAATCACTTAGTGGTCTCCAGACTGAAGAGCTAGATTGTTCTAAGCTGACAGATAAAACACCATGCAATCTGTATTGCATTGCACATGTACGTCTGTACGCACTGGCGGAGATGGAGAGGGTGGGGGCTCATTCGCCTTCTTAAAATAAATGTATAAATGTTAAAAATATTTCGTTATCAAAAACCAAAAAGTATAAAATAAATTAAAAGTTTAAAAAACACTGGAAAACCACGCTTTTATAAATGCACGTAAAAACAAAAAAAAATATGCATTGTTCAATTTGTCTCTTTTTCTGGGCTCAAGTGTAAACTACGTGCTTTTAATTATAATATTTGATTGTAAAAGCTTGTTCCAGCACCCCACGAACAGGAAAAACTTTATTGTTAACAAATACTAATACTAACTTCCTGGCGGAAGCTGCATGAGGTCGCACAAGAGCATAACGTTTATGTCGCCAAAGGGTTACCAAAGGGAACCAAAGATATCTCGTCCACGAACAAGCACTCTATATTTTGCCACTGTTGACGCATTACCCTTATGTACTTAATTTCAAATATTATAATTAAAAGCACATAGTTTACACTTCAGCCCAGAAATGGAGACAACTTGAACGATCCATAATTATTTTTTTTTGTTTCTACGTGCATTTATAAAAGCGTGTTTTTCTAGTGTCTTTTAAACTATTTATTTATTTTTATATGATAAATAAAACTAGGAGTACTATAGTCTACGCCCTTGCATTCAGAGCATAGTACTAAATGTACATAATATGTGTAATATAATTACTTAATTAATCTGTAAATTTGACATTCATAGACGTCACGATTTTAGTAAAGTTTTGAAGGAAAGACGAACAGTGAAGGACTACGAGTATTATGGATTATGATGTTCTTACTAAACAAATATATTCAGTAAACCCAAACAAGTACTTTTAGTAATAAAAGACCCCCTTCTACCTCCCATTGGAAAAAGGGGTTCTTAAGACAAGATGGCACTAAGGTCATTGACCTCAATAAATGGATGCTCGACTCAGAGAGATATAAGTTACGATCAGAATGAAATAAAAATACGTAAATGCAGCTAATGTAATCCTTACGGCACGTTTTATTGTTGGCCGAGTTGTTTTTATTGCGGCTAGTTTGATTAATGGATAACCCAAAGTAAGTAAATTGGATAGTGCGCCTTTACGTAAGGTTTACTACTTTTTGACCGCTGCCGTATTACCCCAAAGTAGTAGTGTGCTTTAAATATGGAGAAAACTTCTAGGATTATGTACGGTGTAGATTTTTCTAACAAACCGCTGCGGAAAATATTTGCTTTATGTATAAATGTATTTTAACACAGCGTTTTTCTTTTCGGAGTGTAAAACAAACGTACTATTGTTTTTGTTATATGACGTAAGATGTTAATGTACTGTATTACTAATTTATTTATTAGCTTTTCACAGAAGACTGCTGTCTGACCTCCGAAACCCACAGATACAGCAATATTTTGCAACAGAAACGAGTGTCAGTAATAATCAAGGATACCGACTCCCCATAAAAATGCGAAAAATCTGCATGATCTCTGTGAGGTGGTCTGTGCTTGTAAAGCATTGGACAAGCAAACAATTAAATACACAAGACTTTTACAAAATAAAATGCCTTCCAAATGCGATGATAACAATACAGAGCTTTGATAGAAAACAACATACAACAGTAATATACAGGTCAAATACGGCTCCAGAACGGCACAGCGAGTTATATAAATAACTACAATAGTATAAAGGTGAGCTGCGTCGCAGATTCAATATTGCAGGGGTCTCTAGAGGAGATCAAGCGTAAGCAGTGCATTGGCCATATTGTCAGGATGACATTCTCAATACATTGTGCGATATTAAACTGTTGTATTGAAGTACAGACGTAGTAGTTACTAAGTATTCCCGGTGCTTTCTCCCGCGTTAGCTTCGTTCTTATAAAATTAGCCTATATGTAGCACTACAAAGTGCTCTATCTTCCCATCAAAGTCCCATTCAAATTGCTTCAGCTGGACCCCAGATATACAAAAGGACAGACAGAACAACAGACAAAATTCTTATACAAGTTGGTTTATGACCTAATTGCGTGTGTATAACTATAATTATGTAGTTGAAAAAAAAGCATAGTTATTTTGAAATCACAGACAGACACTTCATTATAGGTGTAAATGTATAGAAATATTTTGTCAATGTGAACATGGCCTGTAATGCCTTTAGGTATAACATTTAAACTGAACTAAAGGCTTGTCGAAACCGGAATTCATGGTTGGGATCTAATAGAGATATTGTACCTTCTTACAGAATATCAAGATAACGGTATAAACATATATCGTCGCTTTCAATTATATTCAGTGATGCACTGAGATGAACTCTAAGCGAATAAAAGAAGGGTTAATAGATTTGAGATGTGGTGCTGACGGAAACGTGTTCTAAATGGCGCGACGAATCAATTTATTAATATTAAAACTGAAAGTCGACATGAGATGCTTAGTTTCGGCTGCCTTTATGATACAGGGCAGTATTTAATTGTATATACCATAACGAATTATAGATATCTTGGAACGGCAAATAATTGCGGTAAAGCCCTAAAAAATGGAACTACAAATACCGATGAACAATGCTTTATCAAGAACAGCATCAATACCAAATGTTGCAACGTTTGCTTGTGACGTCGCGCCCCGGCGCCCGCGAGCCTCGCTACGAGTGACGCACAGCAGTGGGCCGCCCCGCTCGCCCCCTCCTCCTCGCCGGCCTTATATATACCGGGGACACACGAGGTTTCGCTCCCTTTTTGCTCCGGCCAACACGACCAAAGCTGAGTACCCCATCTGAAGACCTGTGAAGTGCCAACAACGTCGCTCACGCCCTGGATAATTGTCTCTTCTGTTGTATGTGTATAACTGGAATTATAACGCGAGTTTAAACTTTCCTGGTGATATTTTTTATTTATTTCCCGTAAGTCAACCTAATTATCTCTCTTTAATTGCTCGGCGAGTGATCGATCCCGGCTACCCCGTGGAAATCAATCACTCGTGCGACATTGGCGCCCAATAGAATTTTTAATTATATTTTTAAAACGTAAGTTGGCATTTTACAGGTGAGTGAAATAATTTCTTTTTCTCTTGTATATTTTTCTCCTGTGTGTGCATATATTCTGGTGTGGTGAATTGCGTACAGGTACAGTTTCTATCTATTTTGGTTGGCCATAAGCAATTTAACTGTGTAAATAACATAACGGTGATTTAATTAACGTCGGTCTAAAATCACGTTCCACCGCGGGCAGCGTGTCGAGCCGCCAACCGGTTCTAACCGCTTAGCCGTTGAACTAACGAGCCTCGTGTTCGCGAAAAAATATTGTGATTCAACCTTTGAGTGACCTTTAAGATTTTTTTTTTAATCCTTTACCAATCATCACACCATTGTATAATTTAGTGTATTTCAGCTTTTTTTAGCACGGTATTCGATTTTCTGGCGATATTTAATTTTTTTTCTAGTGCCGGCGTAAATACTTAGATTTTCTATTATTGTTTTGTAATAATGGCTTACATTATAAATTTCTCATTATTAACTAAAGCGACATTAGAATATGAGACCACAATACGCGGCGTTTCAAAGCCTGACGATCCCCGCAAACAAATCGCTAAACTTTCAGTTAAAACAACCTCAGAGGATATATTATCTTCACCCTTCCCACCAGAGGAGGATGTGGCAGAAGTGGAAAAGTCGTTATTAAGATCAAATAAACACTTATCTATGTTGGAAGCAAACTATACTTCCGAGCTTCAACAGAAGGTCGAAACCGTGCTACACCATTGTTTTCATCGACTGAATAGGGTGGATACCGGCAGTCTTGATATTAAAAAAATTGAGTCTGTGTGGAATAAATTTAATGACTTATATGCGAAATTACAATTAATCACGAGCCGTAGTTCGCGTTCGGATTGCTCAGTGGCAGAGGGAAACACTTTCTATAATTACGACCGTAAGCTTTTTTCGGAATTAGGTGAATTCAAATTTAACGGTAAATCATGTGTAAGATCCTTTATCGAAAAAATTGATGAATTTATGTCCTGTAGATCTATTCCACACGACAAGATGTTGTCTTTCGCTTTTGAAATATTTTCGGGTGACGCATTAGTTTGGTATCGTTCTGTTAAAAATAATGTAAAGACTTGGTTAGAACTTTGCGAACTTTTGAAACGAGATTTTAGTCCGCATAACTACGATTATCGGCTTATGACGGAGATTCGTCAGCGCTCACAGGGCGAAAACGAATGAATAACTATTTACGTGGAAAAAATGCACGGTCTGTTTTCGCGACTTAGTTCTCCTATTGCTGATTCGGAGAAGCTAGAAATTTTACTAAATAATATAAGACCTTGTTACACTAATTGTCTGCTCACTGCAAAGGTTGTTGATGTTGATAGTCTGGTCGAAGTTTGTCGTCTTTTCGAAAATTACCGAAGTCGCAGTAAGCAATTTTCTGAACCCCCTAAAGTTTCAAAGAATACTGTAGCACCCGATCTAGCGTATAATTATCCGTTTTCTAATTTTTCTTCAAACAAAAATGTTTACAATCATAATCACTTCAATAAATATAACTCTGCCGCTGATACATCGAGATACAAGTCTGTACCACAAGTTAACGCCGTATCGAGTACTTCTAATATAAATAAATTTTTTTGCGTGCGTTGTAGATGCAATTCGCACTCATTACGTAATTGACGGCAACCACACTACCTAATCTGTTTTAAGTGCGGTACAAAGGGTTTCAAGGTGTCAGACTGCCCTAATTGTAAATCTTAGTCAACCCCTACAGTTTCAAAAAACAAGTTAACAAGGATTGTGGAAAATCAAATTATAAAACTAATTGTAATAAAACAGAGTGGAATAATTGGTAGGACTTTCTAAAAAAATTCTTTAGTAGCTATCATATTTCCTCAATCCGTAATTCTAAAGTAGAATATTTACCTTACGTTACTCTAAAATTAAACGGAATACCTACCACTGGTCTTTTAGATTCTGGATCTTGCGTTACAATTTTAGGTAATAATTTGCATAACTTATTTTTGAAAGACAATGTTTTGGATAAATCGAAACCTTTAAGGCTAATAACAGCTGGCGGCGAACGATTTGAGTCTTTGGGATCGGTGTTTCTACCCTTTGAGTTTCAGGATAAATTGATTAACTTAGAAGTTCATGTTGTACCTGGGATTCAAAATTCCCTTATCCTTGGCATGGATTTTTGGCGAAGCTTCGGCCTATTTCCTAACAAATTAGAGTCTGTTTTGATTGTGAACAAGTCTGACGCTCAAGTAATGGAGTTGCAGGCAGTTCCCCCTACACATCTTGTTTCTTACGATCATCTTACAGTCGACCAGAGAGCTACCGCTTACAACATTATTTCTAAATTTACCTATATTTCATACGAGAAGCGGGGTCTCGGTTGCACAAATATTATTTCTCATTCAATTGATACAGGTGATTGTCCCCCTATTCGGCAAAGATTTTATCGCATGTCTCCCGATAAACAAATAATTTTAATAAAGCATCTTGACGACATGCTCTCAGAGGATGTTGTAGAACGATCCGAAAGCCCGTGGTCAAATCCAGTCATTTTGACCCCTAAGAAGAATGGTGAACTGCGTTTCTGTTTGGACAGTCGTAAATTAAATTCCGTTACAAAAAAAGATGCTTATAGCTTGCCTTATATTTCGGAAATTTTAGATAATCTGAGAGATGCTAAATACTTGTCTAGTTTAGATTTGTCTAAATCTTTTTGGCAAACATTAATTAAAGAAGAGGACCGTTGCAAAACAGCCTTTTATATTCCTACGCGTGGCACATTTCAATTCAAAAGAATGCCCTTCGGTCTTACGAATGCGCCAGCTACTCAACAACGATTAGTTGATATTTTACTTTATGGTCCAGAATTTGAAAATAAGGTTTTCTGTTTTATCGATGACATAATCTGTATCACGTCCAGCTTCAACGAGCATATTACTCTTTTATTACACATTCTTGATAAACTAAAAAGCGCTAATTTAACAATTAATCTCGAAAAATGTCATTTTTTTAGAGATAAACTAAAATATTTAGGCTATGTTGTCGACTCTAGTGGATTGCATCCCGATCCGGATAAAGTAAATTCAATGAAAAATTATCCCACTCCTTCTAATAGAAAAGAAGTACGTCGATTTTTAGGCGCAGCCTCGTGGTACAGGCGTTTTATACCGAATTTTAGCTCTATTGCTGCACCCTTAAATAAGTTAACATCTCAAAGTAAAAAAGCACCTACATTCTGTTGGACGACAGAGGCTAATGAGGCGTTTAATAACCTAAAGAATTGTTTGATTTCCTCCTCGGTGTTGGCTTGTCCTGACTACTCGCAACCGTTTGAAATACACTCAGATGCTAGCGATTTTGGACTCGGCGCGATCCTCTGTCAAAGGTTAAATGGTGAGGAAAGAGTCATAGCGTACTATAGCAAATCACTCACTAAGCAAGAAAAAAATTACAGTGCCACAGAGCGCGAGGCCCTGGCTGTTCTATCTGCTATAGAACACTGGCATTGTTATGTTGAAAATGGTAAAAAGTTTATTGTTTACACAGATCACGCTGCTTTGAAATGGTTCTTGACCTTAAATAACCCTACTGGCCGGTTAGCCAGATGGGGAGTTCGCTTATCTTCCTATAATTTCAAAATACGTCATCGTTGGGGTTCCGATAACGTTTTACCTGATTTTCTGTCTCGCTCTTTACCCGTTTCTGCTATTGCTAATGATATAAATATAGATATTAATTCTAATCAGAATTTACCAGTTTCTACTAATGATCCTTGGTATTTAAATATCTATAAAGGCTGTTTAAGTTCTCCGACTTCCTTTGTTAACTATCAAGTAATAAACAATAAATTGTATTGTTTTAAAAAAACATTAAACCCTCTCACTAGAGAATTTCAATGGAAAGAGGTTATTCCGTCTGACCAAAGAAATGACATTCTAAGGGAGAATCATTCTTCGCCCACTGCTGGACATCTGGGTATTTTTAAGACATACAAACGTCTCGCACTTAATTACTTTTGGCCTGGTATGTACACCGATGTTGTCAAGTTCGTCAGTTCATGTGAACCTTGTATCACCCATAAACACCAAAATCACCAAAATTTAGGTCTAATGGGAAAACCCAAATCATGTCAAAAGCCCTTCCAGACGATTAGTATTGATTTGATTGGTCCATTGCCTCCCAGCAGGAAACAAAACACTTTTATATTTGTGGTCAGTTGTTGTTTCTCTAAATATTGTTTACTTTGCCCCATTAAACGGGCAACTGCAGAAGTGATAACAAAAATTCTTGAGGAAAATGTATTTTTGGTGCATGGAATTCCATCTACTATTGTTTTGGATAACGGTAAACAATTTATTAGCGCAACCTTTAAAAGTATGTTGTCAAAATATAAAATTCCAAATTTGCATTTTACACCGTTGTATACTCCCCACGTTAACTCAGTTGAACGTTACAACAAAACCATTATGACAGCTATTTCAACTTTCATAGAATCTGATCATCGAATCTGGGACACTCTAATCACTAAAGTTCAATTCGCCCTTAACTGCGCAGTTAGTGAGGTTACTGGTTATTCTCCTAATTTCCTTGTTTTTGGTAGGGAGGTCATAACATGTGGTTCTCAGTATATTGATAAGGAATTTAATTCCGATATGGTGCTTGAACCACGGGACGGCTATGCCGAAACTTTAGGCTATTTATCTTCTATTTTCAAGAAGGTACATTCAGCTCTGTTGTCGGCCCACCAACGAAATTGTTCATCTTATAATCTTCGCCGTAAACCGGCAGAATTCAACGTCGGTGATATAGTTTGGCGCAGAACGTTTCTACTTAGTGACAAGGATAAATACTTTAGCAAGAAATTGGCGCCTAAATTTATTAAATGTAAGATTGCCTCAAAAAAATCACCTCTAGTATACAAACTTAACGACATGGCCGGAAAACCTTTAGGCGAATGGCACATCAAGGATTTAAAGTTGATTAATTACAAAGAATAATAAAAGTATAAAAACAACAATGTAAGACGCATATCTATACAAAGTTATAATTACCTACATAATTATTTGTGAAGGCCAACAATGGTTCTTTTGTTTTCGAGTCGAAGCTCACAAGATAATGTATTGTGTTGTGTTATGATTTATGTAAACATGCTAACATAAAATGAATAAATGTTTCAGTTATAAATTGTAATAAAGTTTATTACATGTAATATTGTTACAAAGAATCTGTTGTTTATCTAACTATCAGTTATGGCTCAGTGGTTAAAAAGTTGTTGTCGGATCGGTCTGTGGTTCGATTCTCGCATGTGTATTTTCTTTCCGCAAATCTATTTGTTGAAATGCATCTTGATTGGCGTATTGTTTTTCGCCGTGCCTTGTTCTGAAGTTCTGTTGTTATTCTTAATTCTGTATAAATTCCATAATCAAATTGTTATTATAGGTACTTTATAAACATTCAGGGTGATTAACCGTGCGTCGCGAGCTCGGAACAGTCGAATAGTACCTACCATTTAGATCGTACCTACCTAGTTGTCGTTATGACGCACGCGCGTTCACTCAGCGACGCGCCGATAAATAAATGCCTAACTAATGATTCACCATTGTTTACATTCAAAAGGTGTTTACTGGTCGTGTTGTAGTTATTAATTAGAGCAAAATATTTATTAATTTCTTTCCTTTGACATTGAGCGGTCCGGTCGTGTCTGCGGCTTATATTATTTTTGTTCATCTTTACGAAAAATCTGTTGTTATACCTAACTATATTTAAAAAGTTTACTTATCTAGTGGCAAAGGCCGAACCCAAGATTTATAAGTCGTAGGGCTAGATCAAGTTTCTTATATCTACAAATCATTATTACCTAATAATTACCCTAAGCGCTTCTCCATAGATTGTTATCTTTAATATTAAGCTATTACACTGGCCTCGGCATTTACATGTAGGTATGTGTGATGAATTATGAATGATAAATGTTTATGTTCAAATTCAGACTGCCGTTGTACGCGTGAAGAATGCAAGCGTGGGTCATTATTATTTAGGTATCCTAATTAGCGTATAGGGTTGTCACTTGTTCAAGGTACTCATGCCCTTGTTTTCTCTAATTTCAGGGAGTATCTTCAGGGCTGCTACGCCCGTTGGGCTAGGGAATTTTCCTTAGGGAAAATCCCGGCCTAACGGGGGGGGGGGGTGTGTGTGACGTCGCGCCCCGGCGCCCGCGAGCCTCGCTACGAGTGACGCACAGCAGTGGACCGCCCCGCTCGCCCCCTCCTCCTCGCCGGCCTTATATATACCGGGGACACACGAGGTTTCGCTCCCTTTTTGCTCCGGCCAACACGACCAAAGCTGAGTACCCCATCTGAAGACCTGTGAAGTGCCAACAACGTCGCTCACGCCCTGGATAATTGTCTCTTCTGTTGTATGTGTATAACTGGAATTATAACGCGAGTTTAAACTTTCCTGGTGATATTTTTTATTTATTTCCCGTAAGTCAACCTAATTATCTCTCTTTAATTGCTCGGCGAGTGATTGATCCCGGCTACCCCGTGGAAATCAATCACTCGTGCGACATGCTTATCCTTAAGAAAATGCGACTAAATTGAATTAAAGAGAGATTTTTATTCTAATAGTATGTTATCACTTCAGACATCTTTTTCCATCTTTCGTACTGATAAAGCAACTTTAATAAGTTATTCCCATGGTTGACTTCTGTACTAAAACATAAACCTTTTTCTGAATGGTAATCTGATCTCACTGTATAAAAATTAATCATATTTTAAGACGGATCAGTGCCCTCTAACAAAAATATTGTTACTGCATTCATATCATATTGCTTTTCTGTCGAGTCTCATAAAACTTTATTGTGTATCTGTATCTTGCAAACCGTAAACCATATCTTATTCATAAAATGTAATTTTTCATGGAATTGGTTTAGAATGATATTTTGACAGATCTTTATTGACATGTGAGCTAAAATGCGTTTATAAATCCATTCGTAGGTTCTCATTATAGTCGTGAAATGTGCTTATGTCATGAGTACAACTTGAAGATTAAGCTTGTATTCATCGTGTATCGTCAAAAATTTGCTTTTTAAGAATCTTTTGCAAATACAACGTGACCAAACGTAATTGCTAAATTAATCTAAAATAACATTTAGTGCCAAGTTCACAAATGAAGGGCGTAGAACCATGAGAAAGATTTTTCAATTCTAAGCCCTTTTTCAATTTAATAAAATACATAACCACTAGTTTCAAACACCAGCACAATTTTGTATAATATATAAAAAAAACATTTGCAACAGTTACAAATACAATTATTTCAAATCATTCCTTAGAAAACATTATATTAGCATAAACAATTTTACAGTTGCTTACACAGTGAAATATTCATAATGCTTAAAAATCTTATATGAAACTAAACATAAGTTATCTAGCCGTGGCATGTAAAATCATAACTCATTGTGAATACACGAGTGTCAAGCTAGGTTATGAATTAAAGTAAAATATTTCAAGCGCTTTATTTTTAGCAAGATAAAAGGATTTTGAGCAAGTTCTATACGGAGTACTGGGCTTTTGTCTGTCTATGCTTCGTTTATTTCCGTAGAGTTATTTATGTTACGTTAAATGTATTAAAAATATATTTAGAATAGGTTTTGTATAATCTATAGACCTATTCATCATTAACCTACGTTTTTTCATTCTACATCATAGAAACAAACTTTTGGTTTATCAGATCATCAGATTTTGAACTCAATTTCTTAGAATCAAGGTTTATTTTCATTTATAGAACTACTTCTTTCTCTTAGCGTTATCCCAGTTTCAATCTGGGGTCCGCTTACTAGTCTAACCGGAATTTGCTGAATATTAGCTTTTCCACAGAGCGACTGCCTGTCTGACCTCCGCAACCCGAAGGGATAGCGATATTCCATGGTTTAGACTAGTGTCAGTTTATTTAGAAGATACTGACGCCCTATAACGACTGTCAAAGATCTTCATGACAACAGGAACCGACGGCTTAACGTGTTCTCCGAGGCACGGGACAAGCGATAATTAACAATTCAATACGCACATAACTCCGAAAAGTCATTGGTGCGCGCCGTAGATTCGAACCCGATACCGTCTGCATGGCAGTCTGTTGGTATATCCACTCGGCTATCGCTGCCGTTTCATTTATACAACTACATTAGTAGATAATTCCTCAAGCTTTGCTCGAGACCCCGCTGCTTTCAAGTGTACAATTGTATTACTGCACAAATGATGACAAATTGCAGCTTGCAACTCCTGTAAACTGTCCTTCGGCTTACTCATACTAATTGCACAACAAACGGGCACCGATTCTAACCTAGCATACAAGTTATTACTAATCTACAAACACATTAGGCATTATTCGATTCATAAGTAATTCGAATACGATGAGATGGTGACATTTATTGATTAAGGTATAATATTGCTGCTTGTACTGATTTGTAATTGCTCGTATTTTTTAAGGTGCATCATTAGTTATTTTCAGCTTTAATATAAATCTATTTTTGGACTCAAACCATGTAATAAACAGCTTCTAAAAAATGTATACATTTGGCAGTGGCAAATATGGCGTTATTTGATAAGCAATTTAATGGATCACGCTTTGAAAATATAATTAAACTTCTAACTTTGAGAAGAATTTAAAAACGGAGGCAAAACACAGACTTTCGACAAAGCAATTTTATGTTTCAAAATGAAAATAATGTCACACAAATATTTATTTGAAACACCGCTGATTTTAAAAAGTAGCGGGCATAACCTTGGTGCACCGCTATTATCCTACATGATATCCTCCTACCTAAAGCGATTAATACCTGCTGTATATTTAAGCCGAATTTTAGATTCTGACGATCATATATCAATGCAAACTTATGCCAGGCGACCGACGGGGTAGTCCATTCATTTTCCATTATATAATACCGATCAGAAACATGGTTGCGCTGTAATCAATCAAGCTGCTTAATCCACGTCACCACCTATTGAAACTTAATACATTGAATTAAGCGGGAGTTGTTTAATTTCGATCGTAAGCGCTAGAAGTTATAGTTGAAATTAAATTGACACGGATTATTTGTTGTCTCTGTGCTAGTGTGAAAAGGATTTCTTTCGATAATGTATGATTATGTAATATGTTTGTAAATAGTTTATTATGAATGACGAATCAAATATACATATAAGGCAAATGTGTGAGGGCAAGATCGTGCCAGATTTAGTAGGACATTCTTCAACCAAATTCGCTGAAAAAAAAGCACCCGCACCCGGCGAGCATGTATATGAATAGAGTAATGTAGAGAGAGCGCGTAAGGTTTGTGAGGATAGAAGCAACTGGAGTCCCGTTGTCTTTACGTACACCGACGTGAAAAAGGCTTAAATGTGTGTATAGAATCAGCAATGCATATTGCTGATTGTTTCTGATACGAAATGTGTACCACACATATCAAAACTTCCCTGCGCCAGTTATGCTAAGTAAACATTATTCAGATCTGTCCTTTGGATATTATAAGGTTCGCGCATCACAGCGTGATGCATGATCCTGAAATGTAGAATGTAAAAAATGTGTGTATGCATCCTTAAAACGTTTGATTGAGTCTCAGTAGTTATACTTATATGGGTCAGTTACTATCTATACCCTATATCACGACTGGATCATTTTTCTTTAAGGTGAAAAAAAAATGTGATAAATGCAGTAAATATATAAGTATAACAGAATATGTTCCTCAATTCTATTACTTTGAACAGGTATTGCGTGATTGCCTCAAGTCTGCCCTTCATCATCACCTTTAACAGTCCACTGCTGGACTAGGCCTCTCCTTTGAAAGGAGGACTTGGCCTACCGGTCCACACTGGCATAGGGTTTGTATCAAGTTTCCTTCTTTTACAGTGCTGTTCTATGCACAATATGCTCCCTCTGTCGGTTCTTACGACACCCATGGGAAGATATGGGGTGGTGACATTCCGTATTCTTAATCCGTCACCACACGGACAGTTTGCCCTTATAGCATTCTAAAAAATAATTTCCCAGCAATAGCCGTATTTAAACAAAAGCCAACTTATTGTAATTTAATGCCACTTATATTCTTTGATCCCATTTAAACTATATAACCCGACTGTGCAGAGACAAATAATAGAATATGATTATACTTATATTACAGAAATTTAAACCATAGTGGTAATTATTTTTAATTCTCAATTGTCTTTCACGATATGTACCAAAGACATTGGTACTAATCGAATCGATCAAAAGACATTTTCAAGGTAACAAAATTGTTCTGAAAAACAAGTAAAAAAGCACTAAACATTAATCTGTACAATATGCACATCACTCAAAAGATTCAGAAATTTCCAGAACCCAAGAACTATTCCTCCTTAGCATCAAAATTCAAGTAAGGTTAGCTGGCAATATCAAGAGATCAACAACATATAATCCCATACTCTATTCACTAGTCTTACAGCAGTATAATTCGGAGAGTAATTTCGTAAACTAGACAGTATTTGGCTGCTTGCTACTGGGAATAAGCACTTAAGGCACCTGAAACTTCACTTTAATCGGTAATGGTAACCGAGAAAGCTCAACGCTCACCGCCAAATTATTCGGTAGCCATGACATTGGCCAGATTTAATGTTATAATAAAATTAGGGAAATCCTTTGAAACTATAATCGTTGGTGAAGTAAAGGATGAGAAAGAGTGAGGAGATATGAAATGATTTAATAAAAAGGTAAACTAAACATACACTTTTTACAAGTATGTAAAGTTTTTCAGTCCTTTGGGATAGGACTACGACTCATTTCTACCCAAGCTATATTTAAATATCGTATTTAATTGTTGTATTATAAAGACAAAATATATTTTATTGCATTACTACTTTGTTTATTATTCTATTTGATGTATACGAACCGCGAAAGTTTGTAATCGATTATTATGTACTCTGTTAAATAATAATAAAATTAATATTTATGAAAATAGATGTTTTATTTATGAGGAAACCAAAATTACCTCGGCATTAATAATCAAGCAAGGATCGTCTTATAAATTAAAGCAACAATGAACAGACCAAAGATCCATTAAAGAAAATCTGAAGTTCAATTTAACAACATGTATTTCTTACAGATTAGGGAAAAGTTTTAGTTAAGCTTAACGAAGTTGTTTCTACGTTGATTGATTATTATATAATAAAAGTTTTCTTTTAAAGTGTCAAAAATACACACAATTGTAATACTAGTAACAGTAGGAAAACTTTAAATATGTATTATGTTTAGTAAAACATCGTATTTATTTATTTTGTAATGTGTGTGCGCACTGAGAAATACTTTTTAGTACGTTTTATGAAACGCCGTCAATTTTGAAGCATAATTGATAAAATTGGGACTTAGCTATTTGTTTACAAATTAAGATAGTAAGTATTTTAGGGATTTTGAAAATGCCAATCACTAAGGGATAAAACAGGATAGCAAGGTTTGTAGGGTTAGGTGACTGGTCAACCAACGCACAGCCGTAACAACTGAGTCTATGAGCCTACAATTTTTAATGTAAGTGAGCACTAAGTAATCTTGCCCCACGAGGGTAAAGCTGCGGGCAAAGAAGAAAGTATAAAATAAAAAGAAGATATTAAATTATAAACTCTTGCTCCTTTTGTTGAGGCAACAAAGGCCGTATCAAAACCACCATCTTCCAACCCGCAACACATGTATAGTACCACAATCCTCAAATCAAACTTGTTTTGCTATAAAAGCACAGTTGAAGTTCTGCCAGGCGATGCAAGATAAGCTTGAATGATGCACGCAATCTAAGTTTATACGGATTTTTTTATGTAGCTTTTGCTTGCACGTTAAGTTTCATTTATACAACCAGCTTTTTGTTGCGGGGTAACCTTTATTTCGTGCTATTATGCGGTGTCCAACACATTGTGGTCGGAAATCAGATTGGGATTTAAAATAATAGTTTTCAAGGCTTCAAGTTATAAGCCAGCTAGATAATCATAGACCTAGCATTATCTCGGTGGCATTCTAAGACTTTCTCCTTGGAGCCCAGTCCGCTTACTAGTCTAACCAGATTTGACAGACTATTAGCTTATGCACAAAGTTACTGCCGTTTGACCTCTGTGACCTTCATGTATAGCGATAATCAATGGCTTAGACTATCAGTCAGTATTGTCAAGGACCTCCCGCTTAGCAGGCAGTGCCACTGACAATAAGACTTGGAAGCCAGTCAATATAAATAATAGGTGCATAAATCCATAATTGTTTAAAAGCAGGCTATCACTGCTAATAGCCTGGTTTTAATAGAACCTCAATTCCTTATTAAATACTCCACTATATATAGCCATTATCCGCAGAAAAAAAATCACGATGGATTTACTGACACGCTATCGGCAAGATATTATTATTTCATTCCGCCATTAGATTGAAAATTGCATTTCTGTGCCATTATGACTCATTACGTACCGACGTTCACTAGTTGTAGATACGTCTATCGGAGATGTCTCGAATTTTGTTGATTGAAAATAAAACTTATTTTGTATGATATGGAAACTAGTCTTGACTGCATGAATTTTGATCAAGTTATGCGTTGGTAACATATTGTGGCATTTTGAAGATTGAAAATAAAACTTATTTTGAATAATATAGAAACTAGATTTGATTTAAATAAGAATCGATATAGTTACGTGATTTTCTATATTTAGCAGAGGCTATCGGGTTCAAACAAAATTTACTGTTCAATTCACATTAAAGTTCAAAAAGTCAATGTTTGAACAGCGTAGCAGTCTGTTAGTCTTTTCACGAGGCTACTTCCGTGCACGTTTATTAATTCTTATTTAATCTTGATCGATACATAATATACCTATTGTATGTAATCAAGTCATGCAAACTCACTACTGTTGTTAAAACATTACACTCCCTTTTTTGGGCAGTCGTGTAAAAAGTTACTCTTTTCGCAATTGAGTCACGCACTAATTGAATAATTTAGCAGAATGCTAATTGTAACGTAAATAATTTGATTACTTGTACACTGGGCCAAACAGATATAATTGAAGGGACGACTGTCAGGATAGATTTGTATGCTAACGCTACATGCTGCAACTCGGCGCGACAGACGTCGCTCCACAAACATAATAATGTCATGTCATAGTACCTATGTAGCACTCATAGCGTGCTTCGGAGGGCACGTAATGCTGTCGGTCCCAGTCCCTGTCTCAGGATAAGAATCGTTAGGCCATGTCAGAGGGCTTCGGGCGGTCTGAAAACTCCGACGCTAGAGTTGGCGACACACTCACACAAAAAACAAAAAACAAACATAGCCAGACTTGGCTTGCCTTCGGAGTAGATAGGCAAAGTTAAGTAACCTTTGCACAGGTCTCCACTTGGATGGGTGACCACATGTCGCATTTTCATCAGTGCGTGCCGTGCTTCGGAGCGCACGTAAAGGTGTCAGTCTTGGTTCTTGTCGCTCCACAAACATAATAATGTCATGTCATAGTACCTATGTAGCGCTCATAGCGTGCATCGGATGGCACGTAATGCTGTCGGTCCCAGTTCCTGTCTCAGGACAAGGATCGTTAGGCCATGTCAGAGGCCTTTGGGTGGTCTGAAAACTCCGACAGTAAACTTGTCCACACACTCACACGAAAAGAAAAAAGAAGATAGTACCTATAATTTAGTTATATGTAAACAAGCTTGAATCCAGGTGTCATAGTTTTGTAATATAATATGTATTGTGTTGTCAATAACTATTTCACTGCCTCCGTGGTCCAGTGGATAGGGTATGCGTCTACTGATCGGCAGGTCCCGGCTTCAAATCCCTGCTCAGGCAGAGGCATTACTGAGGTTTCCGAATTCTCAGTAGCAGCACGGAGTCTGACAATGTGCCTGGTAACGGCAATAGGGTCAGTATTATGAGGGACCTAAATTTCATAACAAGTAAAAGTGAAATATCGAAGTAATTTTACTCCTCTGCTTTTCGGGATACAGCCGTGAGTCTATTAAAAAAAAATAACTATTTCTTAAAATGTTTAATCCACATTTTATTTACAGCATAACTATGCTCAAGTTGGCAGCGACAGCCTTGTAGGGAGCACAATATAATCCAGTGAGGGTATCGGATACAAATCCCAGGGCACGCACTGATAACTTCTTGAAGTTATCGTTTGTTAGACGGCGAAGGAAAACGGGTACGTGCATGTTTGAGAATTGTTTTAAATTACATTTTTAAGGGGAGTAGTCTGCCTCACATTCTCAGTGTGTCACCTGTGTCTCAATATGTCCAATACGCAAAATGTCCAGTGGTGGCAAAATTTCCAATTGGTTTGATGGATACAAATAACCAGTGATGATACTCAGTGAAGAAAATAATTTTTGACTCTCATGTACAAGCAGCAAGTAAAACTGTCTTGTGAAAGTCTTCCCAAGACAGTTTTACTTGCTGCTTGTTCATCTACTACGCGTGGGCAGACGCCCACCCGCACGTGGCCAGCGTACGGGACTAAAGCCTTTACTTTTCTTGTAGTGAGTAGAGGCTCGTGCTTAGCAGTGGTAAAAATTATATAAAGTGCTGGTACCTACTTACGACACTATTTATATTTGACTAGTTATGCCCAAGATTACACCCGCGTTATTTAAGGCATTGCTCCGCATCCATGGCTCATAGCGTGATATTGTATAGTCTAAAATCTTACTCGATAAATGGGCAATCCAACACAAATATAATTATTCAAATCGAACTTTTGCCTCAGGATAGTGTGTTTAACCAAACCAACTCACTCTTCAGATTAATAATTATAGAGGAAGCCCGCGGTTACACCCCCGTTATTTAAGAGGCCGTTCCAAAATTCACGGACTGCGTGAATAGGTATTTTACGCCAAGCGCGCGGGCAACGCGATCGAGGTGTCAATGTGTGCGTCTGTGTAGCCCAACAAAATCTACCTTGCAGTGAAATCACGGAGACAAAACAAATTGATACTTTGACCAATAAAATGTATGATCGTAATACAGAATTATTTTGGCTAACGTATTTTGATGTTTAAATGTAATAATTCCAGGTAGATTCCATTGTTGCTGTTAAAAAACATCCGACTTCAAACAGTCGTAGAAACATGCAAAATCTCATTTACTTACATACATACATACATACATACATACATACATACATAGACTCACGCCTGTTTCCCCGAAGGGGTAGGCAGAGGCATATTAAACGCCCACTTTTCGCCAGTGTTTTGATCCCACGTAATAGGTGGCGAGCCTATTGCCGCTTATTGGGACATGTTGTTTGCCAGAGCCTCGTCCGTTGATCGGCAGGTGCACCACTTGCAGGTGAGGTTGGCTTGGGACCCTTCGTTCTTGGTGGGAACCCTATGCACCCTCATCTCTCATTTACTTGGATTACAATAAATACTAATTCTAGTCAGTCTGTTATAAAATCCAAAATACTGAACTGATTTTGGAAAACTTTCTATGTGACCAATCTGGAAGTAATATCATTATAGCCCATCCTATGAAATAAAAATAAATCCAAATCGGTCCATATATGATGCATTAGTTAGGTAACAAACATTAAAAAATATGAAAAAATAATACAACCGAATTGTGAACCGCCTCCGTTTTGAAGTCGGTTGAAAATATTAATACACAATAAGATTTGAGGCAGCGATAGCCTAGTGGAGAAACCAACAGACTGCCATGCAGAGGGTATCGGGCTCGAATCTACGGCGCGCACCAATGACTTTTCGGAGTTATGTGCGTATTGAATTGTTAATTATCGCTTGTCCCGTGCCTCGGAGAGTACGTTAAGCCGTCGGTCCCGGTTGTCATGAAGATCTTTGACAGTCGTTACAGGGCGTCAGTACATAGTATAAAAAGAATAGTAGGATAGCTTCATACAAATCGGCCGCCGCTGGTTTGAATGTACGCGTGAATTCCCGGCGCCGTGTACGCACGTACTTTTTATGCACACAATCTCATAAACGAGCGCGGCAAGCGCGGATTCAGTACGAGATGCGCCGCGCGTCTGATCACGCGCATTCATGTAGGTACTACACTGCTCGCCCGCTCGAATTCTTTATGTACATTCAGTTTTGTAATAAACGTTATTAATATTATACAATGTGTTAAACGACAGTAAATTAAACTTGTTACATTTTTCTCGTTATAAAGGGAATTTAGATAGTTATTATAACGCATAGGTAGTTAGTAGGTATTTGAAAAAATATATGCAAGCTTAAATTGTGAAGAATTCAGCGCGATCACTTAAAAAAGCAGCGAAAAAGCGCGCGCGCCGACAAAGCCGGCGCCGCGGTGTAAACAAGTGACAACCCGTGCGTCAACGCAAGAGTAGACAATTAACTCGCTGAGCGGCCTTAACTAACCTACTATTCTTTTTTTACCATGGTCAGTACCTTCTAAATAAACTGACACTAGTCTAAACCATGGAATATTATTGCTATCCCTTCTGGTTGCAGAGGTCAGTCAGGCGACTAAGATCGACTGATCTGTGGAAAAACTAATATTCAGCCAAATCCGGTTAGACTAGAAAGCGTAGGAAATACACAAAGGTGTCCCTGGATCCGCCACTTTGACCGCTACACAGGGCCAGGCAATGCACATCCGAAGACTTAGTACTACAAATGTACGTGTTTATACTGAATTATATTGGCATTTGCCCAACCTATGAGTATGAATCCTTTTCTTGAAAGTGTCATTTTTCCCGGGACTTTCGAGACCGGGCTGATTCTCGATTTTTTTTCCGGGACTCGAAAATGCATCGAAACTGTAAGCCCTAGTCTGTGCTATGTATTCCTAAGAGGTTTACATTAAGTATACAAATAAGTAATGTTGTATATAGTTTGTAAAAAGACCCTTCACGAAAACTGAAATCCCATCCCATGTTGTACCAATCACAACAAACAATTTTTCACTTCAGCACCATACCTGGGAAATTACTCCTTCAGGAGATATTGAGGCTCAAAGTTAGTATGGAATTTTTCTAATTCGGTACAAAATCGATGCATTTACTCCGCCAATATGTTCTATAGACCACATGGATAAGTAGGTATTTCGAGCATAGCATGCGCGCGCTTTTAATTGCGGTTTAAAAAATGAAAACTTAAAATAAATAAGTTTCCCAGGTATCATTTTTGGTTAGTATGACTTGGCATGATGTACACAACCAGTAGACTTCGGCTTGGTGATGGGTCTTGTGGCACCCTATATAATCTTAAAACATTTCGGCAGATAAGAGAGATGTTTTCCTAGTGTATTTTATGTCTATCAAACAACATCCAACCAACTGCGTACAACTAACCTACCTGACGAGAACGTTAAATAATAACTGGAGAGGGTCATTAATCCGCGAAAAATCTTAATACCGCGATTCAAAAAATGACATACATACATAGACTCACGCCTGTTTCCCGGAGGGGTAGGCAGAGACTACGGAACGCTATTTGCAACGATCCTGACATATCCCTCTTGCTTCATTCACTCCCATCAGACATGCTCTTCTGTTCAGGGTACTTCTCACCTGTCTTGTTTTTAGGATGTCTCCAATCTGCAGGCCGATTCAGAATGTCACGACAAGTAATCGTACGATATGTCAAATTATTGTCTTTTAGCCGCCTATCAAAGTTATTTTGGACAAATATTCATTGAAATCGGTTTATTTATTAATTTACTTCATACTGAATGCATAAAATTGATAGGAAATGCGATAGTTTTGACAAAAAATGAGGTAGCCCGTTCGACAATTAACGGAATCGAATGTCAAATGAGATATCGAACGATTCTGAATCGCCCCCCTGGTCAGAGAACGTCCACCTAGGTCTCTCCCCTTCGTCCAAAAATGACGTACCTAACTGCACAACGCTATCTATTGTCAACATTTAGAACTTAAATTATTTCGTTCGTCTTAATTTATTCGTTCCATTAGGTACTGATAGTTCAAACTAATATATTTATATCCTCCATCATCCCTTAGTTTATCCCCATGGGGGTTGAATTTATCAAAATCTTATTTAAGCGGACGTCTTCATCATAGTAGCTCCAATCTTTAAAATTTCAGTTCAATCAGTCGAAAATCTAAGAAAATTTAAACAAACTTTTTTATCCCCTTAGGGGTGGAATTTATCAAAATCCTTTCTCAGGGGATGCCTACTTCATAGTAGCTATATGCATGCAAAGTTTTAGCCGGATCGGTTTAAAATTGACAAAGTTTCATACAAACTCTCAGCCCCTATTTTATCCCCTTAGGGGTGGAATTTATCAAAATCCTTTCTTAGGGGATGCCTACATCATGGTAGCTATAAGCGTGCAAAGTCTTAGCTGGATCAGTTTAAAATTGACAAAGTTTCATACAAACTTTCATCCCCTTGCGGGTAGAATTTATCAAAATCCTTTCTTAGCGGATGCCTACGTCATAACATCTACCTCCATGCCAAATTTCAGTAAGATCCCTCCAGTGGTTTGGGCTGTGCGTTGATAGATCACTATGTCAGTCAGTCACCTTTGAGTTATGTATATATTTAGATACAATTTCTGACATTCATAAGAGTCACCTTAAGACCTAAGTGAATATAGTATTTTTAATCTTGCAGTATTTATTTTATAAGAGCATCGATTTCGTTACCATTATTTTATTATACATATTCAACAATAATAACTCACATGAAGAAGGGTTGGTCGCGCTATAATTACAGTGGTGTTTACAAGGCACGCACACAGACGCAGTGACAACGGCACACGTCTTGCCTCAATGAGCGCTCAGCGCGGTCTAAAGTTCTGTAGACGTGTACAGGATTTATATAGCGATTTCTAGCTCCGTTTAAAAATAGATTTAAAATGTTTGTAAACACATTTAGAAGCTGTTTTTTTTTCTAGCAAGGTAGTTATGGATGACGCATCCCATACCAAAGTACAGAGACAACCATTATTTTAATACCCCTTTGTTTTGTTAATAAACTTAATCGATGTAGATCAATTACTAATGAGTTTATAGAAATGAATCATGGCGTGAGCCCACCTACGGTGGCCCGCACACCTCTTTGTGTTTAACATAGTATAAGAACTGTTGTACTGAATAAAGTCAGTTAGTCTTGAGCAGTCTTGAGCTGTAGTCGAGTAATCTTTCGTCCATCTCGTAATAATCTTGTAAGCGACTTAATATAAATATTGTAAAAGTATATTAAAATAAATATAGTTATTTGTTAAAAGTCTTTTTTAAAAGATACAACAGCTCCCGCAAAGTTTGACTGGCGCAGCCGGTAGGATTTTCGCGTCGTAAATTAACTTCAAATCAGTTAAACACGTCGATCGCTTTCTTGCGGTATTACGGAAATCCACGAACCAAACAAATAAGTCAACGAAGCAGCGGCAGAGACGAAGATCAAGACCCAAGACTCAACTCCGTGGAGCATGCATAGTCTGTGAGTAGACCCAAATCGCTATTCCTTTCTATTTACCTTATTCCACTGTAATATTGTAAGTGTCTAAAAAGTTTGAGCAGCGTTATTTCCAAACATCGAAATATACTGTAGAATTTTTATAAGACGTTAGTGTAAGTTTAAATTAATTAAAATGGATAAAATTTGTAAGATTCCTAAAGAATTAACTTCAGTGATCCCAAAGTTCGATGGCGATTCACAATTATTAAACTTGTTTATCACAAAATGTGAATATGTTATAGAGTGTTGTAGAATTAAAGAAAATCCAGAGCAAGATTTATACTTATTTCATGTTATTACTTCAAAGCTGATAGGTAAAGCAGCATCGTTGATAAGTGAACGTAGGGACTTAGATAACTGGCATATTTTAAAACGTACCTTAGAACAGCATTTCGGTGATCCAAGGTCAGAGGAATGTATTGCTATTGAGTTAGAAACAATGAAAATTAATAATGGCGAATCATATTTAGATTTCTGTAATAGAATTCAACACGTGAGGAGTACTTTAATCGCTAAAGTCAACTTAACTTTAGACGAAACTCTCCGTGCGAGTAATGTTATAATTTATAATAAGATGTCAATGAATGTATTTTTATATAACTTAACGGAAGACTTGTTAAGAATTGTTAGATTAAAAGCATGTAATACTTTAGAAGAGGCGTTAAGTATAGTTTTAGAAGAAGTTAATTTTTATTACCAATATAATGCGCAAAATAAAATGAAGATTTCACAATATAAACCTCTGAATTCTTTTAATTTAGCAAATAAATTTGGTACGAAACCAGTATTTCAAAATACATTTAATAATAATAATAATCAACAATTTAAATTTGGTATTCCACAAATACCACAAAACAAATTTAATATGCAGAACCCGGCTTCTAAGCAGTCAGGTAGATTTAATTTACACGGTCAAAACCAAGTAAATCCTAATTATAATAATAATCAATTTGGATATAAACCAAATTTTAATAATAACAATCAGTTCGGATATAAACCTAATTATAACAACAATCAGTTCGGATATAAACCAAATTATAATAATAACCAGTTCGGTTATAAACCCAATTTTAATAACCAGCAATTCGGTTATAAACCAAATTTTAATACAAATCAGTTTGTTAATAAACCTAATTTTAACAATCATCAATTTAATGCTAAACCTCAGCCAAATAAATCGGATGATGTGACAATGCGCACAGCTCCGCAGCCAAAAGTGCAACAAGCGCGTGTAAATGAATTATACGATGACAATGGAAATTTTCAGATGGATACTTTAGACGAAAGTATGAGATAATAAATATTAAATGTTTTTCAAAGTTAAGATTACCACATATAAAAATACCAGAAATAAATGCTACATTCATGATAGATACGGGCAGTTCTAGATCATTTATTAGCCCTAAAAAGGTGGAACAGTATTTTAAGAATTATGTTTGTTATGAACCATTTGAAGTTATTAGTACTCATGCTTCGAGTCAACATAACAGTGTTATTTATATTCCTTTATTTCCAACTTTTAATTGTTCGGATATACATAAGTTTTACGTATACGATGTAGACAGTCGTTACGATGGATGATAGGAAGTGATTTATTAAAATATTTAAATGCAAAAATAGATATGCAAAATAATATAATATATACACAACATAGTAAGATACCTTTAATATATAGTCCAAGATGCCAAATAAATATTGCACCGCGATGTGAACAGCGTGTAAAATTGCCAACAAATATACAAAATGGAAATGCTATAATGAATTATGTTTGTTTTATGAAAGGTGTTAGGATGCCTAGTGCATTAGTTAAGTGTGAGAATGGTTATGCTACTACGATAATTCAAAATACGTTAGACAAAGAATTAAGATTAACAGTTACGAAACCATTTATTGTAACAGAATATAATAATTCTCAAATTGAATTAAATTTTAATGATAATATAAATAATTTAGAAATAGATCAAATATTAACCGAAAATTTAAATAAATTAAGATTAGATCATATGAACGACGAGGAACGTGATAAGATTAAAACATTATGTACAGAGTATAAAGATATATTTTACTCAGAAAAAATACCTCTTACTTTTACAAATAAAGTTAAACATCATATAAGAACACAGAATGAAGATCCAATTTTTATAAGGCCCTATAGGCAGCCACAAGTTATAAATGAAGAAATAAATAAGCAAGTAAAGAAAATGTTAAAAGATAATATTATATCAGAATCTCATTCTCCTTGGAGTGCTCCTGTGCACTTAGTCCCAAAGAAAATGGACGCATCTAATGAAAATAAATATAGGTTAGTTATAGATTATAGGAAATTGAATGATATAACAATAGATGATAAATATCCTTTACCTAATATAAATGATTTATTTGATAAGCTAGGTAGAAGCTGCTATTTCTCTACTTTAGACTTAGCTAGTGGATATCATCAAATAGAATTAGCTGAAGAAGATAAACAGAAAACTGCATTTAGTACGCAATCACGTCATTATGAATTTTCAAGGATGCCGTTTGGACTTAAAACTGCACCCGCAACTTTTCAGCGTACAATAGACAATGTCTTAAGAGGATTACAAGGACTACATTGCCTGGTATACCTAGATGACATTATAGTATTCTCATCAAGCTTAAATGAGCATATACAACATGTAACAAGTTTAATGCACATCCTGAAAGTACTTTGTTCAGAATCGGCTACTGAACCCATTTCTGACTTTTTTAATATAATTTTTTTTAATCCTAAAATAATTAAAATTACGTAAATTATAGTCACTCATTGCTTTGAAAAGGCGAAATATACGAAATGAAACCTTAAGTCAACGTAGAACGGCTTCTTTTTAAATGCATGTGTTTAGTGGTTCCACGTACAGGAACGCACACATTAATACAACATAACAGTCGGTACAAGACAATAACACACAATTGACCACCAAAATATCTATCATCTTTCTTTCGCTTTCGTATTAACAGCGGGAAAGAGCGAGACGTAATGTGTCTCACTTGTCACCGTTGCGTCGGTCGCCCGCGCTGGTAGGTACAGCGCCAGCCGGGCGGCCATTGTTGCGCTTAGATAAATAAAATTAGTCATCTACCTGGATTCTCTCTGAGTGTAGTGATAAAAAATGTTTAACAAGTTTACTTGTTTATTTACAAAATGTGTATTATCAACATGATGGTGCCCCCGCGCATTTTACGTAGAACGTTCGAGATCATCGTGAAGTCGAATACAAGGAGCGCTGGATCGATCGCTGCGGTCCTGTCCTTCCAGGTCGCCTGACTTGACGCCCCTGGACTTTTGCTTCATGGGGACATACCTATTAAAGCACTAGTTGATTGTGACGAGACAACAAGTGCCGGGGAGTTAAAATAAGATATCAGCTGCTTTTGAAACAGTGAAAAGAAAAAAGAAACATTGTGTGTGTGAACTAAAGGAATATTTAAGCCAGGTGGTGGACACCTGATGTCAGCATTTTAAAAAGAGGACGCCGAACAAGTGACAATAAGCCTGTGAGTCATTTGGTTATTCTACTATTGTAAAAAAATTATGATTCACAACTTTAAACACGCCGTTCTTCTTTAATTCTCTCATTGATATCCTTTTACTTTAATTTCTAATGTATCAATAATGCTAACTAGGTATGATTATTATGATTAAATTAAGATAGTCACAATAGCCACTAACGATGTTAAAAAATTATAGACCGTATCGTATTTCGCTGTCGTTTGTTTACCACAGCAAACGTTTCAAACAAAACAGCAAACGGTTTGTAGTGACCACGCATTTTACTTATAATCAAGTTAATACTTTCGATAAAAAACAATGTTTAGGCTAATAAAAAAAATATTTCAATGCATGCATTATGATTATAACAAGGTTTTCTAATTGGGGTGTCTGAGGATGTGCGTTATTTCCGTTACACGTTGTAGATAAGTTAAGAAGTATATTTAATAGATTACGAGAAACGAATCTAAAAGTTCAACTAGATAAATCAGAATTTATTCGTAAAGAAGTACTTTATTTAGGCCATACAATTACTCCAGAAGGATTGAAGCCAAATAATGATAAGATAAATGCTATACTTAATTACCCACTACCTCGTAATATAACGGAAATAAAAAGTTTCCTAGGATTAATAGGATATTATAGAAAGTTTATCAAAGATTTTGCTAAAATAACACAGCCAATGACGGCTAGATTAAAGAAGAAATGCACAATGCCATTTACTGACCAAAGATATATAGAATCATTCCAAAAATGTAAAGAATTATTAACTAATTCACCTATTCTTCAATATCCAGATTACACTAAACCATTTATTTTAACAACGGATGCATCTGAATTTGCTTTAGGCGCTGTCCTATCTCAAGGAATAATAGGCAATGATAAACCAATAGCATATGCAAGCAGAACATTAAATGATGCAGAGTCACGTTATAGTGTTACGGAGAAAGAACTTTTAGCTATTGTGTGGGCCGTAAAACATTTTCGCCCATATCTTTACGGTAAAAGATTTGTTATTGTTACTGATCACAAGCCCCTTGCTTGGCTTAATTCCCTTAAGGAAACAAATAGTAGATTAACAAGATGGCGTTTACGTTTAGCTGAATATAATTTTGAGATAATACATAAAAGTGGTAAGTTAAATAGTAACGCAGATGCGTTATCACGTATAAGAATAAATGCTACTGAAGAAGACACTTTGTCAACTCAAGCGAATAAAGATAAGGATGAAAATTTAAAGAAATATGTTAAACAATTAACGAGAGATATTAAAACTTTAAGTAAACCAGAAAAGATGGAAACAGATTCAGATAAACCAATAAGTATTCATGACTCAGATTCAGATAGAACTTATAAATCAGTCAGCATAGGTAGTTCAACTTTAACTGCTTCAGAAACTGAAAATATTGAAACTGTTCATTCAGCCGAAGACACTGAATCTCAAGGCATTCCTATATTACAAGAAGCGGTAGATACAAAGCCTAACCAAATATTAGTATATACTTGGTTGATAGATAAATTATTAGTTAAAGTATTACCCGTGGAAAAACAACGATTATTAGAAGTTAATTTACCTACTAACAGACTAGATTTAGTTAAACAATTTTTGAAAGAATATGTTAGAAATAAAACTACATACTTTATTTATTTTGAAGATGACATACATCGCACACAATTTACAGAAGCAATTATATTTTTATTTAAGAAAGAACTTGTTAAATTTTATGAATGTACTAAGCGTGTAGTATACGTAGAAGATGAAAATGAGCAAATAGATATTATAAAGAAATACCATGTAGGCAAAACTTGTCACAGAGGTATTAAAGAAACTTTAGCACATATTAAGAGAACATATTTTTGGTATAATATGCCACAAACTATTTCAAGCCTTATAAATTCTTGTGAAATATGTAAAATAATGAAATATGATAGGAAACCAATAGAGCCAAAACTTCAGTTAACCCAAACACAAAATAAACCCTTACAAGAGATTTTTATTGATTTATTTAATATAGAAAGTACATATAGGAACTCCAAATAATCCAAACTCAATGGGACTTATCGAAAGATTCTATTCTACTATTATAGAAATATATCGTTTAGCTAAATATGAACATAAGTATACTGATGCAGCGTCTGTAATGACTTATTCAATTATGGCATATAATCATAGTATTTATTCCACTACAGGAATGACACCTTTTGAAGTTTTGTTAGGACATACAGATTCAAGACACGTATTTGATAATGATTTCGAAAAACAATATATGCAACAATTAATAAAAGAACATGCCCAAAGAACAAAATATCTTTATAAACATTTAACGGAAAAAACTATACAAACGAAAGAGAAAATTATAGAAAAGAAAGGTGGAGAAACAAATATTAAATTAAATATCGGTGATAAAGTTTACGCTAAAGATATAAATAAAAGAAGTAGTAAAGATAAACCCAGATTTGTTGAAGCGGAAGTAATAGGCGAAACAAATAGAAATGTAGTTCCAATAAAAGTTAAAAATCGCGAAACCAAAGCACCATTAAAGAATATTAAACGTCCTCCGCAGATACATCCTAATCGCACTGGCGGTCAGCACGATGATGCGACTCCAGGCCCTTCAACTTCAGGCGTTACCTGATAATCCAGGTATACTACCTGTGAAAAAAGGATTAGCAGTAATAAGTAATGATAAATGGATAATAGTTAAGATATTAGATTTTAAACCTATCGTGGAAGATATAGAGAGTAACATTGTAAGATTTAATGAATTAAATAAATTAGTTAATCATTATGATAAAGATTTTACTTCAAATTTTATAAACGTTGTTATACAAATAGATTATATGAAGAATTTAACGATTAATAAATTACAGCAAATTAAACCATCTATTAGAATAAAACGTGGTTTAATAAATCCAATAGGATCTTTAATTAAGTTAATAACTGGAAATCTTGATAATGATGATGCTATTAAATATGATAAAATTATTAATGAAATAAAATTAAATCAAAACACTGGAAACAAAAGACTCACTTTGATCACTGCAATGGTACAAACATTAACAAATTCCACATTCGAAATAAATGATAACCTCATTCAAATAAATATGGATATAAGTAATTTTACAAATCAATTAAATAATCTTTCTAGAAGTGAAATGTTAAATCACATTGAAACTCATATTTTAAATACATATAATTTATTAATGAATAATTTTCAGACAATCCATATTACGTTGAATGAGATAGAAACTAGCATAGCTTTAAGTAAGTTAGGTGTATTACATCAGTGAATTGTAGACAAAGATAGTTTATTATTTTTATTACAAAACATAAGTAAAACTGAAAAGTTTATATATTCACCTAGTTAAGTCTAAGTTATCTAAACTTAATTAAATTAGAAAGAAGTATTATATTAAAAGCTTATTTTAAAGAAAATTGTATTCACTATGTACTGGAAATACCGTTGGTTAAGCAAGATACTTACATATATTATAGATTATATCCCTTACCTGTCTTATCCAACAACCAAACAGTTGTTATATTACCTAAATATCCTTACCTGTTAGCGAAAGGGTTGAACATAAGACTTCTTGCCCATGCATGTCAAGAAATAGATGAAGCCAGCTTCCTGTGCGTAGATGACTACAATCATTACTTCAATGAAGATAGTTGTATCACAGAATTGATGACATATGCTGAGAACGTGAAATCATGTATTCAAATCCCTATAGATGTCGAGCCAGTAAAGATCCAGTTAATACAACCAAATAGATGGATGTTGTATAGCAAGGAAGAAACATTGCTATCTAAGAATTGTTACGATGAAATATCTTATCAGAAGATTCAAGGCACATATATAGTAACGTTAGACGACAACTGTGATGTGAAGATCAAGAATATGCACCTGAAAATGCATCAAATTAATGAAGAAAGAATTGTTTACTCCAAGTTGCCAATTATAAACCTACTAATAGTGAATTCAACAAATAGTACAAATATTAAACCAGTGAATTTAGAAGGAATAGATCTTACTGACTTAAAACTCCTGTCATTTGCATTAAAGAAAAGTGTTCAAATAAGTGAAAGTGAAAAGCCAATAATAACAGTGAAAAGTGTCAGCATATGGACATTAGTACTTTACGTATTAATATTAGTTATTCTGTGTACCTTAGCTTATAAGTATTATACTGTGCTTATTAAATGTTGTAAACGTAGTTCACTAAGGGTGAACTCCGATCTTAAGGAGGGAGGAGTTATGGATGACGCATCCCATACCAAAGTACAGAGACAACCATTATTTTAATACCCCTTTGTTTTGTTAATAAACTTAATCGATGTAGATCAATTACTAATGAGTTTATAGAAATGAATCATGGCGTGAGCCCACCTACGGTGGCCCGCACACCTCTTTGTGTTTAACTTAGTATAAGAACTGTTGTACTGAATAAAGTCAGTTAGTCTTGAGCAGTCTTGAGCTGTAGTCGAGTAATCTTTCGTCCGTCTCGTAATAATCTTGTAAGCGACTTAATATAAATATTGTAAAAGTATATTAAAATAAATATAGTTATTTGTTAAAAGTCTTTTTTAAAAGGTACAACAGCTCCCGCAAAGTTTGGCTAGGTATTATACCAAATCTTATTAGAGACTATTTGTATTTTTATTTCTTAGTGTATTTTATGTGATAAAAAATAATCTATTTAGACGTAAACTGACAAATTAATGACATTTTACGTAACATTTTTTGGTTTATTTCTGAATGAAACCAAAGTTTTTGGCCCCATCATACCAAGGAGCAGGATGTTGTTATGTCGTATATGCATTTAAAAGTTAATTACTCACATAATTTTCGATGTCATGGACCATCGCATAATGCTCATAAAATGATTTCTTCAAAACATGCTTTGCGGAAACTTGATTTTTCCGTTGTAGGTAGTTAAACACTTATTTTTACTCCCATAGTACCATAGTAGACTAAGTGATCTAATAGTATCATTGTTCATTTCTTAATTTGTTGATATATCTAAGTCACAATCACGTATCTCCGCGCTTGTAAACCGCTAAAATGGCTTAAAAAACGGGAACGGCCTCTTAAGGCTACTGCTACGCTCACGTCGCTCATAGCGCGATGTTATATAGCCCGATAAAAGGGCTATGTAACACTGAAAGAATTTTTCAAATCGGCTCAGTAGTTCCTGAGATTAGCGTGTTCAAACAAACAAACAAACAAAGTGTTCAGCTTTATATACACGCTGATTTTTAATTAGTTTTGGAGCGAAAGCTACTATATACTAATGGTTAATGGAACCTAACCAGCTTATAAAATTTTAAATCTAAGCTATAAAAATCGTAACAAAAATAATAAGTTCTCGGTTTGAGAGTTCGTAGTTACCACTCTTATAAAAGAAATCGCGCGCGCCGATGTATGTTCGATCGTGCCACACACATACACAGATATTAAACATACGACACACACACAGATAAACATTGCACTGTAGGTACAAACCCCGCCCCCGGCGTGCGCGCATCGCAACGTGGGGCGCCAGGAGTGGGTGCGGGGGTCGGTTGCAATTTGTCACTCGTCACTTCGACAGCCTTTAGTCTTGAAATTAGGTAAACGGGACGCCCGTACGTCACGTTCCATCCCGTTACTGTACCCGTGTGACGTACGTCGCGCGCGCTTCATAAGTTGAGTTCGCGTCTATGGTGCGAGTGTATTACATGTCTGGTGAAAATATGGAAGAGGCCAGGCGCACGTATTCATTACCAGACCACCAGGAATTCACTCACCCCAAGTGCCATCACCAAACACAATCTCAGCTGAAGTACAACGCCTCATAGACTTCGGTCAGTTTAGATAGGTGATATCGTGAAAGAAACACATAAGTGAAACTAGAAGACAATGTGTGAAAGGTGTAAATTGATTGTGTTGTAGGCAGTAGACAGGTGAGGTACATAAATGATTTGGTTTATTAATTATTGAATACCTACTGTGATTACATTCTTATAAATACGTTAGAAATACGCAAGTACTAAACTTTCCCATTGTTAAAATCTTTGTCTAGTTATTCAAAACATAATGTAGGTACCTAGGACTAATAACGTTACTAATAATTCTTAGTTTATCGTTTTTCTTCTACAAGTTCATTATGATTTCGTGAACCCACAGCTTGGTATTTCGACGATTTTTGATTCTAAGTCCGAGTAATGTACGAAATAATGATTGAATAGATAGGTATAGCTATTTAGTTACATACGTTTATTGTTCTTATTTTATTGATTACTGCACTTAATGGTTGGCGTAGTGGTTTATGCGATGTTTGACACAACACTTTGTGGGATTCATAAATTGTTGTTTCGACTTCTGTATCCGTTAGAGTGGTAGATGTGTAATGTCCCTCATGACACAGGATTTAACACCCTAGTGTTAAATTTTGGGTTCTTAAAAAGAAAACAAAAGAAGAAAAAATGTATTTAAAATTGTTGGCATGGTAATTAACTAAATCATGTTTTCTAAGTAAATTACGTATCACTATCGGTCCGCACTTACTACCTACAACCGCTGTAGGTAACAGCTAACGGCGCCGGCGGCGCCGGCGCGCGCGGCGAGGTCACGACCGCGCGGCGCTCGAGAACACAACTTGAAATAATCGTGCGTTACTACGTATTTCCAACAGTTACTGACTTTTATAACTTTTTTGTTTTAGGTGCTAGGTGAATTTTGATTTTGAATATGAATAGAGGATTTTATTTCAGACATGAGGTTTTTTTTTTCCTAAACCAATAAAAAATTAGCGTGTATTAGTATAAGATTATTATAAAGATAAATTTTCTAATCTATATACGCTATATCACATTAGACCTATATTCAGATCCAGTTCTAAGACTGATTCTCTTTAAAGACTAATTAATTAAGTACTTAATAGTGAAACTCGCAAAAAGCTCTGCTCATAGTTGAGATGCTTTCTTTAATTTTTTTTCAGTGTTGTAACGTTGGACCTACCTAGGTGTGGTTAAATGAAAACCGTGGTTAAATGTTACAATTAAAAATCTGTTTAATTCGTCAAGGAAATCTAAACATCATTTAGCAACGCATTAACTTGAAAATTAATATATATGCTGGTTAAAGAGGTAGAACCAGGGTCGCGTGATTCGGCGATGGTAAGGGGTCTTGTTGAGGGTCCGCTCCCGGCGTCGGTCAGAGTTGCTAGTGCACTTAGCTTTTCGGGCCGCTGTCCAGTCGAATGCAGAAAAAGAGGGCCGCGCGCCCAGCGCCTCCGTATTTATAGGAGGCGCGAAGCCCGGTGCGGCGTCTGAGATGAGTGGGAGGTGCGAGCGCGACATCACAGCAACGTCACACGCTCCCCCATTAGGCCAGAATTATCCATCCGGCAAAATTCTGTGGCTGGTAGGTGGCAACAGCATTCCGGGACCCTGAAACAGATGAGTGGTGGTGTCAGTAGGCTAAGTACAAAGCGACTACTAACCCTGAAAGACAAAACCAAGTATAACCCTCGACCATTCATACGTTACCAAGCATTGAACGTTCCTATTACCTGACATTCATCACATTCAAAAGGCCTACACACAATCATACGACTGAACAAGCCAGCATTCATTCCCGATGCGAGTCGTATTCATTATAATAGAAGACGCGCGAAGATACGTGAGGTTTAGAGTAAATAGCCACCCAGCCTAGATTGCTAGGCACCACCTGACAACCCGGGTTCGATAAGTAAAATTAAATTGAAAATGTATAAGTCGTAAACTAATATTATGATATTACGATACTAACCATATTACGATCAGTTGGCCATATCACAAGCAAATGCTCATTAACACGCTCGATGCAAATAGCAAGGGCAAATTGTATTCATTTAAAATAAAATAAACAATGATTACGGCGATGGAAAGTTTGAGCCGGCGCGTGGCTGGTAAACACGTGAGTCATCACTGCGCGCGAGGCGCCGCGCCGCATTTCATTGCCGTGAATCATTATTTAGTTTCTGAACATGATACAAAGTCACTAACGGCAAATACACAATTCGGAGTAAGATGTAATGAATAATATATCACCGCAGGAGACGATCGATGATATAGTATACACTACCATCGCTAAAAAAACACAAGAGAGAATCGAACCACAGACCGATCTGACAACAACCTTTTAACCACTGAGCCATAAGTGAAAAAAAAATTTTTTTTACATTACGATCAGTCATTACTAAAGCTATATGTAATAAGTACATATAGCTTACTTACTTAGGTACATAATTTAGCTGTAATTGGGAGTTAAAGATTTTTATACTATTTGTAACAAAATGTTTTTTTTTTTGTATTTTTTTTTTGTATAGTGATGAGCATTAATCATTTCATTCTTAAACTTTGTAGTGAGTTAATTTAAGATCTTTTATATGGAAATCACCAAGGGTTTTGCCAAACATATCTGATTGTTAGATATTTAGTTAGATAAGTAACAGATTGTGCAACAATATAAAGTTTAATAAAATTCTTCGACAATTTATAACAGTAATATTTATTCATGTTTTATGTTAGCAGGTTTATATAAATCGTTAACATAACACAATGCGGTATCTTGTGAGCTCCAACTCGGAAACAATAGCACCATTGTTGGTCTTTACATATAATTATGTAGGTAATTATAACTTTGAATAGATATGCGTCTTACATTGTTGTTAATGAAACTGTACCCAATCATTTATAAACATATTTCTGCTGTAATAGAATAAGATTTAATTATTTTATTCAGCTTCTAGGTTTAAAATAGACGATGGTGAAATATGAAAGGGGAATTACTTAAACTTGTACGTCAATTAATTTAATTTAGTTATTAAAGTATATAAATTATTGATTTGTGTATAAATAGTAATAACTAATGTGGGTATATTTAAATTTTTGATATAGTTTATGTATAAATAGCCACTAGTTATAATCAGTTTCAATTCAACTGTAAATAAATGTTTCCAATAATTGAGTCTGATACAAAAAGGAAACATGTTACATATTGATAATTAAGTATTTTTACGGCCGTCCGCGGTTTAATTTTATCATTGATTTATCATTACATGTTTTATATATTTCAACAGAAACCAGACATTGAAAAAACAATCCTAGCAACACAAAAAAATACAAAAAAAATATAATTAAATAATTGCGACGCAGGAATTTAATGTTTGAGTTCACAAGGAGCAAATGCATGAATAGATGCATTTGCAAATAATATACCGATAGGCTTCAACAAGAAGATAAAATCGAAGACCAAAAACAACGATTGTAGCAAAATAAACATTTGACAAAACGAACAACCAATAATTCTACGATAATATTCGTATTTTTACACAAAATAGACAAATATTATATTTGTTCATTATTGTCAGTGAGCAACCTGCGTGTGACACGTGTAAGTTTGATTAACAAATGACCGCGGAATTCTAGCTAAATACCTAGTATGTAACACGCAAACATCTTTGGGTAAGTTCATTCTCAACCAGTCCAATTATGGTAGGTACCCGTGGTATAATAAAGATGCAACTTTCTTAGTAAGAAGAAAAAGTTGGTTAATTTTAAAAGATATTCGCCGTAGTAGGCGGTAAAAGTATTTAATAATATCTATTATATAGAAATATATCGCCGTACAAAATCACTAGCAGAAGGTTATAGTAGGAAAATGGAAAGAAATGGAAAAGAGAAGGCTGTGAATTCATTTTTTTATGTTATTCGGCGGCAAACGAGCAGACGGATCGCCTGATGGTAAGCAATTACCGCCGCCCATGGACACAAGTAACACCACAGGAGTCACAAGTGCGTTGCCGCCCCTTGGGGTTGGGAAAAGGGATAGGATGAGGAGTGGGATGAGGGAGAAGGAATAGGGGATAGGGCCTCCGGCACTCTCACTCACCGAACGAAACGCAACAGTTTAGGTACTGTTACTTTACGTCGATTTTCTGTGAGATGGTAGTACTTCCCCGGTCAAGCCGGCCCATTCATGCTGAAATCAGCAAGGCTCTACTACCTGGATTCGTTCCTTAAGTCAGCCAAAGCAGTAATTATTAGCAATAATTACCAGCAGCAATTAATTACCGTAGCAGGCAATTAAAAAAAGCTAATCGCGAAGCATACGATCAACAAAAGTGACCTTAGCACGTCTTTAGAGGACACGTGGCCGCAGCCGAACGATTATAACTTGTTACTTATGTGGTTGATACACAATTAATTATCACACGCGGCAACTGAAATAGTTATAATATAAAAAACAACACTTACCAAGCGTGGTAAGAAAAATTTAACACAATTAAAACAATATAAGACTGCTTTGGAACGATTTCACACATACACAGTTAAAAAAATAAAAATAAAAAGACTCACCGGAAACGGATTACCAACAAAACCCTACCTTTATATTCCCGTGGGCGCCACTGTAACATTGGTCCACCCTGGGTGTGGTTAAATGAAAACCGTGGTTAAATGTTACAATTAAAAATCAGTTTAATTCGTCAAGGAAATCTAAACATCATTTAGCAACGCATTAACTTGAAAATTAATATATATGCTAGTTAAAGAGGTAGAACCAGGGTCGCGTGATTCGGCGATGGTAAGGGGTCTTGTTGAGGGTCCGCTCCCAGCGTCGGTCAGAGTTGCTGGTGCACATAGCTTTTCGGGCCGCTGTCCAGTCCAGAATGCAGAAAAAAAGGGCCGCGCTCCCAGCGCCTCCGTATTTATAGGAGGCGCGAAACCCGGTGCCGCGTCTGAGATGAGTGGTAGGTGCGAGCGCGACGTCACAGTGTAATATTTTGTTATAATCCATCTTAAATAGCTCTTTTGCGCCCAAAGCTATTAATTTAATAGGTTTTCTTAATATTCAGCGGTAACAAGTATAAGACACAAATGGTACAAAGATAGGCCGGCTTGACCTTGAAAGTAGGTACTACACTCACACAGAAAACCGACGCAAAATAACAAAACTTATACTGTTGCGTTTCGTTCGGCGAGTGAGAGTACTGGAGGCCCATCGCCTTTTTCTTTTCCCACATCTCGTTCCACTTCCTATACCTTATGGCTTAATATCAGTGGATCTGTCCGTTCGTTTGCCTACGATGCCATAAAAATGTGGCGATGATATTTGGCACTCCGCCGAGTCTCGTAGGTTGTATGCCGTAATGTGACACAATTTCTAGCTGCAATTCAATTCAATTTATTCAAATATTAAACGGAAAGACGTAGATCGAATTGTTCATTAGATGATCAAAAATACCGTGTGAGATCGAAGATCAGACGGCCCAAAACCCATACGGAAGAGTGCAGCAGAGTGATATGACCATTTAACCTCTATGTTGTCCCTGCCATAAGATCAACAATACCTATAGCAAAAATACATTAAGGCTTGTCGGATTTAATGCGTCCATAAACTAGAAAAAGCAATCCTAACAAACACTTATAAATTTGTAGAATAATAATTTGAACACAAGAAACCATATTTTAGAAATAAATTCCTACTTATTTCCAACCTAAGCGCAAAATGGCGTATTTTCTCCAATCTTAAGCCTACATCTAGTGTCACTATTCACAATTTTTCTCCATTTTTTTCTGAGTACATTACCTAGAAGTAAGTGCTTTCAGAGATAAATAAGCTCTGCCAATGCTTACCTACTTTCCTCCACATCATTAATCATATATAATCTTACAATTCAACTCTTAGTATCTAGAAACAAGCTTAACCTTCATGCTTCAAGTCTCAAAAGACAGTCTTAATGCCTGCTTCACGAAAATGCCTATTCTATCTCCCTACATTATGTATGGCAAGCTAAATATGAAAGCCGTTGCGTATTTTCCTTCCAACACCTTCCGCTCATCAACCTTTCATTGATTTTGTCGCGTGTTTTCTACAAACAACTTTAATCCTACGGCACAAAATAATAAAGTCCACAATCTCTTGAAAATTGGTGCGTGGTTAAGCAGTTCATGCGGTATCCGGCTAGAATAGGCTTTAAAAAACAAATCCTAAATTACTCAACGGTGTCTTATGTTTTAGATTAAAACTGACCATTTAATATGTAAACACAAATTTCATTAAATTTCAGCCGTTTTTACAAAATGGTTATGTGACAATAGCCACTCGCCAATTTAAGTAGGTCTTGCTTACCGATGTGTGAACTAAAAAGTAATTATGCGGTGAAAAATAATTGAACACTTAATTTATTATTCCTTACAATTTTTTCTTTATCTTCAAAAGAGGAATGAAGATTAATTTTCCAGCTGATTAGGAGATAGAAGAAGTAAAATATGCAAATGTAAATCATTATTTTTGAGCTAAAAAGTAGGTATACCTACAGTTGGTTATTTAAAACTGTCGGGAGAATTACTGGCACTCGTTAAAAACAAAAACGCTGAAATGGAACGGCTTTCCCAAATTTAAATATACAGGGTGTTTCATAACCCCCCGTCCGATCAATGAAGGGGTTGTAGAGTAGCGTAAAATGATGAGGTATTTGTCATTATTTCCTGGATATTCAAGATAAAATTTTCCCATGTAAATTTAATTAATTTTCAATAATACACATACACACATACATACATACATAACGTCACGCCTTTTATCCCCGAAGGGGTAGGCAGAGGTGTATTTCTACACCCACTTTTCGCCAGATATACATTAGTCCCACGTAATAAGGGGCGAGCCTATTGCCGTACCGGGCACATTTCCAGACTCCGTGCTGCTACTGAGAATTTCGTGACAGATAATCCCAATAACACTGCCCGACCCAAGAATCGAACTTGGGACCTCCAAATCCCACGCGTACATTTATGCCGCGAGACCAACGAGGCAGTCGTATATGGTTTGATGTCGAGTTTTCCGTCTCTACGCAAAGATGGTATTTGCATCGTGTTATCCCTTAGTCGCCTTTTACGACACCCACGGGAAGATAGGGGGTGGTGACACTTGTATTCTATGCCGTCAACCACACGGTTTTCAATAATATCATATCAGATTACCCATGGCAACACTGAAGACTCATAAATCGTAATAGCTGGGTATCTACCTAAAGTTTATAAAGTTAAAAAGCGGCGTCTTTGAGTGCATAGGCCAGCCGACCGCCTTCTTTGACAAAAGCCGCCGTCGCTAGTCATCGTCCTTTACACGTGCCAAGTATTATTTTAGGTATAACAGATTTTATGCACTTCATTGATGCAACAGCTGATCTCTTGCTTTGATGGTGTAGGTAAAACAAAACGCAGTATTCGGGTTGCCTGTTTGTTTCGTGCGAGTGCGTGGCCAACTCTGGTGTCAGTGTTTTCAGACAGCCCGAAGGCCTACGACATGGCCTAACGATTCTTTGATTCGGCTTTACGTTCCGTCGGAAACCCGGTAGCGCTCTCATATAATGTCACACGTGGTCACCCAATTAAGAGAAGACTTTTGCAAGCGTTGCTAACTTTGCCGACCTATTACGATCGGTAAGCCAAGTCGCGCTATGGCTATGACGGTACTTACCTATGTTAATAAAAAGTTTTTAATTGGTTTAATCTTACGTAAGTAGGTGCCTACCTTTAATTGATAAAAATATCAACTTGCTGTAAGTTGCTACGGCCATTCTCCGCATGTCCTCCGCTCACGTCCAGACATTTACGGCACCTTTAAACCATCTTTGAACACACACTACTTAAAATTCCTGGGCTTAACACTCCTGGCACTTTGAAAAGCTGCAACGATGCGAGCACCGCACTGAGCCACTGAAGCCGTTGAAACGCGCGTACCGACGGCACGGGTAGACCCCGTGGTCTAACATACCGTTCCTTGTACTCCCTACGAGCTCCTGCATAATTACATTCACTCCTACCTAAACACATCAACATGTTAAAATATTCAGGGTTTGAATACGATATACCTAAAAAATTACTATTTCACAATTTAAAGAGATCCGGAAGTATAATCAAAAGGATTGCTCGCGAAAGACTGAGTGGTCAAGTAGGCAAATTGGTAATAATTCGTAAATCAAATATGTAAATAATTAGAGATGTCACCAATGATATTCATTGGAGTAATGTTTTTATCGATATTTTATGTTATTGTTTACCTGATACAATATAGGTAGGTAAAGCCCTAAAATATTAGCTTTGTGTAATTGCATGTTTTTATGTACTATTATATAATAAAATATTCCATGGTTAAGACCAGTATCAGTTTATTTGAGGGTACTGACTCCTCGTAACGACTGTCAAGGATCTTCATGACTGTTGGTCGACGGTTTGACATCCTCTTCCGAGACACGGGGCAAACGTTTATTAACAATTTATTACAAACGTAACTTCGAAAAGTCTTACTAACTTATTATTTATTATTCATTTATTTCTCATTAGTCAAATTTAAATTACATTTTAAAATATATCACAAAAAATTCAATACATTTAAAAATATAAAAAAACCGTGGGATCCCACCAGCAACGGGCACAGGGTCCAAGCTGCCGGTGGTTAGGGCTCCAGAGACGGGAACTTCCTCACAATACGTGCCGTGTCGAGAAGTACTGCCTTTTGCATCAGACCCTTGACCCAAGCACCCAACGCGAGCCTCTTAAGGTGACGATCGAGGCTCTTGGCTATTAGGCCATTAACCGTTACAACTATCGGCACAATAATTGCCGAGTCCACATCCCACATGTCGACTATCTCGTGAGCCAAGTCCAGATATTTTATCTGTTTGTCTTTCTCGGCTTTCACGAGATTCTCGTCATGAGGAATGGTGACATCAAAAATTATTGCGAGGCGCTCTGATCGATCTATCACCACAATATCAGGTTTGTTGGCTACAACAGTCCTGTCTGTGACGATAGATCGATCCCAGTACAATGTGGCATGACCATTTTCGAGAACTGGCTCTGCCACATACCTGTAGTACGGCACCTCGATGTCTACAAGTTTGTATTTCAGAGCAAGTTGCTGGTGAATGATTCTAGCTACTTGGTTATGTCTGTGCAAGTACTCGCCGTTAGCAAGACGTGAACAACCGGAAACAATATGCCTGAGGGATTCACCGGGCTGGTGACACGCACGGCAAATATCGGTAGTGCCATCCCTCAGGATATATTTCCGGTAGTTATTCGTCTTGATAACTTCGTCAGCAATTGAACAAACAAACCCTTCGGTTTCCCCAAAGAGGTCACCGAAGCGTAGCCAGTACACCGAGGCTAATAGGTCTACATCGGGTCCATACAGGGCCCGATGGAACCTGCCATGAAGCTCCTTGCTCTGCCATTCACGCTTGCGATCATCAGTACTGAGTACTACAGGTATGCGCCAGTTCTCCTTAGCCAACTTGAGCGGGGTGAGTCCTTTGTCCACTGTGACAACATCTCGATGCATGTCCACGTTCGCCCGGAGAAAATATTCTCTGAGATTGCACACCTCGCGGTTGAGTAGGGTCTTGACATTCAGAAAGCCACGACCCCCACACTTCCTAGGGATGTACAACCTCATCACGGATGAACGTGGATGATGCATACGATATGCCGTCAACAATGTGCGGACTCTTCTGTCCAGGGCATCCAATTCAGACTGAGTCCACTTGAGTATGCCAAAGGAGTATACAAGAAGTGGCATGACCCAACCGTTGCAAGCACGAACCTTGTTGCCACCTGATAAAAGGCTTTTTAATACTTTTTTCAGGCGGCCAAAGAAACGCTCTTGCAACGATTGCTTCATGTCAGCTTCATTGATACTTAAAGCTTGAGACATACCCAAGTACTTATAGGTATCGGTTAAGAGAAGCGATCTTAGGTAAATGGAATCTGAGAGTTGGAGCCCCTCAGATTCCACCATCCTGCCCTGCTTCACATGAATGACAGCACATTTATCCACACCGAACTCCATATTGATAGACTTACTAAATTTTTGGGTTACGTTTAGTAAATCTGGCAATTGGGCATCAGAGTGGGCAAATAACTTCAGGTCATCCATGAATAACAGGTGAGATATGACCTGACCGCCTCTCTGTAACCTGTAGCCTAACCTTGAACCCTCCAGTAATGTGCTGAGAGGGTTCATGGCTAGGCAAAACCAAAAGGGACTCAGACTGTCGCCCTGAAAAATTCCCCGCTCAATTTTAATACGTTCGCCGTCCTCCTGGATCCTTCGGCATCCTGGATAGCAAAGAATCGTATTCCATTGCCCCATACATGACTTTAAGAAGGTGCGTAGAGTAGTATTTACTTTATACAACTCTAGCACCCTCAAAAGCCATGTATGCGGCACGGAGTCATACGCTTTCTTATAATCTATCCAGCATGCCGCCAGATCCTTTCGGTTACGGCGAACTTGTTGGCTAATGGCCATGTCAATGAGGAGGAGCTCCTTAGTACCACGAGCTCCCTTCCTACATCCATTCTGAGAGGCTGATATAATTGAAAAGTCTTCAACATGCTTAGCTATTTTAGCTCTCAGAATAGATGTAAGAAGTTTATAGACCGATGGTAAACATGTTATCGGTCTATAATTACCGGGCTCGCTAGTACTGCCAGTCTTGTGGAGCAGGTGGGTAATTCCAGTCGTCATAAAGGCTGGCAGCGACCCAGATTCCACGGCTGATTGGAATTGAGATGCCAAGCGTTCATGCGAACTACGTAGCCATTTCAGCCAGAAATTGTGCAGCCCGTCCAATCCTGGAGATTTCCAATTAGATAATGGACGGACTGCTTGTGTAACGTCCTGGCTAGAAATGGCCACGCATTCCATTTCGGGAATATGTTCGCATGCACGTTCGACATCTCGCATCCAATCGCCTTCGGTATGACCAATGGGCATCGACCATATGCTACGCCAAAACGTGACTATGGCGTCCGCATCCGGCCGCTGCACATTAGTCACACATTGATCTGGTCGTTCCCAGCTTCTATATACCCACCTCTGGTCCCTCTGGAATGTTCTATTAATGACGTACCGGTCCACACGTTTTTTAAATCTACGAATTCGGTTTGCCCATGCATAGACTTTCTGTTTTAGGTAGTCAATGCGCTCTGTGACCCGGGCTATATAATCTTGAGGACTGATATTGGTACCCGAAAAAGCCCGTTTCACAAAACGCATTACCCTAGAGCGTGTATTTCCCTCCCTAAAACAGATTCGCTTGCCAATAAGTGCCCTTGCCTCGGCAATACGCCGCTCAATCCTGCACTGCCACGCCGTTACAGCAGACCTTTGTCGTACAGCAGTGTCAGTTTCAAGAAACTTAACACCAACTATACGACAAGCTGCCACGGCAGTACAGTACAAGATTGAATGCGTATCACCGAGATCCTCGCTGACGTATGCCTGATACGTCAGTAATATGTCCTTTCGGGATCGGACAGGGGGTTATGAAACACACTGTATTTTCCCGCCGTCCTCATTTATCGTTATATTTTGTCTATGGCAAACTAGTGCTTGATACACATTACTTCAATTACGTTCCAAAAAATTTTCTGTAAACAGAATACGAAATGTTTTATATTTTTACAATTTATATTGTTCGTCTTCTTTGGAGGTATGTTAATATTATTAGTCCTTTGATGTTGGAAAAGAAACATGCTCCGCAATAATTCCTGTGTGGATGTATACCTTCCGGCAATCTGAATGTTTCCGACAACGTTGTCGCCAACAGAGGGAACTGCAAGAGAGGCAGACGAAACCATACGTTTAAGTATAGCTACAGACAAGTATGGCGGGGCTTACAGGGCTAGACGACGGAACTGTTAATTCGATTCGATAGCCAGTTAGACTTAAGAGTTTCTTAGTTACTTGTTATTCAGTTTCTAATGCATAACGAGTCTTCGTTACTGGATACCTAGAACAGATTGAATTTTATTAAAAGAAAATTTCGACATGTATTGTTGTTAAAAGGCAAATTGATTGCATAAATACTCAGGAAAAGTAGTTCAGAAAGGTCTAAGAATGATATAGAATATTAATTTTTCAAGTTTTTATAGATATAATTCGATACTGATTTTAGAAATAATTTGACGATTTGCTCTAATTCTGGTACCTATATATTTTTGTCATGTCTCTTCTTTCAGGTTTCTTAATACTAAGTAGTCAATCTACAACTGAGTGAAAACAAAACAGCAATAATTGAACGAAAGGATTCAAAGTAAAATTATAGATGATGTAAATCATAAAACATATACAAATTCACATCATCAGCCTTTAACTGTCCACTGCTGGACTAGGCCAACCCTTTTTCCTTTTCGCTCATCCTCCTCCACCCATTTTTTTTTACCATCCCAAAAGGCGACAACGCACTTGTGACTCTTCTGATGTTGCTTGTGTCCATGGGCGGAGAAAATCCCGTGGCCAACTACTCCGTCAGAAACTGGGCCGTCTGAAATATAAAAAAAAATGTGAAAGCGTCCGTCGCGCGTCACTTACCCGTTATAAGTAAATACTTAAAGAACGTGTAGATACGAAATACAAAATTTAAATGCGGAACATTAAGCTTGGTATCCTCTTCATTACAAAAGCTTTTGATGTTACAAGATTAAAATTCTCTATGAGGAATATAATAGTAAGATTTTAATCCAACTGTGAGCACGTATCATAACCGCTTGTTAAACGATTGCTACTTAACAAATTGATTATGTATGTGCTATTGTATTCAGTGTCAGGCGTAAGCCTTCTGTGGCAGTCACTCCAATTCCCTCCCACTGGCCCTCTCGCTTTCATCACCCCTCTCCTATTGTTCTCTAAACATGACAGACCCACTTGATTTGTTTTATAATCTCAGCTCGTAGGTTCACCACACTTTTAGCTATTCACTAATTAAGTAATGTTTTGGATACACTGCTTTTCTATCATGACGGTTGTAGAAAATATGGTTTGATAGAAAATATGGTTTTTGGATATTTTTTTTCACCGTTCAGCAAGCGATAATTAACTATTTAATACTATGACTTTACAAACATAACTAGTGGGCTTGTAAAGTTACTCAAGAAATATATTCTTTTAACTTAAAAACGTATCACAAAGTCTTATACCGAAATAAGCCGTAATTGATTTCTAGACACCGTGTTCTAACTTAAACCTTTGTGGATAAATCTGGACTAACAAGTCTACTAAAAGTTAATTTTAAGAATTACTGACAGACTTAAGACGTGACGTGATTGATGAACTAGGTTTCTATCAATATTAAAACTTACTGCAAATATTAGATTCTAGGGAGAAAATTAAGGCTTGCTTAAGTGTAAGCTTAAAAGTGGATTTAAGGCTTATGGGATAAATGGATTTGGTTCTAATTAATTCTGGAATGTAAATCATACATTATATTTGTGAAGTTTTATTTTACTAATAATACAACACATACCTAATTAATCATATTTACCCCTCCGCATCCAGATTGCTTTACAAAAAACGAAGGCCTTTGATATCACAAGGCTATACCTAATCGTCTCTAATAATCTAGAAAAATATGCAAACTGTGCAGAGCCACTGATACTGCCCATCTCAGCTACCAAATCCTCACGACTAGTAGGCATAAAGAAAAAATAACATAACTCTGCAATAATTAGATGCAATTTAAAAAATTGCTGGCTTTCATATTTTTATTTTTAACCTTAATATTTGCAGTATTGTATACACACAATTAAAATATTGTCATTTTATAACAAAAGCATATATAATTAAAGGGAGCAAACAAAGAGGAATTGAATAAAATAGCTCGGTCGCCTGGTTTTTTATTTGAGCACGAAAATATTTCTCGTTTGTATTGGGCACCGTTTCAAGTTAAAAAAAAGGTCAGGATGTTGTCAGTTGTTTGTCGTCGAGTGTATAGTGTATTATGTAAGTATTTGAACTTTCGTAGTCAGTTATACTGTAATGAATAGTAGTGTGCCCCTGAAAATTTCCCTAGTTATTCATAGTAAGGATTTTTAATTATATATTAAATTTCCAATGAGTATAACTGTTAAGATTTCCTCAGAAGACGAATGTGTCTGTATAAGGGAAACAGAATTGCCCCTAAACCAAAACCCCTTAAACATATCAGCCGAAAGACGTCCACTGCTGCACATAGGTCTCCTCCAAGGCTCTCCATACAGATCAATCTTGAACCACGCATCCAGCCACTGCGCGCGATTCTAACAAGAATGTCAAAAGAGGCTTTTTATTAAAGTTAATAAAAAGTGTTGGCCAAAAGTCAATGTAACTATGAGAATGCAGTATTGTATTACGTTGATTGACAATTAAAAAAGACTGGAGACTGCTAGAAAAACTTTTAACTGCAAACTAATCTCATCAATATGCTATTGTAAAACAAAATCAAATCGCAATCCACACTGCACTCAGTTCACTCATTTTGTTTTTCTGTGCAAAATATGAAACACTCGAGGATAAAAGAAATTCAGTCAGGAATGACAAAGTATTATTTTATTGTGAACTTTGTAAAGTCTGTAAAATGCTTCACAAACAAAATAGAAACTGAAAATAAACCATTAGTTATATACACAGAATTGAATTATACCAGAAGGAGCGATCGCTTGTCAAAGTGAAGCCAAACGACTCTGCTCAAAATGAGCGTACCGGGCGTTACGTCATTCAAAACATCACATTACGCTTACAAACTTTTAATTTTATTAAGTCATCGTGTACATTTTATAAATGTAAAATTCTGCCAAATATAACCATATTAAAAAAAGATTCGATCTCATTTTATGTGTAAATAGCATATTCATTAATTGATTAATAAAATATTTCATAATTGTTGTCAAAAATATCATAACATTGCTTCGCCATTTTGTGAGTGTTGTCAGTGTGTCCTCGAACGATTACCCCATAATGACTATGGATCATAAAAAAGTTACCTATTTTATTTCATATATTATTTTCGTCATTATATTGTGGGATTTGGGTAATTTAATTTAATTGTATTAGTAGTAACGTAATTTATATCTATCCCAAATACCTTCATATGTACCTAACATATATATATATAATTTGTTCCTGTTGATTAATTAATTCGGAAGAGAGAAAATGTGATATGATATCACATTTAAATATTTGAAGCGCGTTCCGTGAACGCACTCTCGACGCGGGCGTTCATGGCACGCGCGCCAGGAGCGCATAATGGATATTACGCAGCTTTATATGTAGCTATAATTCAAATGGTTGCAGCCGGAATTTTTTGTATAAAAATTACCTTTTGATGTTATTGACTAAGCCTGAACTAAATACTTAATTAATATTATTGTAAAATAGGCAAGTGTCATAAAATATCACAGATATATCGATCTATTTTTTTTTTCTGGAGACATCGATGCCGATATTGATATTTTAATTAATCGATACATCGACGCCGATATTGATATTTTAATTAATCGATACATCGAAATATAATATAGATATTTTTGGCGAGATAGATATCGCAGGTGAAACCGCGGGCGACAGCTAGTTATTAGGTAAAAAGTGATATTATATTTTAATGTTATTCATTTCATTAAAGTTTTGTTTACATTTTATTGTCTTTTATTTTACTAAAATAATAGGCGTATATGATTAAGGTGGGTAACATATTATTATGTACCTAATTTGTTCCTGTTGATTAATTAAATATTGACAACAGTAAATATTTAAATCAGATATGATATAATCACCAATCTGTGTGACAAGTATGTGTTATACTTGTCAAAATAAATTATTCATGATCTATTCCATTCTGTGATTCAAAAATAAACAATAGCTTAATAGGGTAACACGCTTTACGTTTCATAATTTTCCCGCAAAGCAGGTGAACTGTTCTTGAGGTGGCAACACTGGCGAGCGTGAGGAAGTGACGTCTGCATACCCAATGACATTTGACGATTTGACCGGCTACACTCCGCGTTGAACAAATATGACAGATCACTCCATCTGGATAATTCAGTAATCTGTGGTTATATAATATCTTTAGCCTTAAACTGTCATAATTGGTATTCTCAAAATTACGATATAAAGAACTCTGTAGCAGACCACCCGAAAAAATAAACGATAAGATATCGCCGGTCATTCCTAACATAATCCTTTCCAGCTTTCTTCTGCTAAGTGTTTTTGTGAAGCGCTGCCGTAGCGACAAAATATTGATTTGATTTGCGATCGGCCCACTATTGGTCTGCTTCAAGGTCTACAACGACCTGGAAACGAATTGGAAATAGGTATACCAGCGCCAGTTTGTATACACGTTGCTTATCATTGCGTACAGATCTAGTTGGCCTTCCAACGACTACTATCAGATCCCGAAAAGCATTCCCATTAGGCCAGTTATCATAAGATTCATAATAAGTTTCATTTCATCCTAGTTAAAGAGTACAGTAGAATGTATGTTATAGCTCCAGTCTAAACAATGGAATATCCGTTTAGGTAATGGCGTCAGACAGATAGATTAGGCAAGAAAGTGGACCGAGTGCTCCAAAGCGAAAGCAACTAAGATAGCTTTCAAACATTGGAGTATAAGAATAAATAGTTTACAGTGAAACACTTTATGACATTAACCTTTCGTATGCTTAAGAGCAGATCTGCACGAGACACAATAGATTTATAATTATGTCTGGTAACCCAGCATACGAGAGGTTAAAGTGCAAATTAAAGTACTACGACTACTTTAATACACCATAATTTATCATTATAACTTCTTTTAAAATTATCTTCATCAAGGTTGTCTGGTAGAAATTGCCGAGGGCGATAAATAAGACCTCACTTTGTGGTCACACCTCACCTTTATTTCTGAGATGTAGTACAATAAAGACTTAAAATAACGGAAAATAGAAGGCATTTGAGCTAAATAAAACAGTTCTACAGCTATTACTGGGAACGCCATTATGGATTTTCGAACGTAAGATTCTCTTTAAAGTGTTGTTTTTAAATTAAGGGCACGTGTTTAGTTTATACATCACGTAATGGCACGAGGTATCGCGGTTGGAGGTTCGACGTATTATACTTTACAAGTTTGTTGTTCAAATAAATTGTGTTGTTGAAAAGTGGATGGTTTAAGTACGAGTTTTACTGGGGCGCGTGTTATTGGACGCGAGATTTAGGGGCGATATAAAGGGTTCGTTGTTTTATTTGCAGCAGAAATGCAACTTTATTTTACGTGTATTAGAATAATATTTTTTATGCTCGTATTTGAGGCATATGTTTATTTTATATAAATGAAAGCTAGGTTAGGGACTAATAAATAAAAACAAATTGCAGAAAATATACGTGAAGTTATGAAATGTTCTTTAGTTTGAAAGGACGTCACTTATCCCTCTTGACAGCTTGTGAATTGGGTGTTTTCCCTAAATCGCCTTCTGCTTTCGAGAAAAATAAAATAAATGTATAAAATCGGTTACACCGGGATGCCCAAGTTTGCGTGTGTGCACACAATATTGGGCATCAAGAAGCGTGTAAATTGCAATGTTTCAGAATTGTGTTCATCCAAGCTGGCCTTAAGCAAGCAACTTGCTAACATCCGCTCATTCTTTTTAAACATGACATGTCTCTTTTTATCAAGCATTTCTGTTCTGATCACTTCTAGTTCATTTTATTTTGACTGTTTTCGCCGATGTTGCCAAAATGCCGAAACCAGTTTGCCTTTTATTATGTATGCGCGACTATAAATTTTGTATAAGGCTTTTATTGTGATTGCTTTGCTAACGAACTTGCGGTGAAACATGTTTTAGGTGCCATCTCTACGGGAAAATTCATGTCTCTAAAATTATTTAGATCGCTTTGCATTTATGTAGGCTTTTGCGGTTCGTTGAAATAATACCGTTGAACTATAGTTTTATAATAAAAAGAAAGGCGTTTTTTAGTATATTTTAAGAATTATAGATTGTATTATACTAGAGAATGCCCGTAGCTAAGCTTGTACATATTTTTTTTTAATCACACCGTTTCTGGGGTCTTTCGGCCAATCTCTTCTTTATGTGGTACGTACATACTTACACGATTCTCAAAGAAGATACATGCCAAAAATCAGCTTCTTAAGCCCTGTAGTTTTTAAGCTGTGCATTGTCTGTCATTCAGTCAGCAATGGAAGAATTTTATATTTATTGATCTCTTACGAACACTTTTTTGGTTTAATCTCAACGTCAATCTCCGACAATTTAACCGAAAAAGACCAAAAACACTATTTTATTATTTGCTCCAGCACCCAATTCTGGAAGTTGATGTAATTGTTTCAATTTCGTTCAAAATATTACACAGCCAATGCATTTTTACAGAACCATGTAGAGAGAGCAATACGGGACAAATATTGAATTGTTGTACTGTTTGGAAAGCTATCGATTACGCTATGTAAACTGGCCTTCAATCCAACATGTCTCCATTGCGGATTAAAAGCATAGATCAAAATGTTTATAAATGTTAAAGGCTATAAAAAAACTAGTCATTGCATGTCAGAGTGCCGACTGAGGGTTCCGTAAGGCCAAAAAAGAAAATTATGTAGACGCATGCCTGTTTTCCCACAATTGATGTGACTTGTGTCCATTATGATTACGTCAGTGAAATTTAATAATGACCTTTATGACAGCTGGGACCGACGGCTTAACGTGCCCTGCAAGGCACGGGGCAAGCTACAATTACAGTTAAATACGCATTTAGCACCGAAAAGTCATAGTAGGGTCCGTAGTGTGGATTCGAACCCGATACCATTTGCATGGCAGTCTGCTGGTATCTCCACGAGGCTATCGCCGCCTTACAAACCACTAGCAAATAGAAATCAAACTACGGGAATTCTATTTAGGTTTCATTACTGAACCCCAAACTGCAGTGAGTCGGACGGATTTTTGAAGAGAAGGTTTTACAGTACATTGGTAGCGTTTTATTTTTTAATCGATTCGTTTCAGTGCCTGTAAACGTGGTCATGTTCGCTGGTGTAGAAGATTTCTGGAACTTGGAAATTGTAACACAACTTTAATTTGAGTAAATACCTTAACCCTCTGTAGCCTGCCTAGTGGAGCCGTTGCATACAGATTTTCAACTGTAGCCACGACGAAGAAAAAACGTTTCTCTGTGTTGATGAGAGGAAACCAATGCAGGACATCCCTTCTGGCCTTTCACCGGGGTAGGTAGAGTTGAAGGATGTGTTTGAACATCTTTCCTTTAGTCGTTCAAACTCACACGGTCTCCTGAAACCCACCGCCACATTATCTATTCAATCATGCAAATAAACTAGATTATAGTATGATATACGCGATCCTGTTAGGAATTGCTCCGCTAACAGGCATAAAACTACCAGGAGATAAAACACTTTGGGATTTCTAGCTGCCTGCGTTGCATACAGCAAAAAAAGTATTATCGAAAAAACCTTCCTATATTGGCATGTGAAGTTTTTTTTACCTCAGTACAATTGATAAACCTGTATTCTTTCTAAAAAACGTTCAATTCAAATTAAAAATAAACAAAATACGTTTTGCCTGGAGTCTTTAAATGCAAAATGATTATTTGAGAACGAGAAGGCCGAAGCGAGTACTAAAGCAGTAAAGTTTAAAACCCTCCTAATGACTTCATAAAGAGGCCGTAATATAGTCTTTATTGAATAAAAACGGACTAGATTAAACATGTTGGTTTACTTCCTTGTATAAAAATATTTCAGAATTCTCTCTATTTTGGTGCGGCGAGAATATTATCCCGGAGTATTTAGAATTTAATGTCTAGGTAAAATCTATTAGGGATTAAAATTACGGGTACTTATCCACTTTAAATATTTTAGATAACATTTTCATTTCCCGGTTAGCGAGATACTGCCCGGGTCTCGTAACTCTACCAACATGTTTTTCGTATCTGATGTCAGCATTATTTCCTAGAATTTCAGGAAGGTATTTTTGCCAGGCCAGATAATAAAAAATACACAAAAGCACCACTTCTTAGAATATCCGTTGTGCAAATGTATGTAAGCGACTATTTATTTAAGTGCTACAGTTTAATTATTGTACAATAATGTATTTTAGTAGCACGAAAGATACGACATAAACATACTTAAACGTAACCTAAACAGTAGAGAGAACAAAGCAGAAAGAGAGAGAGAGAGATTAAATATGTCTATCAACCAAACACATAAACTGTCGGCTGATATAAAGAATTCATAAGAGAATTGTAAAATAAAACCAATGAGGCTTAACTTATCCAATGACAACCAAAAATCAAAAGAAAAGTTCCGCAAAGCAATTTCCACAGCAACTATCATTCAGCTAAACTGTGTAGTAATTGTACCCATTCTTTGCAGGTAAACAGCAACGTGGGGAGAATTTGAATGGCTAATGGACAGGAAGAAACTTTTGGATGAATGAGTAACGTAGTGGAGTAGTTATATGTCTTTAAAGTTTAACATGAAAAAAGTTTGATTGGTTGGCTTGGCCACGGGTCGGACCGAGCGCGCCATTTAACAGAGTGGCTGCATTTATTGGTGGCTCACGTCTTGAGAAATGGAGCCAAGGTATGGCCTGATAGCGGATGAAACAAAAAGGCACTAATTTGTTTGGTCCAAACGAAACGAAATAATTGTAACATTTTTTATTTTATACGGCTTTTGAAACTTCAGTTCAATGTGACAGTACTAATAACGGAAACACAAATACTGTGTAAATTCGATACAAAGTTATTGAAGACTAGTAGGTAAATACCTTTTTTTTTATTGTATCGGTGTCAAATACTGTAGCCATTTTTCTAAAACGTTTACGACTACTGCTTTGTCGCTACAATATCACATTTTTTTGGCTTATTGTTAGCAAGTTTAACCAAAAGGCTTTTAGGTAAAAAATATCTACATATTAATCCTGTGCTCCGCTGCAGCACATACCCTACGACATGTTCATTGAAAACTCGCGGGCAGCATACAAATTCATTAGCCATGTTTGCTACTAACTTTGTTCACCTGCTAGCTATAAATTGGAGGACGGACCGAGCGGAGGCAACGCTGCTTTCGGTGCCCAATCGGTCTGATTGAACGGCGATTTGACGGGTGTTGGAGCAAAAGAGGTTATAAACCAAGGGTCATACGTGTCCTGAGCAACGCACAAAATGTACTAAATATTTTCTGATAGCTGTATAGCCGTTACGTGTGATTGATTCCAATTCGGTTTGGGTTTTGAATTATGAGACTATCTGTGTTGAATAAATGATTATACCTAAACTAACCTTATTCGCGTCTAGAATAACCACTTTTCGGTGTTTAAGACCTACAACATATCATTTTAGGTCTACCATAGTATGCGTACCATAAGTTCCTCGCTCTGTATATACCTGGTAAACGGGAATGGCCTAAAAAATGCTGCCTTGACTACGTAAGAGGTGATGAGCGTGCCAATCTACTTAACACTCAGGATGGCGAAGACGTTGTATTAGTAACCTGAGCTCCAAGGCATTGCATGATGATGACACATTAAGAGCTCATAGTTCATAGCTCTTGATGTGTCTCCTTAAGAGGCGGATTTTGACGGGAAATTTGGACCTGTCTTAGATCTGTGTCTGTACTCTAAGAAATCCAAAAATAATATTTCTTCTTGACTGCTCTTCCGTACTGCAAAGTGAGTCGAGCTAGTTCACAACCGATTGGAAAACATTTTAAAACATCCGAATAAAATGTGTCCTGAATAGATTTTCATGTATAGACTCACGCCTGTTTCCCTGAAGGGGTAGGCAGAGGCATATTAAACGCCCACTTTTCGCCAGTGTTTTGATCCCACGTAATAGGTGGCGAGCCTATTGCCGCTTATTGGGACATTTTGTTTGCCAGAGCCTCGTCCGTTGATCAGCAGGTGCACCACTTGCAGGTGAGGTTGACTTGGGACCCTAAGTTCTTGGTGGGAACCCTATGCACCCTACATTTTCATATACCGTATAAAATATTGGACGAATGTAACGTTGATATTTTATACTGCAGCGATGCTCAGTAACTTATCAATATTCAGTATCGATCTGAATATCGTATTCACCCTCTTGCGATATAAAGCGCGATCCAAATCAGGATTTTTATTGGGACTGAAAACCTAGATGACGAAGGTCACGGTTGGATATTTTCGTGGGGATAGCCAGATGTGTATGTGGTTATAAAGCTTTTCGCCATAGAGCTCGGAATCCGCTTACCAGTCTTGATCAGTAATGAGATTTGACAGAATATTAGTTTCTCCCCAAAGGTTCTGTCTGTATGACCACCGCAATTAAAGTGATAGCGATATTCGATGGCTTAGACCATTGTCAGTGTGTATATCAAAGCCTAATGACTCTCTGTAACGACTATCAAAGATCTTCATGACACTCGGGACCGACGACTCAACGTATTCGCCAAGACACGGGGCAAGCGTTTTAACATAAGCGATCTCTTTTAACGTCAGAAACGGAAATTATTTTGCTTTGATAACAAGAAATAAAGAACTTGGTCAATCAAACACATTTATAATCTTTAATAAGACTCCATTTGTAGTAGACAAATAAATCAATTCGGAAGGCTCTTTGTACAACTTATTCCTTTTGACATATCGAAAAATATTAGAAAGTTCAATATGTGCTGATATAATGTCTCTTAATGTGGGTCATTCGCTCCGTGCCAGAAAACATAAACTGGAATTTATTCTTTATCCTGTCTTTTGCAGGGTGTTTGTGCGCTTTATATACGGAGATGGGATGGGAGCGGGGCGTTTTCTGTGGCTTTATAATATTTAGCATTGAAATCAGCCTCTCTTGTGTTAATAGTGCGTTTTAAAATAAAGTAGATATGTATAGTATGAAGACAGCTATGGTTGAATTGATATGACTAATTTCAAGACACTACCAGTAGGTTTAGGAGAATTATGCGGAATATGGATTTAGATCCGTAGAAACGACCTTCTTCATCCAACATAATAAATGCAAGTATTTCATATGAAATTAACATGACAAAAATATATGGCGAGTGGTTAAATTAAAAAAGTCAGCCAAATTTTTGTAGTAGTCGTTGTAAGGTGTTGTATCAATGATTCCTTCATATGCTAAGTGGATGCGTTTCTTTTAAACACCAAATTTTAAGGTACCCAAAATTTATTTGTACACTACAATCGCACCCCACTACAGCTGGTGTAAACCATTCAGAAATATCGGGGCAAATAGCTGGCATTTAGTAGTTAGTATACGTAGATCAAGTATTTCACATTTCTTTAAAAATAAAACCTCATATTATTTTACTTAAATATAAATTAGTGAAAACCCGACAAAGTCAAAGTCAAAATCATTTATTCATCTAGGTCACAAGGTGAAGCCTATGAACGTCAGTTTTAAAATAATATTACTTAATGCTTCTACAATTTCATTTACTGCCTCGTTCGCAAAGCAATAGTTAGAACCACGAGAAAGAACGGGCATTAAAACTCGTGGCAATTCTTTTAAATCGCCAATATTATGGTACATATTTTTTATTTTTGTAAGGAGCTACAACTATTTCACATTATCATGTAATTCGTAACAGACATAATACCAAAGCAATTAATGCAGTTACAATATTTACAATCAAAGTCAAAAACTACTATACCGAAAAACGACAAAACTATCAAATTCAACTATGCAATAACAAAAATATAAGTAGCACTAAATCGTTCCCAGTTCATTAGTACGAAACTATTTCACAGCTTATTATTCACTAAAGTAATTTAATTAAAATTTTTACACATTCACGCGATTAAACCCAGTTCGCAGTCGTTAAAAATATAGACGATCTGCAGAACAGTATAAAAAACTTAATTTCAATTTTAGTTTTTAATGCCTGGATAATGGAATGAAGTTCTGATCCTCTTATTTTCGTCGATTCCCCTTGTCTGGAGAGGATTTGTAGTTTTAGGGATCCTCGGTAAAATCTGAACCCGTCTGGTGCGGTTTACTTTGTTTTTGAAGTTATGTAGAATCTACTGACAGTACGGAAATTGGTTAGGTGTTAGCTTGACTTCGTAGAATATACCGTGAGGTAGCACTAAGCTGACTACATAACGTATGGACCAGTTCGATGAGGTTAGAGAGACCTAAAAAAAAAATTGTTGATCACACAAAGTGTGGTCCCGTGTAGTAATAAGACGCAAAAAATTCGGAGCAGTGCTTGGACCATCATGCTATCCGTACGTTCGTTACGTAGGAAAAGTACCGTACCGATAAATTTTTGTTGTCATACTTATATAGTTGGTCAAGACAACGTTCCAATATACGGCCTGTGTGTTTCCTTCAGTACCCAAGTAAATATATTTCTACTTGCATGGTACGGAATACATTTGTGCGATACTCTCAACGTATGCACATGCTAAGCCATCGACACTGGCCATAGTTACGTCACGCCGTCGATTTCAGATAAATGTTATAGTTGTAAAGAACTCTTTACAAGTGGAATTGCCTCGCTTCCTTGGTTATTCGGACGATAAAGAAATAGAAGGTCTTCGGGGTTTGGCTGACGTCCTGATGTCACCTTTTAGAGTAGCAACGCTTCTGTGATGTTTATTTGGCATCACTGGCGTCTAATTTCTCCAACTAGACTTTGCCTATCAACCGGCAGGATTACATTTTACATTGTTCTTTTTAATTAGTGCACGTAACGCCAACGTCCTGGTTATTATGAAGGCTGATATATTGTTATCTCTTTGGGTGCCCAAGATAAGGCATCAATGCTTATATCCTGTTAAATCTGGTTAGACTAAAAAGTGCCCTTGGGGCTCCAGGAGGAAGTTGTTTGCCTGCAGTTACTTTTTAAGTTCTTCTCTAGTAATATAAAATGTTACAGAGTAAATTAATTACGAAATAAAATTAATTGTATCATAATAATGAAGAAAGTGTCGGAGGCCCTATCCCCTTATCTTCTCCCTCATCCCACTCCACATCCTATCCCCTTTCTCAACCCCAAGGGGCGGCAACCCACTTGTGACTCCTGTGGTGCTGCTTGTGTCCATGCGCGGCGGTAATTGCTTACCATCAGGTGATCCGTCTGCTCGTTTGCCGCCTATTACTATAGAAAAAAAAAGTTAATTCAAGTACTAAACTCTTTAAAATACTTGAAAAACTAACTATTAATTATTTGGCTGATGTTCGCATAGAAAGTTAAAATAAAATAAATTCTTAACAAAACCAATTTACTAAGACAAAACATAATCAAAGCTAACTGAAGGCTAAGTTTTTAAAATTAATTCCATCATGAGTAATCTTATGAAACGTTTATAAAGAGATTTGTTTATTTAATTTAGTTTTCATTATAATAATAAAAAGATTATTTTATATTAAGAAAAGTGTTAATTTTATAAAGTAATACTTGGTACTGCTTGTGGTACTGGCACTCGTAATAGATTTATAAAGAATATTAAGCTGCAAACTTTTTGAAATAGATTTTTGTTTATTGGAACATGAAGAGCGTGTTTAATGTGTATGTATAAAGACTTGCGTTCATTAGGCAACATTTGTTGATAAACTGTTTATAACGTGTTTATCACCAAGTTTACCGTAAACACTGTTTCTGAAACATGGCCGTCCACACTTGTCAGCTGTTGCTAGACTGTCGCCCGAGGAGGTAGTGATGCTCAGTGCTGCTTACATAATAATTCATAAGAGTGCTACTAGAAAAAAAAGAAGAAAAGGTGGTGGATTCGAAATTATCTCTTAAATAGAAATTACGTACTTCATGACCTTCGTGAATTTTATGGGTCTTTTCAAAATTGCATCTGAATGACAACATCTGATTTAGCATCTTCGTTTCCACTTCTTTTTGCGACATATTCAGTATCGGCGCATCATTTTTTTTTTATTTATCTTTATAATCTCTATTTGAAGAGTCCCAAAGGAGATACATGATGCTGTTAATAAAGCTCTATGAGCATCGAAACTTGGTTGTTGGACCACACTACTTCCATGGTAATAAACTCGCGCAACACACGTCCACACCGGTTGACTTTTGCTTATAAACAAGATGTTTCGGCTTGTTCTCCATTTGATTGGGGAGCACAGCAACATGTTTCAGAAACAATGTTTCATCTCATTTGTTTATGACCTGTTTATAAACCGTTTCCAGAGATGATGAAATACTGTTTATAAACTGTTTATAAACAGTGTTTATCAACAAATGTTGCCTAATGAATACAAGGCTTTACAGTATGCACCGAAGAAGGTGGGCTCATCTAACTACCAATTTGATGCCAGGCGGTCAGCTGTGACGAGGACGTCCCAAATGGAGATGGCGATGCCGTCATCTCCCGACCTCGAAGACTTAAGAAAAGATTGTCGACTACTATTCGGCTCAAATTTGTGCAATATAAAGGCAACTGGTAATGGATTCTTACTAAGTAAATCAATCTGATGTATTAAAAATTAGATTTAAAAAGTATATTAAAATATTATAAACTATTGGCCTGTTAATTAATCACTACACTGTTCAAAATACTTTTGTTTAAAATTGTGTAACCACTATGAGGTCCATATGAATTTAGTGTAGTGAAGGTTAGTGACGCTAAGGTAGCAATTTATCATATGCGGTGACAAAAGCTGTATATCAATTAGTAAATTGTATAACATGTGTATATGCCAGATATATGAGGGTGGTGAACTAGAGCGTCCAAATGCATGGTCTGACCAGAATCCCCCCCATGGGATCTCCACCTTGTCGTAGTAGGGGGGCTCAGTAACCGTGGCTTTCAGGTACACCCACGGTGAAGCTCCTCTGCGGCCGCTGGGTGTTTTGGCGGCAGAGCCCAACACCTTCATCCGCCGCCAAGGGGGATTTGTTCGGGGCCCGCCTGACCATCTGGCGGGCCAATACCCGTCGGGGGGTTGCCAGGAATGCTTGGGTGATACCCGACCCATCGACACATGCTTACATGAGGAACACGGGTTGGTTTTTAGTCAGTAAGAGTCTGACAGTCCTCTTCGACCTTCCCCCTGGGCGGAGGGACTCCATTAGGATGTTCCAACCAGAAAACCAAAAAAAAGGGACTAACCAGAATAAATGGTATGTTGTTTATTTGTACTGATAATTTATTTTGTGTTTCTCGCTAGCTTGGACTCCAATGAACTTGCACATATTAAATCGAGTTCAAAATTGAGGTAACATACATAAAACTAACGCTTTGAATTCGGTTTTGTAATCACTTTCCATTAGAAGGCCAATTCTCTGACTCTTTATTAAATTTTCAACGAAATGAGATTAGATTTTGGATTGACTCACAATCGGTATTCTGTTAAGCTAATGTAATTATCGCGTAAGTAATTTGAAATATACAAGGGTCCAATTCTCCTAAATAAATATAGTTTCGATGTCATGTCAGAGTCATACAATTAAAACAAGTGTCAAAATATGAATCAAAGTATTACGATATCGCCGTATAACATAAATAATCAAACATATTATATAAAATCAGACTCATATAAGTACAATCAATGTATAAGATAAGACCGAGGAGATCTAACTCACTCAACGCTCTAAAAACCTTCAATTAAGAAGATGCAGTAGAACCCACTTTAATATTGCAATGATGCTTAAATTATTTTAGAAAGAGCTTTTTTTAGTGTTGTTTTAGGCCTTTGAACTTGTTACCTTCATTGAAAATAACATCCATGATAGACATGGACATTTGGGCGCCAAAGCATTCTTTAATGCACCTAGAATAACGCTCCTTTAAATTTTATCAATACTAGACTAATTCAGACTACAACAGGTACAGATCTTTACCTAGCAGATCGTAACTTAAAAAATTCCGGCGCAGCCTTCACTTAGAACGGTATATTCTATATGAATATTCATATTTGGCCACAATTAAAGTCGTCGTGCAACTACGTCAAAGGATGCAGGTTCAAGATGCCAGTTTAGGGAATGGATGCTGTTGTGGCTCAAAGAGATGGTTTTGCATTGTGTAACGGAATCCTATCGACCCCAGGCTGATTAAAATTTTAGTTTTCTTATTAACTGGGTTTAAAATGTCAGAGGGCCCTCAGTGGCCCTGATTAAAGCGCCCCTCCTCCGCGCATAATCTATGACACTCGTCCAGGTTTGACGGGACATGTCTCTACTGACAGCATTTACCAAGTTTAAACACTTCTAAGAGTGAAAAGAGGACATCAAAATAATATATGTCTTTAATGGGATTGCCTCGCTTCTAACTAGATTACGATGCTTACCAGTACCCCGAATACCACATAGTTAACTATACACCATTCATAACCACACACCCACAAGCGAGATATGTGAAACCTCTCCGCTCTCAATCTCGGACGCTGGGTGCCGAGGCAGAGCCGAGGTAACTCATACCAGACCGTGGTCACAAATCAAGCATGTGAAACCCCTCCGCTCTCAATCTCCGGTAGCTGTGTACCGGGGCAAAGCCGAGGTAACTCATACCAGACCTGCGTACACTCTTACTTCTCCGCAAGCCTAATATCCTAAGCTAATCACACATACGCAGATCCACTGGCAGGATACTTGTATTCTCTCCGCTCTCAATCTCCGTACGCTGGGTCCCGGGGCAGAGCCGAGAACACAACCATCAAACCGTGGCTTACATAATTATATCACACTCTCTCGGCCATACAGGACCTACGCTAAGCCAGGCGCACCCAGTCAGTCAGTCTGTAATCGTTATTATATAACTAACTATTATAAACTGATATATTATAGCAATTCTACCAAACATATTAATAAATAACATTGTTTATAGTAATTTATTCAGCCTGGGATATCAGTACATACATATTTGTAATGTGTAATTATATAAAACTTATACAATGACTTTTAGTGATTAAATTTAAGTATCAGGCACTCACCGGGATCAACAGCGTCATACCTCGTTAGGACTTCTCACCCGGTAACCGATACTCTGCCATTCGTCGCCCTATACCTTTTCTTGAAGCCCGCTCGTCTCTTTCCTTGTTAGTAATTATCACTCATTCTCAATTCTTGCCGAACACTCTTGTCGCGCCTAGATCTAGGTACGATACGTTTCGTGCCTCCAAGCCAACTCTTCTCCACCCCTACGCATACTTCCCAACCTAACACGCCGCGTCTCATCACCCGCCGGGATCCGCCTAGCTTCGCGTACTCACATCGACCATCTCCAAACACCACAAACCCGTATTTCCTAAATTACACGCCACGCTTTCCCGAGATCTGTCAACCTCCGCGGCCTAAGACCGAGTGTCTCAACTACCACGCGAGTCCGATCCCGAGATCTCCCTCTTCCGCGTCCTAAAACTGACTAACCCCGTGATCCACCCGGTTCCGCGTCCCAACATTGACTCCCCATACTACCACGCCGCGCTTCCCTGGGACCCGACTCGCTCCGCCTCTTAAGCCCGACTCTCCAGTCAAACACCACCAACGCAACGCCTCTCAAATCCTTACTACCTGACAAGGGTCCATTTCTTATCGTTGATCCCCTTTTTTTATGATCCTCAACTATACCGCATGTGAACACTACAGTGCCAATATTTTCTCATATTTCATGGCTATTTCTTTACTCATATGCCTGTCAGATAATTCTTATAAATTTGCCAACCTCTTAGAATTTATGAGTTTACTAATTGCAGAACGTTGGCGCCATCGTAGCAATAAGACAAACGCATGTGGAAACAAGTATGCGACCTAAGGACTATATATTATTATTTAATTTGGTGTAGCGAGCAACACCATTACAATTGCATGAATCAAATTACTGCTGGAGTGTACTACGGGCTGTAGTTTGGTTAAAAATATGCCTGTGGCTTTGGATCCTTTTGGGTTAAGACTGTCTTGTTAGGTACAAGTTCTAATCGCGATCAAAAAAATCGGAGAGTGTATTGTAGCGTTCTTCGGTGACAACTTAATTTGCTGTGACGATTTCTAGTTACAGTACGATGCAAGCTATGTACACACATAATCTATACTACTTTTATAATCATACAATATTATTTAGCGGGTCTTAGTCACGATAATTTATTTATTTCAAGGCATAAATACCTCTGTTATTCTCCTACGTTTCTACCGGCTTGCAACGGTTGTGGTCGCGGAGGGACTAAAATCGATTACTATTATAATGATTATGCCCACGCTTGTGTCAGGAACTACTGGTTCCATTGAAAAAGTTATTTGTTTTGGATAGCCACTTATCGAGGATGGCTATAAGCGATTCTTAATAATGAGAGTGTAACCGTGGGCTCAGCTAGTAAAATATAAAAAAGGCGGTATCGGTTTCGTTGGAAACAAAATGAATGTAAAGTCAATTATGTAACAAAATCTTGGTGTAACGCGTCGCAGTTGACGAAGACACGATAATCTTTAATATTAATTTTTGCGATGTTTACTGTGCAATTCGATGTCATATGAAATATGCATAAGGTACAGTATTCATTATGACTTATATCTTATTATGGAAATATACGTCAAATGATAATATTTTATACTACATTGATATGATTAGATAAACTATCTTAAAATTCCACTTATTTTCTGAACTGCTGCACAGTATTTTGTAGTTCACTGCTGGATTAAAGCCTCTCTTAATTGCTACATACTCACACTGTGAGTCAATGCGAGGATTTGGGCTGCGTACTATCACGCCGGGCAGACGAGGTGGTAAAGGGTTTGATATCGCGTTTTCTTTCTGTTCGCAATTTACAATAATACAACTTACTTCTTTTTCTCGCCTGTGATGCACTTAATGCACATCTGCTTATCGTCTGAGGAAATAAGTTTTATTTTGTATGCTCTGTTACCCAAATGCTTCTAGTTATAAGCACATGATACCAAGGCGGCAAATAATTGATGGCACGCCAGAATGCTATCAATAGACGGCAATTCCTTTAAATTAATGTTTCCAATTTACTAGATGAATTGTCCACCATGATTCAAAATGGCCCATACATCCAAATCTATTACCGTTTGCAGATCAGAATGTTGAATGTAAACTAACTTCGGACGTAATTGGATGAGGCGTTATTGGCGCCGATCCATTGTGAAACAGTTGTTGGGATACGACAGCCGCTTGTCGTTTATTGACAGTTTGGCGCAGTAGTTATATGTTTCAGTCATTATTTCACCTTTACATGTAATGTATAATGTATACCAATTGCAGCTCTTTACGAAGAAGGAAATACTTAGGTACTTTCTTATCGTGTCGATAGCAACACTTTAGAAAGTTGTGGACCAAAATTCGGCCACTCGAATGAAATTTTATTTCATTATACAAAAATACTTAACTTCGTTTAGGTGATTGTAAAAAGCGTTTATGCCCGTCCTTTCTCATAATGATTGCAGGATAAAGGTATCTATTTGAAAGCCAAATCCTTGTTAGTCAAGGTATGATAATTCGATTCCATATAATCTTCCCTGAATAGTCCATCCGCAACCGTGACCTATGTAAACAGGTAATATTTACAAAAAAAAAAATCAGAGCCATTCTTTTTAATCGAAATACGAGTAATTATTTTACAATGTGTAGTCTGTGTGTAAATCTTCGGTTTAACCAAACTATTACGCTTTTATTCCCACCACTACTTTCATTAAATATTTCGCCTTATCTTGTTTCTGTAATTCGTCTGCTCGACCATGGTTCGATTACTTCTCTAGCACTTACGAACGTATCGTGTATTCTTTACGTGATGTTTTATTGACAGCTTCGTACACTGCTGTGAATGTGAAACTGGTGAGTACTTTAATGTATTTCAACAGTACAGAGTAAGTTTTATACACTGATCAACAGTTCTTTTTTTAAACAAATTGGCTGTAATTTTAATTATAGAATGCTGATGTGCATTATTATTCTATAGAAGAACGAAGAACTTATATTGATTTATTTGAAAACTTATTTATTTTTTGGGTGCAGAGTAATTCAAAATTTTACATCTATATTGGATATATTTGCGTGTGTGACAGTGTGAGTGTAGATTATTTTTAAGGCGCTGTATCTAGTCAAAATAGGCTTCAGAAAACAGTTTTTTAGCCAAATGTATACATTTTAGAGCAGCTAAAAAAATATATGTTAATCTTGATCATATTTATGGGGGGACCATTGTGTTCAAAACACGTTTTCGGTAAATTTTCTCGATAAAAAAAAACCATAAAATAACCATTAAAATTTAAATTGTAGCAATTGTAACTGTATTATTTATAAACAAATCTTGATAATATTAATAACAGTGATGTAATATATAATAATAAAGGGAACTGTTGTTTTTATTTATCGATTGGAATAAGATATTTGTAAGGATTAATGTATTTAATGATAAATAACTCGTTCTGAACGTCCCGTCGTCATCGCGCTTCTCTTTCTTATGTATACAATCCGACAGTGACAGCAACAGCTGAACTCAGTGTACTGTACACAGCGCCCCAGAGTACCTAAATAACGACTTTTTTATTTTGGTGTCGGGTTGGAAATTCCTCATGGAGTCCCTCCGCCCTGGGGGAAGGTCGAAGGGGACTGGCAGAATCTTACTGACTAAAAACCAACCCGTATTCCTAATGTACCCATGTGTCGGAGGGTCGTGAATCACCGAAACATTCCTCGCTACCCCCCGACGGGTATTGGCCCGCCAGATGGGCAGGCGGGCCCTGAACAAAACCCCCTTGGTTGCGGATGAAGGTGTTGGGCTCCGCCGCCAAAACACCCAGCGGCCGCAGAGGATAGGGAGGACGGCGACGCAACACCGCATCTCCTCTTCCTCTGCGGCCCCATCGCGACGCAACAATGGTTGGCCCATTTGGTCGCGGGAGATAGGGTGCGCGGCAACGTAACACCGACACGCCTCTCCTCCCGCGGCCGCCACCGCACCTTTGGACGCGTCCTGCGCAGGCACCTCCAAGCCCACGCGGAGCGTCCACTTCCGGGATCTCTCTTAGCATCACCGCGGGTGTCCAAGCCACGGTTACTGAGCCCCCCACCACGACAAGCTGGAGATCCCACGGGGGGGGGGACCTAAATAACGTCCTCAGTTTAGCCATGATGTCTCACAGCCTTAAAAAAGTAAAATTATTCCTAAATGAAAATCTGCATGTAATATTTCCTTTTATTGCAATTTGAAAGAAGTATTTTTTTTCTAAACTGAAACGTAGTAGGTATTTTTATTTCGGTGCTGTCATGCGATATTTTAATGAAGCCCGCCTGCGCTTCTCCTTTATATCGGAGTTTCGAATAAAAATAATTATCCGTTGAAGCCAGGTTTTAAATAATCATACATTACAGTTAAGCGACTATATTATTTTAATCTGAAAAACCGGTTTCAGGAAGAGTTCAGTACCATCAAGATGAAAAGGTACTTTAAAAAATCTTTTGTAACAGTTGCGGAGATAGCTTATATGGCAATGCATATACGCTCTCTTAAAATTTTAGCTTTTTTTCTATTAAGGTTCATCAATTATAGACATCAATTTCAGACACATGGAAGGATAGATAGCTTGGTAAAATATGGAGCAGTAAAAGAGGCCCTTTGGAATGCGTCAGACACGTAACGCAAAAATGCAACATATTAGGGTTACGTGCCAAGATAGTTAATAATTTTGTGTATATATTCAATATTGATTAGAAAGAGCGCTCATAGTGAGGCTTGGGTTGCCGTTCGTAACAGATCGGCAAAGTTAAGCAACGCTTACACGGGTCGCCACTTGGCATTTACATCTGAGCGCTACAGTGCTTCGGAGGGCACGTAAAGTTGTCGGTCCCGGTTCTTGTCTTAGGATAAGAATCGTTAGGCCACGTCGGAGGCCTTCGGGTGGTCTGAAAACTCCGACACTAGAGCTGGCCACACACTCACACGAAATACAAAACAAACACATCAGAAAGAACAAAGCATATTTGATATTCAGCCTTTGAAAAGAACGTCAATTTAGTTTAAATTTAGTGCTGAAAGTTGTCTAACTTTCTAGTGTCTTGTAAAGCTAATAACTTACATTAATACTTTAGCTAGAACACCGAAGATCTACAAGAATGCATTTTATTCTGCAACTGAATGTATAAACTTACGAGTTAAGTTCAAAGACGAACATTTTCCAAACGAAGTCATTCTAAAGTCTAACCACGAATGTATTGAACAAAGTTAAAGAGATCAGAACTATACACATTTTTTTTCTTTTTTTTTATGGCACCCGTAATCACAGGGTGTTGAGCCCAGTTCCTCCGACGTAGTCGAAGTCTTTTTCAATCGCCTTTCATTCATCTCTCACTTGATAGCACCTTGGATGGGACAATTGGGTAACTTTAATATTAAATTCAGTATACATTTTGATTAGATACAGATACAGTTTTCTTAAGCTATCTTAGTTTCTAGTTAACAAAATATACAATTTTAATAAAATATAATCATGATAATAAAATAGCAATAATTAAATTTCAAATAGATAAATACATTACTCTTGTGCGCAAGTGCTGCAGAGCAGGCTGCGCACAAAAAGATTTTTCAGGGTGTCGGAAGGTCCCCCCCGTGGGATCTCCACCTTGTCGTGGTGGGGGGGCTTAGTAATTTGATTTTCACCCACGGTGAAGCTAAGCGGGATCCCGGGAGGGGACGCTCCACGTGGGCTTGCGTGAGGCCTGCGTAGGATGCGTCCATAGGTGCGGGTGCGGGGGACAGTTCTGTCTGTCCCTCGCAGTCGGGTGCGGTCGCGGGAGGAGAGGCGTGTCGGTGTTGCGTTGCCGCGCGCCCTATTTCCCGCGACCAAATGGGGGCGCACCATCGTTGCGTCGCGGTGGGGCCGCAGAGGAAGAGGAGATGCGGTGTTGCGTTGCCGTCGTCCCTATCCTCTGCGGCCGCTGGGTGTTTTGGCGGCGGAGCCCAACACCTTCATCCGCCGCCAAGGGGTTTCTTTCGGGGCCTGCCTGACCATCTGGCGGGCCAATACCCGTCGGGGGGTAGCGAGGAATGCTTCGGTGAAACCCTACCCTCCGACACTTGGGTACATGAGGAGCACGGGTTGGTTTTTAGTCAGTAAGAGTCTGACAGTCCCCTTCGTCCTTCCCCCCCAGGGCAAAGGGACTCCATGAGGATTTTCCAACCTGACACCAAAAAGAAAAAAAAAGAAAAGGGTGTCGGAAGGTCATATTTTACCAAATAGGATTCTACACCCTGCTCTATCTATTTCTGCGCACAACCCGTGGAGCACCACAACACCCGTGCAGTACAAGAGGAACCTGTCCCTGGTTTCTGAATTAGCCATAAGAGAGTGTAGGGTGTCCTCTCTTATGGTTTCACCCATTTCCGTCTCCGCTTGCCATCGTGCTACTCCGTGGATGGGACAGTGGCAGAGTATGTGGGGAACCGATTCTACGGTGCCCGGCTCACATGGACACGACGGGTTATCCTTACACTTGAAACGATGCAAGTATTCGGAGAACCCGCCGTGCCCAGTTAACAATTGGCTCGTCACGCTGTTTGTTAGTATTTTGCGAACAATCCTGTATGCATAACGTGCGTCGGGTAAAAAGAGCTTGGTTATCGAGGCTGTCTCGCCTTCCCGGTATCTCCTGTTTCATTCGTCAAGCGTGCCCTGACGAATGACACGCTTGACGAATGAAACAGGGCATAGGTCGTAGTCGGGTCTTTTCTTCAATTTTTTCGCGGCCTCTTTAGCGAGCTGGTCGGCTCTCTCATTTCCCTCCAACCCTGCGTGTGCTTTAATCCTGAACAAGGAGACATCCTTGTTCTGAAGTTTACATTTATTTAAAATGTCTCTTGTTTTTACCACTAGGGGGTGGAGGGAGTTCCAGTTGGTAACGGTAAGGAGAGCCGCCATACTGTCGCTGTAGACCCCAAAGCTATTTTCCCTACTCTGCGAGACAACCCCGATCGCCCTACTCAAAGCCAGTAGTTCGGCCTGGTAGACGGTACAGTATGATGGCAATGCAAACTTGAGGGCATCGGTTTCGGTCTCACGATTCCACACGGATAGCGCAGCACCGACTTTGCCCTCAATTTTGCTGCCATCGGTGAAAATTTTGACCACGTAGTCACTATGATTACTATATTGCTCCTCGTCTACCAAGGTCCCGAACTCCAGGCTGGCGCGCTCCGCGGGATGTGGTGCGTTGATTGCAGGGGTCATCCGCTCGACCTCCCTGTCCCCGAGCCATGGCTTGGGGTCGCCCCTCTTGGCTTCGAACAATGAAACCACCTCGCGAACTCTGAGGTCCAGAGGGAGCATTCCCGCCAGTACAAGGGCCGAGTTCAGGGAGACCGTGCGGTAGGCCCTGTACAACTTTTGTGCGAATCCGCGTTGAACTATATTAAATTGCTTACGTACACCTAGTTTACTTGCGGCTGGGTACCATGCGCTCGCTGCATACAGGATTGTTGGCTCAACCGCCGCTGTGTACATAGTGCGGATTATCTCAGGGTGCAACCCCCAACTAACCCGAGCGGTCCTGGCTAGTTTTTTGTAAATGTATATCGGTTTTTTGCAGACGTTTGCAACGTGCGTGTTAAATGTCAGTTTACTGTCTATTGTTAGACCCAGTATTTTGATGTCTTGTACAGTGTTTATATGTGTACTGCCCATGCTCAAGCGTGGTGTATCGTACTTTAATTTGCGGGTAATGACCATAGCTGATGTTTTGTGCGGAGCAAAGTTAAGTTTATTTCGGATACCCCACGCTTGAACATGGTCGAGAGCGGGGTTAGCTTGTCTCTCGATATCCTGGGCCGTCTCACCATCGAATACTAGTATGACGTCGTCTGCAAACGCCTGCACATAGTTTCCTCTCGTGACAAGCTGCTTGAGCAGTGGGTCCAAGATCAAGTTCCACAATATGGGACCTCCGATCGATCCCTGGACGCAGCCCTTGCTAGTGGCTTGGGTATGTTCTTCTCCAGCGTACCTTACTCGCACCTCTCGGTCGCTAAGGTAGCTGCTCACGACCCGCTGGAGATATACTGGGCACTTTTCTTCTGCTAGTCTGACCTTGATGGCTGGCCACCATGCGTTGTCGAACGCTCCCTCTATATCCAGGGACACTAAAGCAACTATCCGCTTCTGCTGGAGTTTGTTGCGGACGTGTTCCATTAGGGTATAGAGGGAGTCCTCGGTACTCTTCTGGGGCATAAAGCCATACTAGCGGGTACTCATGCCGGGTAAAAGATGATACTTCAGTTGGGCGACCAGCATTTTCTCATACATCTTGCCCATGATAGGTAGAAGTCCCATAGGTCTATATGATTTTGGCATGGTATATGAGTCCTTGCCGGGTTTCTTGAACGCGATGACCGTTGCGCTTTTCCAGATCTTCGGAAAAAGGTGATGCGTCAGGCACTTGTTCAGCAGGTTCAGGAACACGGGTTTATTGCACATCACGGCTTGGGTGCAGATGTCGGCCGTAAAACCGTCGCCCCCCGGCGCCTTCTTCGGATTGAAGGACAGGAGCGAACTCATGAGCTCCTCATCCACTATACACATTAGACACACGAGTCTTCTGAAAGTTTTGAGTTCATTTACTATACCTCACCTCAAGCGTTCATGTAGTGAAGGAAAAATGAGGGTCTTTATTGACATCAAGCCCCGGCCGGGTATGATTTAATTTGGGTTAAATGAGAACTCTATGTATTCCGCAGGGTCACCGTAATGTGTGTGTGCGTAATATTTTTTAATGCGAGGCTTACAAGGAAATTTTAGGCTTTAATAAAACCTTCAGTGATGTTGACTGTAATAATTTTTGCGGGTGTGAATTAACGTTTTTAACCTTAGGATGGTAACAGGGGTGCCTCAACACCCCACGCAAGCAATCACGCGCCGATTTAGGGAAAACTATTTGCTGTCTCGCTCTGGCGTTTTGTGTATTCTTATGTTTTACCGTGACCCATCAGTACTCGTTGCACGGTGGGAGCGATAACACGTGGATTTCGTTCTGCAGTTATGTGTGGGGTGTTGCGTCACCCCTGTTACCATTTACGTAGGTATTATATTTTGTTAGTGTATTTTTTGTTATGTTATTTTCAGTTCATTATGGCATTTTGTAATGATGAAGAGCTTGGGACTTGAGGTTTGCTTTGAGACTACAATGCTACAAAGGGAGGTGTCGATACTTTTGACAAAATGATGCACAATTACACGACTGCGAAGGGTACTCGACGCTGGCCTCTCAGGTTCTTTTTCGGTATGTTAGATCAAGCAGGGATCAATTCTATGATGCTCTATTTAGAAGCTAAGCATCCGAACATGTCAGCTAAGAAATTTAGTAGCAATTTTCTAAAAAATCTAGGAATGCAGCTAGCCGAGCCGCACATGAAACGACGTCTGGAGTGAAATTTACCTCAAAAACTAACGGAAAACATAAGGACCATTATAAATGTCCCCGAAGAAGTTCCTGCAAGTGAACCCTCCACCAAATTGAAAAAGTAAGCTCGATGTGCGTTGTGTCCTCGAGAGAATGACAAAAAATTTAAATTTTTTTGTTCAAAATGCAAAAAACCTGTGGGCCCTGACCATCGTGTGGAAATTTGTGTTAATTGCATTTAAATTGCCAAAAACATTTTTTTTTTAAATCTAGTATGATTTACACTATGATCTCAAGAAGAGTGTTCCTTTAGTTTATATTAAGCATAAAAAGTTTTATTTTTCATTAAACAAAAGTTTTTTATTCAATTTATTATTATGGCGTGACGTGGCACCCCTGTTACCATGCGCGTTAATTTAAATTATGTTACCACATTAATAAAGAGTTTTTACGGCCCGATCTTGTTAACGCGATTAAATTATGTTGAAGTAAACATTCGTCCGTGTGGTGACGGATTAAGAATACAAATTATCACCACCCCATATCATCCCATGGGTGTCGTAAGAGCCGACAGAGGGAGCATATAATGCAGAGAACGGCACTGTAAGAGAAGGAAAACTTGATACAAACCCTATACCAACCCGCTTGGCCAGCGTGGTATAGTAGGCCAATTCCTCCTTTCAAAGGAGAGGCCTAGTCCAGCAGTGGACTATTAAAGGCTGATAATGATGAAACATTGGTATTTTTCATTTTATTAAAGAGGTCGACAAGCTTACGTTCTGTCTGATTGTTAGCATTTAATGAAGCTCACTGTTTTTTTAATACCTGGGAGGTTAGATTACAAGTAGGTAGAGAATTTTTATTTTGCCTCTGTGCAGGGATCGACGGAGGGTGTTTCAAACTTCTACCAGCTAAACCATGTGTTCTACTCTTTGCCTATAGTCGAAAATGCAGGACTGGTCTAGAAATTTCCCCTTTGTCGACAAGCTTCTACCCATGCTACCCATACCTATTCTAAATGGATTCCTGCGCAGGAGATGAAAACCTAATCCTTCAGATGGAGCCTGTAAACTGTCGTGATGGGTGGTGTATTATTGCTCCATAAGAGTCTGAATATCTATCTAACTTAGTCCAGAAACATAGCACAAGTGTGACCCGAACTATAGTAACTCGAAATAAAAGCAATGTACTTAGTGGGTAAAGTTAAAGGTAAAAAAAAGCTCTAGATGCTATATAGAGAAATACCAGTTTTAATCTGAAATAGCTTGTAAACAAGTTCCACTGTAAATACAAAATGAGCATAGAAAATCAGTTTGGCCAAGTTGAGTTGTTACAGTGGTCACTTGTGTAAGGGTGCCCGCTCATTGCGGCATTATTGTCTTAGTATTTTTATGTATCGGGGGCCTCAAGGATCAAAATCGCTAAGGTACATCAGGTATCCGATTTGCTAAGAAACACATGAGAAAAGAAGAAAGAAGTTATAACATTCAGAAATATCTTTAACATGTCTGGGTGTATTCTTAAAGAGAAAGAACGTCTAGACTTAATCCGATTATGTTTGTTAACTTTGTTAAGTAAAATTTACAGTGTCTTGCTTATTATTCCTAGCCAGCTAAAAGTAAAGGGGTACCGTCTACACCAAGTGCAGATAACAAATTTAATAGCAGACAGCATGGCGCCATAGCATTAGGTAGACACAGCTACTCGTCAAGCTAGACATTGACCTTTGTACTTTTCTTATGGCGTAGGAAATAAGGATTAAAATCTTACTGCAACTGTTACGCTTGACTTGTCGCTGTGTGTATAACATACAGGTTAAAAATGCCAAAAATTAATTCCACGTCCAATGAAAAGAGAAGTAAGCAGGAAATTTCTATGTAACACATCTCTTTTATTACTCAATTCGTTGCAAATCAACACAACCCTCAGGCGGAGAACTGTCTTCGGTACAGTCGCGAACAGTTATGACGTCACGTTACGAATACGAATGTACCATTATAGCAATACAGCTAAACGTTATAACGAGCGATTCGTGGCCTTTTGTTTGAAAAGAGCATTTTTCTTGTAATACAATGTTAATGCCTTATTGAGCCCGTTCAGTTTCATGGTCATGGTTCAAAGATGTTCGCGACTCGTGGGAACGTTATATTGAAATAAACTGTTTATAGCATATGACTTTTCAGTGCCGGTGCCGCGGTGGCTATAGAATATCGATTGAAAAAATGCGCGGTAGTGGATTTAGAGGTTATTCTATCTGTGGGTGTTTTTGGAGATTCTCTCTTGAAAAAATTGTCTTTGTTCTGCATGGTAGTCGGTTTTATTCGATGGATTTGTAAAGTTTGGCAATCTGATTCAGCTTTGTGCCTCATGTGCTAAGTTTGTTCATTAGTTAATGTTACTTCAAGATATTGTCTCAAATAATTCATTTGACATAGATATAAAATACATCTTCAAATAATTTATTACCGAACTTTTATCTTCTTCGAAATTCAACAAAAACTTTGCTGTCAACAAGGTCTAATGAGTAAAATCCTGGAGCATTCTGTTAAACAACTTAATCAAAGTCATCTAAGGGTTAACAAGTTCGCACAGTTTTGTCAACAGACCTCTTGGCCTTTCCTTATTCGGTATTCGGGACGAACTCTTAAGTAATAATAGGTTGACAAAGTGCCTGCGATGTGCGCCGGCCACTCGGTAAAGCCACTTGTCCAGTGGACAAGAGCTGGCGTGCGCGCTACGAGTGAGATGGCTGATAAAAGAACGAGTGAGATGATGTCGCATCAAAAGTCAAGAAGCTGTTTTGCTTGCTACTGAAAATTGAATAAAAAAGAAACAGCCCTGTTCGTGCTGTCACTAAAATTTGTATTTATATTTAGCAAAATTTGGTAGATGAGTTTATAATATGTTCGTCCTCTAAACTGAAGTGGCCGAAATGAAGCGAAGTAGTGCATCTGATTATTGAGTAGCAATTTGCTCATCATATTAGTTAGAGAGGTTATTATTCATTATACAGTTTTTCGATTTATCGCCTTATTCTGTCTTAAAGAAGTTCACTGTGGTATACAAGAAAATTTTTAAGAGCTTATGTTAGACTAGAAATTAATAGTATCTCCTCTTCTGGTCAGTGGATAGTGTTCCTTACTTGGATAAGAAAGGCGCGGGTTTCGGATTGTTGGCGCATTGATTGGACGTCGCTCTAGAGTGCTCCTCCATTGTGGTACAAATCACGAGATGATGAGTACATCAGACATGTTAAATTGATAATATGTCTGTTCTGACGACACAGCTAAAATGTGAGGAGAAATATTCAGAAGGGTTAAATGCTGAACAGAGCTAACGGCTTTGACAGGGACGTTGACAGTAGTGTATATGTATAGCAATATAAGTTGCATAGTCAGTAGATACATGTAGTAGAAACATAGTATAGGGATCAACTCAATTACGAATTATTTTTGTAGGAATTTAAAAAAATCGTCTCTTGGCGTTCTCGTACTTTCACCAAGCAATATACATGACAAATAGTGTGGTGACCTACTGGTCACTACACTATTTGTCATGTATGTTGCTGCGTTTTGGCTGTGCGTTGTCTGTTAGCCAGTCAGTATCCCAAGAATAGGGTAAACAAATACAGTTAATTACTAATTTCCATGATAATTTTATTTATTTGGTTTTATTACACTCATAATCCTAAGGCAGCGATAGTGGAGGAGAGTCGACGTCTGCTTTGCAGAAAGTTTCTTAAAACGACTGAAATCTACTAAACCGCACTTGACTGGCATGATAGACTGCGGCCTAACCTTGCCAGGCAGCGGGATAGTTCAAATATTTTACACATATATTGCATTCACGAAAGTTCTGTTTTAAGGCTTGTTATTGTGGTCTGTTTATTTAGGCCTCATTTAATACACACATACTACGTTGAAAACACAACCAATCAACGAGTTGAAATTGCATAACATAACACTCTGTTAAGGATGCACGTAGGGAATACAGCACAGTGCCTGACTGCATTCAGATTGCTTGTCGCGATGTAAATGAACGCTGTATTTACCCGACTGCGCGACGCAAAGGAGGGTAATGTGTTTATCAGTCTATGTATGTATGTATGTATGTATGTATGTATGTATGTTTGTTTCTATGTGGCGTTCTAGAGACCAAATGAGTAGGCCGATTTTGATGATTCTTACGTCAATCGATTCGTCTTAACCTTGCGAGTGTCACTAAAGACATGACAGTTATCAAAATTCACCACAGCGTCAACCAGACGCCATATTGTCAAAATTAAAAAAAAAATGTCGATGAACTATGTCATGTGGGGTGTCGTTGAATAGGTATTTTAAAATCATCTTTAGGTTTCTTTTATCATTTTTCATTTAAAATAGTAGTTTAGGATATATAATGATTTAAAGTTGTTTAACAAAACAATAATGCTCGCTAATGTTGTTACTTATTGATTTAAGTTTTTACTTCAAGTATAAACGATAAACAAACAAAAAAGCAGTGAATAACTAAAAAGTATAAAATAAAAAAAAATATTTAAAGAAAAACAAAAAACCCGACTGCGTAAAAAATAATAAAAAAAATACGTGACAAAAATAACTTAAATAAAAACTAAAAAGAAAGAAACAAGGCTAGTAGTTTAGAATTCTAATGCAGACCAGAACGACTCACAGTCGGGGCCCATTCAAATTTTACTAATCAAATGTTTCCAAGGGGCCCCGACTGTGAGTCGTTCTGGTCTGCATTAGAATTCTAAACTACTAGCCTTGTTTCTTTCTTTTTAGTTTTTATTTAAGTTATTTTTGTCACGTATTTTTTTTATTATTTTTTATATAAGCTTTCATAAGAGCTTTCATGCATGCATTACACTTTTGATAGAAAAACATGTTATGTGACAAGTTTTTGACGAGATAATTATGTTCTGTTTTTAATTTGTATATTTTATGTAGATGACTTTACTACATTTATTCCCTGTCTATGTTTGTATATGTATGTCCCTGTATATGTGTCTTATATTCTACTAGATATACCGCACATAGCTATGATATATTTGCTTATAGATAATCTAACAACAGTATTTAAATATGACACATACTTTGTGATATTTGAACCAACATTAACCGCTTCCTAGCAACTTCGAAACAGACAGTACCATGCTGCAACTTCGCTTTTGCGGTGCCAGTTTAGTGCACCTTCCACACTTCCTTTACAAAGTTTTATGACTAAGCGTATGGCTATGAGATATTTTTGACAGCATTTCGCATTGTTGGAAGTCTACAACTTGCATCGCAGTCGGAAGGAGTGAATCGATTCGCCACTAACGAAGTGAGAGACAGCGAACTAACTAATGACATGTTGCGCGGTGCCACAGGGTCCTTAATTCCTCTATCATTAGCCTACCATAGTCCACTGCTGGATATAAGCCTCTCCAATAGCACGTTACTGAGCCCGATTTTCGGCTTTTCGTGTCTAGTCGCTGTCAGCCACTTTGCGTATATCGTCACTCCACCTAGCCGGAGGGCGTCTTACACTACGTTTGCCAAGGCGCGGTCTCCACTCTAGAACACGACTACTCTAACGATTATCGGTTCTTCGACAAATGTGGCGACCCACTGCCACTTCAGCTTGCTAATTCTTTGAGCTATGTACATAACCTTGGTTATCTGTCGGATCACTTCATTATAAATCCGATCCTTCAGAGAAACTCCGAGCATAGTCCTCTCCACTGTAAAGTATAAATTATATATTTTCTGTGTGTCAAAGGTTGTCCATCCGTCATTGCACAAAATGGATGGAGCTAAAATTATCTTAGTTTGGCCATCAATACTGATCTACTGTCCGTGAGCCTCCTTGGTTTGGGCATAAAAATAAGTTTTAATATATTCCTTTGTAGACATTTTTATTCATAGGCCATCAGAGAAAATACAGGTCTGGAATTGATATTCCTCAAAGCCTGATGGCTTTGAGGCGTATTTATGAATTGTTGGTATTAGAAAAACTGACGATATTTCAAAATATTAAATACTAAGGCATAAGGCAAGTCTGCACAATTATTATGTGGCGATACATAATGTTAAGCTTAAGCTCTTTGTCTAACCTCCGCAATTCAAAGTGATAGCGATATTGCATGGTTAAGACTAGTGTCAGTTTACCCAAAGGTTCTAACTCCACAATGACTGCTTGTCAAAGCGCGGGACGAGCGGTAGTTAATCAATTTGTACATAACGAAAAGTCAATGGTGCGCGCCGTGGATTCGTACCCGATACCCTCTGCAATCTCAACTAGGCCATTGCTGCCGTATAGTCATATTTATATATTTAACCTTTATCTTCAAATAATTTCTCGATTGCGACACTTTACATACCTAAATCACTTCAAACCATACATGGCATAATTTTGTAACCATATTAAGACACATACAAGTGGTCATAGCGACGTTGCATAAGGCGACGCGTGTAATACCAGTATTACTGCGATTACATGCTCGGTACATATTACCGCCACATGCGGGGTAATTCTACGCTATACAACGGTTTTAGGAAGACAGCACACAATCAGGTTTGCTACTTTGGATTGGATTTAATGCTGCGTGCTTTGGATAGAATACGGAATGAGTACCATAGATTTTCAAATTTTATTTTTTATTTTTTTTTATTTATTCTTTATGCACAAAAATAGTACACAGGTGGACTTAATGCCTGGTGGCATTTTCTGCCAGTCAACCTTTTGGTGGTGCAGAGATAGATGTGGTAGGTGCATTAGCCATGTGGTGAAAATAGGATATGTATTAGATACATATTAATAATTTATATAGGTACATATTACAAACCATAAATATACTATAAATATATATAATTACTCATAGATATGATACACACATAAATATAATACATAAATATATAAATACATAATTATGCTACAGCTGATGAGAGTGATGAGCCGATTCCTTCAACTTAGCGAAGAGAAGATTCCGTACTTTCGTTTTAAATGCATAACGGTTGGTGGCCATTCTGACTTCAGGAGGGAGCCTGTTCCATAGCAGAACAACTTGGACAACAAAAGAAGAGTTTACAAAACCAGAAGTACGAGCGGGACAGTGAAGAAGTAGATTATGAGAGGAACGAAGGTTTCTCTCATGTGTGGAACATAAGTATTGGAAGTATGTAGTCAGATAAGAAGGAGGAGAAGGGGAAGTAAGAATAGAGTAGAGAGTTGTGAGAGCACGCAAACTTCGGCGCTGACGAATAGGTAGCCATTTAAGATCGGAACGGAAAGTAGATACATGATCATACTTACGAAGATTGTATATGAACCGAATGCAGTTATTTAGAAGTCGGTCATATTTGTTGAGATACTCTGCATTCAGGTCATAATAGCACACATCACCATAGTCGATTAAAGGGAATATCAAGGCCTGTACAAGCATTGTTTTGGTTCTGATTGGCAGGAAGTTTTTGAGGCGATATAGAGCTCGAAGGGTACCAGTCACTCTCTGACTGACATACGTAACCTGTGCCTGCCAGTCGAGAGTGGAATCAATTAACAATCCCAAGTCTTTAACCACTGGACTAAAGGGTATGATAAGACCATTAAACATCAACGGAGGCAAGGTCGTCAGGTCTAATCTCCGTGTCATGCGCTGACTGCCGACAACAATGGCCTGGCATTTAGCAGGATTTACGTCCAGTCCAAAATCATTACACCAAGCTTGAATGATATCTAGGTCTCTATTAATATCAGCTATCGCAGTTGTAACATCATCCACTCTCGCCTGGGAATATAACTGCAAGTCGTCGGCGTAAAGATGGTACGAACATCGAAGCTTAGGGGTTAAGAAATTTATAAAAATTGAAAATAGTAGAGGAGAAAGTATGCCACCTTGAGGAACACCAGAGTTAATGTTACGCCAACTCGATGAGATATCATCACTGCGAACTGCCTGCTGGCGTTCCTGAAGATAAGTAGAGAACCATTCCAGTGCGCCAGGTGAGATCATTAGATGGGAAAGGATTGATAGAAGGATATCGTGACTGACGGTATTAAAGGCATTCGAAAAGTCAACCAAGGCCAATACTGTGACCTTAGTCTCCTCCATGCCTGCTCTAATAGCGCCAGTCACTTTAAGGAGTGCAGAGGTTGTGCTATGTCCAGGCCTAAAGCCAGATTGAAGTGGACTTAATAAATTGTGTTTGTACACAAAACTGGACAGCTGTTTATTCACACAAGCCTCTAGCACTTTGGATAGGAAGGGAAGTATGGAGATTGGACGAAAATGTTGAGGGAGAGTAGGATTGGGAATTTTGGACAGTGGAATAACAAAGGCCTTACGCCACAAAGAAGGGAAGGAACCATTGGCAATCGAGAAATTGACAATGTGGGATATAGGAAGGATGAGGTGGTCAAGGATAAGTGTGATCATACGACGGCTGATGCCGTCATATCCCACAGCGTTGGACTTGATAGAATGGATAATTTTCTTGATCTCACTCGGAGCAACTGGAGAAAAATTAAAAGGATCTATGTTGAGACGGGGAAGGGAAAATATTTCTTAGTGGTGTCGCTTTTGAGAGAGCATAATCATCAAAAATGTATTGTGTAGTGGATGGTGTGACACTACACGCATTTCTTAAAAAAATAGAATAAATTATCAGTTTTTTTATGATGAAAATGACTGTATGGCATGATGACTGTCTTTGGTATTCATATATTTGTAGATTATTGTCGTATTGTTCGATGCATCTAAATGATGAGCTGTTGGGAAATCAAAGATGAAACAGTGAATACTAAAAACCTGCACGGCATATTCTTATAAAGCTTTTTGCCTAAACCTTTGCGGAGCCATCCCGCTTAAACACATTTAAAAAATCGTATTCACAGATAAACAGTATGCCTTTTTCCAGTTGAACTGACTGAAACCTGACTATATGCCGCTGCCCTTAACGACAACAATCTCTGAACTAAGCTCATGTATTTATTTCTCCTGACCCATATAATTAAGTGGGCTGAAAAAATGTCTCCTCATATATTCTAGATATCTGGAATGCGTAAATAAAGTGGGGAAGTACACTAATATATTGTTTGGATTATCAGATAAGTGTCGCCAGAATTGGATTAACCTATAAATGCTTTGGATAATGATGATTCTTGAGAGTAATGGCGAAATATCGAATTACTAGGAGATGTTTTATATACTGCAGATATAAAACAATGTTGTAACTAGTAACGGACGTATTTACAGTCTATATTATTTGTTAATAAAAGACAGATAATAAAATTTTCTATAGTTCCTCGGAATATAATATCTTCTAGTGGCTGGTTCTTCGTTTTCTAGTGGCTGGCAGTGGGTGGACACGAAGAGCCAAAATTTGTGGTCATTGAAGAGGCGTTTATCTAGCAGTAGACTATAACAGGCTGATGAGATAATTCTTCGGACAGGGCAAGTCAGCGCCTCAAGCGGTGGTGCGAGGCAGTGAGGCCTCATCATATGGTCTGTGCTATTTCGTTCAAGGTATTGGTTTTGTTACGTGCTATTGAGTTAATTTGTAGCGTACATGTATGCAACTTATGGAATCTACCAAACATTAAATTTTTCCCAACAAGATTTTTTCCTAAATCAGGACGTAGAAACGACATTTTCTATTATAATTAAAATTTGATTATTCTGTAAGGCATCTCTAAAACGAAATGTGATGTTATTGTCTGTAATAGTACGATGTAAGTATTCACAAAAACGTACAAGATGATCGAGAGATACGCAACCGCAGAGGAAGGAATAAAGTGATTTTATTGTTTCAGTTTGTATAGGACATGTTAAAATATTCAGTATGCAGTACTTATTGGTTATTTTAAAATTTAACAACTTCTTAATGTCATTTGAATCGTCTTATATATATTCGTGATTTAACTGGAGCGTCATACACTACCAATTTTTCAGGCTTATAATATACTTACAACGCAACAGTGTGTTGTGCAATTGATATAAAACGTGCGCCTTTTGAAACAAACCTTATTTTCTAAGTTAACTTTTTATAAACCTTTGATGTTCTCAACAAAACTACAACACAGAAATACTGATACATAATAGCACATGTTTTGCATTCACCGCACAAATAATAGACAGCCAACACACGAATTCGCTTTAGACTCTTTAGAGGATTATACACATTGTGTAGACGCTAAGTGCACATTACGAGTGCATTTCACAGTTCTCACAAGCGTACTCCTTTGAAGTGTATTCGTCTTTTCAGGAGTGAAGGTAGATCTGCGTGAGGCTAAGCCCTCCGAGTGAAGTCATCAGGTAATTGGGTAAATCTCTATATATTTCAGCGGGAGATAGCAAATCCGCCGTTGGTAAGGCACCGACCGTACTACAGCCATATGTCAGCGGATTAACTTACTTGAGAGACACACCAGCGTTGTACAGAGACGGAATTGGAATTGGTTCGCTAATCTTAATCATTACAAATTTGTCTTAACTTTGTTTGGTGTGTTTGGTTCGAAATTGAATTTGTTTTTTCGATATTTCGATAGGTTTAGCGCAGATGTTATACTTTTCTGTTCTGAATTACTCTGTAGAAGGTAAGGAAGACAGAATATCTTTCTTCTGTCTCTCCTAAAACTGATCTGAATTTGAATGCATTCTATGTAGTTCTGAAGTTATTAATTAAAATATCAAAATTAAAACAAATATTTTATGATGAGTTATTTGGTCGTAGCTTAATCGATGCTTAATATTTTGTCATAATGACACTTCTCAATTTGTGCAGGCATCACCGCAGAGACAATACAAGGTTTAAGGAAGTTGCAATTTTTCGTAGGGAGATTTGATGGAGACACTTTCACGACCAACCAATTTCATGTTCCTCCTCTTATTTGTTTAACGCCGTTACATTACAAGATATACACAGCAGCAGCAGCAGCAGGTATACACAGCAAGGCAAAATTCCACGAACGACAAACTATAGGTATACTGGTATATAGTAAAACACATTATTTTTAAAAGTCTGTTAAGGCACAAAAAGTATTAATACTCATTTGATTTCGTATCGACATTATAAATATCGACGAAAAACATGTAAAATTCATCCCCATTTCAATCCCAATCAAAATGACCAGATCAACTTACTAAAAATTTCATCGACAACGATTCACGGTGAAAGTTTACATAACACGAACGTTTAAATAAACACTTATATGGAACGAATTTTAAAGCGAGCTTTTATATTGCATGCATTTTATTGTTTACAATTAAGCTGTCAATGACAGAGAGGACAACCTGTCATTTGTTTCTGTTTTATGATTCAGGCGTTATATCAACTCTATAGAATAGTACGTGATACTATCTTTTTCGTCGACACTTCGAAACAGCAAGACTGTTAACACTTAACTTTCCACAAAGGCCGTTCATTTGGAACTGGTCTCCTCGCTTACGACCGAGGCGTTTGTAGCCACATTTGACAGATTTGTATCCCGCAGAGGGCTGCCTTCCTTGATCCGCTCTGATTGCGGCACTAACTTCAAGGGCACGTACAATTATTTGAATGATGTTGTTAATTTTCTTGAAACCAACAAGGCTGATATAGGTTAGAGGATAGGCTTGCCCGACGTGGGATAAATTGGTTGTTTTCCCCACCAAATTATCCACACTGGGGTGGTATTTTTGAGGCCGCTGTAAAATCGGCCAAAACACACTTGCGCAGGACAATCGGTGAGTCTGTCCTTACATTTGAGGAACTCGCAACTGTGTTTTGTAAGATGGAGGCCGTTTTGAACTCTCGGCCATTGTGCCCGATCTCCTCAGATCCGAATGATTTGGAGGCCCTTACGCCGGGCCATTTTTTGATTGGTCGCCCACTTGTCGCCTTGCCTGAGTACGCCTATATTGACACGAGACCTGGTCGTCTCTCACGTTTTGAATTGGTACGCCAGGTTACTCAGAGCTTTTGGAAACGCTGGAATTTGGAATATTTGCACATACTCCAGCAACGCGTTAAGTGGACCGACAAGACCGATCCACCCAAGATTGGTGACCTCGCTTTGATCAAGGAGGCTAACCTTCCGCCACTCAGATGGCGCAGGGGGCGCATCCTTCGTTTGGTAACTGGGGCTGATGGAGTTCCCCGATTTGCTGAGGTCTTGGTGGACGGTTCGATTCTGAGGAGAACGGTTGCAACATTGTCACATCTACCAACCGATTAGCGGACCGGTAGGCCGGTCCGGGGCGGGTGGATGTTTGAAATAGAAATAGTTTTCATTATAAGTCAAATCGATTATATCGATTAAGTAACATTTTGTTTAGTCTATTGAATATTTCTGACAATGGTCACACTGAACTGTCAACTCCCCCTTCCGGAAAAAGACGCTTTGGGTCTTGGTCTGTCTCGCAAGATTGTAATTGATATAAATTGATATACATTGATCGCCTTTTGAATTAACGCGAATTGAATTAAGTTGTAAATACTTACAATTGCCTAAAAGTTAAAAGTTTGTGATAAATTAATGAACATTTGTGAAATATTGAACTTTGTAAAACACGTGTGTGAATTCCTGTTTGGTGCCTGGAGAAGGACTACGCTGAACTGGACCCTGGTATTCGATTCTCTTGTTATTTTGGCCAAAATTATGAGTTAATCCTATAGGTCCACTTCAAGAACAGCATCAGTAAGAGTTGGTAAGACATTTTATTAATATTAGGATTATAATTCATCGCTGTGCTACCACAGTAAAAGTGTTTAGATAAATTGTCTATCGTGGTCAGGTGGATGTATTACAGCTTCCACTGCAACTATGTTCTCAACAGTTTCCCACCTGGCTGCGGTAACTCTAGACAATAGGTATATCAAGAACTTATGAAATAAATCTTTCATCAAGGTACTCCTTTTCTCTATAATATGCCTTTTGGGTAAGTAACCGCTTCAGTTTCTTTTTAAGCATTTTTAGACAAGTGCATTTTAATATATCTACAGGAAGATGATTATATATACGTGGCGCCATACAGAAAAAAACTATTACTAAACTGCGCTGTTTTGTTTGCTGGAAAACATATTTTTGCATCATGTCTTTTGCTTTTTAATTGTGTAAAAAATGAAATATTCTGGAGAATAAACATGGTTACCTCTTGTATGTATAATTGCTTGGAAGGGTTAATAATTCTAGGCTAATAAAGAACGGTTTACAAGTGTCTGTTGGTTTCAATTTACAAAGAGTTTTAGTTTAGGTTTTTATTTTATACATAATTTAAGAAGCGGAATTTTATGAAACGGGAGTCGCATATTTTGAGTACTGCAATTGGAATTCATCTGATTATTTTTTATCTGGTAGCAGACAAACGAACTAACGGATCATACGATGCTAAGCGAATACTGCTACCCGTGGAGACCCGCTATACCAGAGGAGTCATAAGTGTGTTATCAACCTGGATGGGCAAATAAATAGGTGTGGATGAAGCAGAATGATAAAGAGGAAGGAGCCCTGGGTCATTGGATGATAAAATTCGTTTACGGATGTTCACATCCTTGTAAAATTAACAGTATACTACAGTATGCTTTACTTAAAAACATATAGTCTAAAATTTAAACACACTGCAACTGAGCTATCACAAATTCGTATTCATCATCAATATCACGCTCACGTCAACAGCGCTATTGCTACACGCTACGTACGTAGTAGCTATGGACAGGCTACGGCGTAGCAGTGTAGCTTGTTTGCGAGCGAGATGAACTGACGTAAACTTTATCTAAACTGGATATCTCGATAACACACGTGAAGGCTGGTATAAACATGATTATGTCAGCTGGTATATATGCAGTCGGCTCATATAACTTTTTGGTTCGAGAATAGAGACTATTCTGGTAAAGTCATAAATCATTTGGCCATGGGTTATCAAATGTATAACTCATGTTTATGGAGATCCAATATTTAAAAGAGAGAGTAGTCATATTCTTAAAACGACAATGCAAGGCACCGCATGTACATGATACAGGGTTTCGGCGTTTATGTCTGAGTAGTAGTGTTACTTCAAGAACATACGCACTCGGTCCTTATTTGAATACTAATAAGAGATCCATATTTATAATTTATGCATGTCTATATTAAACAACTTACAAGTTTTTAAATACTGTAAATATTAAACTAAGTTTGCACACATATAGCACCTAAATAAATATTAAATTTAAACTTTATCATCACAATATTAGGGTTCAAAGTAATTATCTCGTGACCCAAACTACCCTCAGTATCAATTACAAGGTATACAAAACTATAAAATAAATGTATTATTGTAGTTCGAGGTGCTAGTTGCATAACAAAGTAAAATGCTAGATAATATTAATTTGTTAACTACCAATGTAAATGAAGGGATGTCCTATATTGCTGGCAAGGCAATTAAATTTTATATAGAGCCTTTGATAAAATTAATCTATTTATGAAGTATAAATATAACCTTGTATAGTTTTGGGTATTGTATATATGATATTTAAGTATGTAGCGGGTATAATCTGTCATCGAGAAATCCATATATTTTTAGAGACACTCTGTGACTTTGACAGTTGCAAAGCAGTTAAAACGTCGAAAATAAAAACAGAGGTTTAGTAAGTGGAATTTTGCGATTAAAACCTATTAACGAAATTTGTATGATGCATATAACTACTGCTAAAACAGCTGACAAGGTTAAACTTCTTGCTATCTACCTAAAAGAATGCTAACTTAATTATATCATACCTATCATATAGTAGAGATTAACATCAGGCAGTTGATTGATAGCAACCTTGGGATTACTAATACGTAATTGATAAACGTGTGTACGGCTGTTTAATTAGTGATTGTATGGGTTATAAAATTCTGCTTACTTTGTAGATACCAATTTTTTGCTCCATTGACAATTTGGGAGAAACAGATGGTCTTTTTGTTTGGTTTGGGTATAGTGTTACAGATACATACATGCTTATGCGATGTATATGTACAAAGAACAAAAGCAAGCAGGTGATCATCTAATAACTTACTAAACGTATAGAATCATTCGTCCACGTATTGACTAGATTATTCCAGAAAACTATTATGACGGTATTGATACGGCTAGCTTAGACAATATTCCAATAGCAAGTCGTAGTTTGCAGGACGAATCAAAGAGATTTTCTTTGTTTTTTAATACAATAAAACCAATGCAATAAATGTGAAGGACATTTTTTTTTTCATAAAGACAACTCCCGCGCTAGGACTTAATCCTGTGTCGCAGGGGACTTTACAAACATACAACTAACGGACACAATGAACACCCAGACTCGAGACAACAATTTATGAATCACACAAAGTGTTGCCTCGTGTGGGGATCGAACCCACAACACTCGGCGCAGTGTCAAGCGGCGAGGCGGCCGCTTAAACCACTACGCCAACCGTGCAGTCAACATATGATATATGATAATGATTTCAACGTTGGATAAAAAAGCACCAGGTTCGGTTTTTTGTGGACCAACGAAGTTGATTGATACACGTGGTGATCGAAGCTATAAAACTTGCTAGTGAACAATAATGTGTACACTTGAATCACTTCACCATCCACGCAATCAATTCGTTGGTCAAAACTATCAAGCACGCTCTCCTAAAACTAAACAACACAACCTAACACCGCGAGATCAACGAGGTAATCTCAACCTCATCACATCTATTCAACATAACCATAGAAGCACAATAATATGAATCAGAAAGCACAATTCATATCTAAGCTCTCAGAAGCGAAGCTGCAATAAAATGCTAATTATTTTATAGTCGGAGTATTAAATCCATTTTAGACTGGTCCAAGCAACTTTCTTGTATTCAAATCCAGTTCTATATAGTTTCAGTTTCATTGTTAACGCGAATTTAGCTTTATGAAGATGAAGATTCTAGAGCTTGTGTGAGGATAAATGGGTCATACACTGATTGGTTTACCATCGAGATAGGTCTTAGACACGGACGTGTAGCATCGCCGTGGCTGTTCAACCTCTTCATGGACAGTTGCTTGCAAGATTTGAAAAATAGTAACTGTGGATTTAGGATGAATGAGTTTCTTGTCAAATGCCTCCTATATGCTGATGATCAGGTAATACTTGCGTCTTCAGCGAAGTAGTCGCAGGAGATGGTAGCAATCTTGCATGGTGCTTTAGGGAGGAAAGGAATGAAAGTGAATGTGAGCAAGACGAAAGTTATGGTTTTTGAAAAGGAGGAATGTGTTACGACTTGTAATGTTATGATCGATAGACAACGAGTGAATGAAGTGAATGATTTTGTATATTTAGGTACGCTGTTCACTAGGAATGGTAAGAATGAAGTAGAAATTGAAAGAAGAGTTAATGCAGGTAATAGGGTGAATGGAGCTTTGAAGGTCGGAATGCAAATTTTCTACTAAAACTTATAGTTTTAGTTGAAAATTTGACTTCCTGCTTTTTATAAAGTTTGTTGAGAAAATTATACATATGTGGAAATATTCATTCAAGCTTTTTACTGTTAATATTGACTGCACGATGTCAAATATATGGCGGCTAAGTGACAGTCTAGTTACTGCACTGCACTGAGTGTGTTTTTAAGCCAGACTAATACAGAGTGTCACAAGACCCATCACCAAGACGAAGTCAACTCGTTTTGGACATCATACCAAGTCATACTAAGCAAAAATAATATCCGAGTAACGAAATTTTTTTTAGTAGACACATTTTTAACTCGCAATTAAAAGTGCGCTCGTGTAAAGCTCGAAATATCTACTTATCCATGGGTGAATAGGACATCTATGTATATGTATAACAAATTGGCGTGGTAAATGCATCGATTTTGTATCTACTTAGATACCTAGATACGTTTCAAATTTTATTGTACCTTAAAAATATCTAAAACTGCTGGCAATATTCTTCTGTCTTTCTTTCTTTTAAGCAAAAAACGTAAGGAATAGCTGACACACATCAGTCTTAAAGCAACAATTTGTGGTTCACACATGATTATCCCGTGCAGGTTCAACCTTTGACCGTGTAAGTCAATACGTCATAGATACTACTTTTCCTTTAAATGAGCATGTAGCTATATTATGAATCTCTATAATCGTCAGCCTAGCATAGTTAACTGCTGGGTATAGGCTTCTGGGTCTCTGAGCCTGATTTTCGGGATCTAAGTCAAGCTGTATGACTACTTTATAATAATTATATTATTGATACTTGTGGCGGAGTACTACAAATGAACAACGAATATGTCACACCAATTACGTCACATTTATCTCAAAAGCCTACACTCCCACAAATAGTACATAGTAAACTGCTAAGTATTAAATCATCTTCAATCATCCGGATTCCCTCAGCACTTGCGCACACATAATACGATGGCGGCACGATCGCTTGTTAACTAATTTACCGATGGCAAAGAACACATGCTAGCGTGTTTGCTACCTATGTAACCAGCAGTGTATATTGTACGTGAAGATAAAATTGGTGCTCAGTCGCATTCCTTGATTGTGCATTGCTTTATCTAAACACTTTCATTATGTGTAGTAGATTCAGTTATGTGTAGTTTTGGGATATAGATAATATCTCATCATCAGCCTTTAATAGTTCAACGCTGGACTAGGCCTCTCCTTTGAAAGGAGGAATTGGCCTACTATACCACGCTGGCCAAACGTGTTGGTATAGGGTTTGTATCAAGTTTCCTTCTCTTACAGTGCTGTTTTCTGCATAATATGCTCCCTCTTTCGGCTCGTACGACACCCATGGGATGATATGGGGTGGTGACATTCCGTATTCTTAATCCGTCACCACACGGACAATAGATAATATACATGCATATAAATGGTCTTAGAGTAAACTACATAATTATGTATAAGGTGCTTTTGTACTTGGAATAACGAGAATTGAAAACAGGTTTCTACACTATTTATTCTAGTTATATTTGATTTGATCTTTGAGACCGATATAAGACATGTAGTGCCTTTGAGGCCGACTATGGATCTCGATATTGTGTCTAGTGTTCTGGTGGTTTGATTGAAAGTACGCTTTTTTTGCAGTCCATTGTAAGCTATATGCCCTGGACGAGCAAAGGGGCTGATTCGTGTTCCGGTTATTTTAGTTATGGATTCGTTTTGCATACTCAAAATTGTTGGAAATACAACTATGCTGACAGAACTTCTGTGAGGTAGGTTTATACTATGTCAGATGATTCCAATTTGAGTGTAATCCTAGTTTCCCAGGGGGATTTCGCTTGGCTTAATTTAATAGAACGGTCTGATTGACGTTCCCGTATCTTGATTTGGAATCGTTGCACATATCTACTGGCCCTGTTGTAATAAAAATATTTTGATTGATGGGTTGAAATATATCTAAATCACTACATAGTATAAAATAAAGTCTGTCTTCTGTCTGTCTGTCCCTATGTATGCTTAAATCTTAAAATTACGCAACGGGCTTTAATGCGGGTTTTTTTAATAGATAGAATGATTCAAGAAGAAGGTTTATATGTATAATTGACGCAGGTGAAGCCGCTGCCGACGTCTAGTTTGGTATAATATGAAACCAACGCTTAAAAAATTGACCCGACAGATCTTAAACAAATTTAAATGGGACTGGGGATTTAAGGGGACAAATAAAAATTTTCATTAAAATCGATTTAGCTGGTAAAATATTCTAAGGTGTTAAGGTGTGTGTTTAAGTGTATTGAAGTTTTTATCGTCATATATGTTCTTTAACGGTGGCAAAAGTGATGAGGAAGTAGGTGCGAGTCAATCTTGCACATCGCCTGCTCTGGTGCGCTGCCCTGTTTGTTCCCAGGCACGTTATTTTAAAGGTGAGCGGGGCCTAAAAGTACATTTTGGTAAAATCCACAAAAACCAAAATGTACTTTCTGGCCCCAACACATCCACACATCACAATTCAATTAATGAGCCGACAACCCCTTCTGATATCCCTTTTTGGCAGCTTATAAGCAAATTAAAAAATTCCATTCCCATCCTGAAACGAATTCCCCGTGGCGCAAGGCCTTCAGTAGCCCAAAATCTAACCCAGTGCATAGGCCTCGTGGTACGGGAGAATTCAGTAACGGCTTGGGAACAACTACTCACTTTCCCTTACAGAATTCTACATGCACAGGAAGACCGGCAAACAAAAAAACCTTAACAGCCAAAATTAAAGAAAATTGTAATATTTCGGCCTCCAATCTAAATTACAAATGTCCAAAAACACATCGCAATAGCACCATGTACCACCATGTAGAGTCCAAGCTAAGGGAAGGTGATATCAGGGGAGCATCCAGAATCTTATTCAGTAGCGATGTGGTGGCGCCTTGCTCTGCCGACACACTCGCAAGTCTGCAGAGCAAGCATCCAGCGCCAGGAGATAGCCACTTCTTTCCTGACCCACCTGACACTAACTCAGATTGCCTCAGGATTACAGCCAAGGACGTCCTGACTGCCGTTGGCTCCTTCCAAAGCGGGTCTGCTGGTGGTCTCGACGGCTTAACACCCCAACACTTAAAAGATCTTGTGTGTTCAAGCGCCGGGGCGGCCGGGGACGCGCTTTTGGGGGAGCTAACGGCTCTAGTCAATCTTATGCTCTCCGGCAATGTGAACGATGCCATCGTTGACGTTTTGTATGGCGCAAATCTATGCGCTTTACGAAAGCGAGACGGTGGTATTCGTCCCATTGCCGTTGGGTGTACGTACAGGCGTATGGCGGCCAAGATTTGCTGTCGGCATTATAACTCCATGTTAGGCAGCAAATTACAGCCACTACAACTTGGATTTGGCTCTAAGGGTGGCTGTGAGGCCGCCATACATGCCCTGTCAACGTACCTTGGCTGTAATGGGGGTGATGTTATCTTGAAGATTGACTTAAAGAATGCTTTTAACTCAGTGAACAGGGACACCTTGTTGGCGCAAGTTAAATTAGAAACCCCCCAAATTTACAACTACCTTTGGCAGTGCTACAGGCACCCATCAAAATTAATATACAAGGAACATCTTTTGGAGTCCGCCGTTGGCTGTCAACAAGGCGACCCTCTCGGACCACTCATTCTTAGCTTAGCCATTCATCCAGTTATTAGCCAGCTAAATTCTAAATTAAACATCTGGTACCTAGATGACGGAACCCTAGGAGGCGACGTACATACTGTCTATCAGGACCTGGCACTTCTGAAGACCAAATTTTCATCCATCGGCCTAGACCTTAATCCAAGTAAGTGTGAAATTTTTATCAACGATACTTTAGACCAATCCGCAATACTTTCCCAATTTCAAACCCTGGCACCCAGTATAACGCATATTAAAAAAAGTACTCTTCGCCTTCTTGGGTCCCCAATATTTGAAGAAGGTTTTGATTCTTTTATTCATGAAAAAATTCAAAATTTTAGTGAAATTTCGGACCGCCTGCTCAAAATTAATATACATTCGGCTTTCACTATTATTCGATACTGTCTTTTTGTGCCTAAGTTCACACACGCTTTACGTTCATCGCCTTTTTGGAAAAACCCAAGCCCACTAGTCAATATTGACAAAATTTTACAAAACACCCTAAGCAACATTTTAAATGTGGCTCTGAACGACCGAGCATGGCTACAGGCGACATTACCTGTTCGCCTGGGTGGGCTTGGCGTACGCAAAATTTCCGACGTGAGCTTACCAGCATTTCTGTCATCGGTCCACAGCACTGCAGAATTGACCAGGAAAATCTTAGCACCCACACTGGTCGATTCTGAGGTGCCGTGTAAGATCGATGCCATTAATGCTTGGAAAATGGCTTGTCCAAGCACTGAGTTGCCCCGAAATTTATCCTCTCAGAGGCAGTGGGACGGGCCGCTTTGCAGCGTAGTACGAGAAAATCTCCTTAGCACATCGTACAATGCTGCAGAGCGTGCTCGTTTGCTGGCTGTGGGAGAGTGGGAGTCGGGGCTCTGGCTTCAAGCACTGCCATCGTCCAACATAGGTACCATGTTGGACGATACGACCTTCCGCCTCGCTTCTTGCCTCCGTTTAGGTGCGCCGTGTGTCGCTCCACATCGTTGTCACTGTGGGGAGGCGGTCGACAGCCTTGGTCACCATGGCCTATCATGCAGCAGGAGCGCAGTTCGTATTTCACGACATAGCAACCTGAATGACATTCTCCGTCGGGCTCTTGTCACCGCTGGCGTTCCAGCCCAACTTGAACCTCAGGGTTTGGCACGCAACGATGGTAAAAGACCAGATGGAATGTCTCTACTGCCTTGGAAGTTGGGTAGGCCTTTGGTATGGGACGCAACGTGTGTCGATACCCTTGCGCCATCTCATCTTTCTAGCACAGCGGGTTGTGCGGGCGCTGCTGCTGCCACAGCGGAGACTCTGAAACGGCGCAAATATGTAAATCTCGTAGGGGATTATGTATTTGAGCCGTTTGGAGTCGAAACGTTGGGGTCATGGGGTCCAAGTGCTAGATCTCTCTATAGAGAGCTTGCGAAGAGACTTGTCGACGCCTCGCGTGACCAGAAGGCTGGCATGTATCTAGCACAAAAAATTAGCATTGCCATACAGCGTGGCAATGCTGCCAGTCTTCTGGGCACATTCCCAATAGACGGCGATGTGGAGGACTTTCACGACGCCCTTTGAATATGCATTTTCTTATTTATTTGTATTGTACTTTAATATTTTAATTTAATTTTAGTTGTAGTATTTAAGTAGTTATAATTAATTGTGTTATCCTAATATTAATTTATTTTGTTATTTAAATAAATAAATACATTCTAAGGTGTTTGTTTACCTATTTAACTAAAAACCGTCGAATTGAGAACCTGCCTTTTGAAGTCTGTTAAAAAATTATTTCCTAAAATCTAATCAATATCAAATTACTGTGACTTCTCAAATATTTTATCACAGATATTCCTGAGCTAGAATAAGCTTTACCTACACTTACTCTACGAGTAAGATGATCATCTATATCTATACTTAATATAATAAAGAGGAAATATTTGTATTTTTGTATATTTGTTACGAATAAAGAAACTAAAAATGTACTGGACGGATTTTAGAAAAGTCTTTCAGCATTGTAATGCGACATTATTTCTGAGTAACATAGGCTATATTTATTTCTAGAAAATAATAGAGATCCCTACAAAACCATCAATATGGAAGGCAAGGAGTAAGAAATTTTCCAGGAAATGTCTTTAATGGCGTAGAAAAATTATGTACTACATTATTAAAGAACTCATTATTACCTACAAAAAAGTGCAGCATAAGTCTATCTACTAAAGGAAATCCACAGTAACCATTTATATCAATAAAAAGAGAGAAAATATAATGGACTATTTTGGAAGCTATTTTAGGCAATGCAGTAAATTCAAATTCAAATTCAAATCATTTATTTGTTCATAGGTTCATTATAATAAACACTTAAACAAAGTCATACTTTTTTTTAAATTAAGCTAGATGAGGCTGGTGTTTCCTAACTGACTGCCCTGAGAAGAAACATCCGAAACAAACTTAGAGGTCATAGTCTCTTTTAAAGTCCAGATAATTATTTAAAAAAAATAAAAATAATAATAAGTATACAACATAAAGTATAAATATGTGAGTACAATGTGAGACGACTATACGAGTGAGAGACTAAAAAATAGTTATATTTTGATAGAATTGCAGCAGCAGTTCAGAGCCGACCAGTCCCGGCAGACGGCACCCGTTCACGGGTATGACGTGAGACTCAGCCATAGCTTAGCTCAACCATTTTTTAGGGAACCAAACCACCCGACCCACAACGCCACCGTAAGGCCTCCCTCACATTGGGCGTCAGCGTTCCTCGAGCGTACGCCCAGTGTGCGCTCGGCGTTCACTCAGTAGTACAAAATGAACGCCGGGCTTACGCCGAACGGACGCCGAGCGTACGCTCGAGGAACGCTGACGCCCAATGTGAGGGAGGCCTAAGCAAGACTTTTTAGTGAGCATGACGACCCAGAACTGCATGACAATCATCACGTCAATTAGAAAAAAAGAGAAAGCGACTACATGGTGCTCAGTATTATTTCTTATCCAATTAAATACGCTAGATATGTTGTATATTTAATGTTGATAGAAATTGTCTTTTACAGTATATCATGTATCTTAAAAGATGTAGCAAAATAAAAATAATGCGTGAGAAAATAAATTCAGCGCTCGCACACCGATATCCCATCGGGACGAACTTTCTTGATGTGATCGAGTATTTAAAATAAATAATAATGAAATAAATCATTTTATGGTTAAGAAGACTGTTTCAATACCTGTAGATTGCATTTTGTATTATTCAAATTGAACATGCTATTCAAGAGAAATTACTATTGTAAAAGTACAGCATGGCGGGTGCATCAAATGGAAATGTGGGTAATTCCACTAGAAATTTATTACTTAAAAGTACCTACCTAAATTAAACTAAAAGTATACTAAGTATTTATCCACGTACAGTATTTCGCAGTCCACTTCTGAACAAGGCCATCTTCGTAGCAGAGAATCAATAATTGGAAGATTTGGCCTACTATAAACGCGTTAGCCAGACGTGTTGTTATGGAGTTTGATGTAGAGTTTGCCGTATCTTCGCTAAGTGACTATATGCTTCGTGTATTTTCCTTAGACCTCTTAAGACACCCACGGAACGAAATGGGGTAGTGATACTTTGTATCCTCAATCTAAATAAAATCAATCGATAACAAGCTGAGCCCGCGGTTACACCCATGCTATTTAAGGCTCCAGCGCCGCACCCGTGGCTCATAGTATAATGTTATATAGAATAAGGCTTCCTCGATAAATGAGCTACTAAACACAAAAATAATTATTCAAATTAGACCAGTAGATCTTGAGATTAACAAAAAAGCTTTGTTATATAAGTTTTTCACATAATTTTATGAAAATGTATTTTCTTTTAAGACGGCTCCCGCACTAATATAATCCTGTATCGCAGGCACATTTACAAACATTCAATCAAAGGACACAAATAACACCTTGGCTCGAAACAGTAATTTGTAGATCACACAAAGTATAATTCGCGTGGTCATCGAACCCACGACACTCAGTGCAGGGCAAAGCAATGCGAAGCTTAGTATTTGAAATGTATTAGAGCGGGTAAAGCGGCGGGTTATGCCAGGATACCTGCTGAAATGCCAAGGTAGGTGAAGGCGTCACAGAAAGCCTACTGTAGCTTCTTCTTCTTTCTCTTAGCGTTATCCCAGTTTCAATCTGGGGTCCGCTTACTAGTCTAACCGGATTTGGCTGAATATTAGCTTTTCCACAGAGCGACTGCCTGTCTGACCTCCGCAATCCGAAGGGATAGCGATATGCCATGGTTTAGACTATAGTCGTATTTTTTATTAGACGAAGTCCACTGACGTTTATTGTGTTGTCAGTTTATGATGAAATAAAAATAGTGTTGTGACAAAGTGAATGATTGAAAAACCCGTGAATGAATGAAATTGCATCGATTGTCTAGTGAATAGTTAGTGTGCCGAACGGCCGATATCGGGTACGGTGTTCGAGTTTTTGATTTACTTATTTTTTCGACTATGTTCCTATAGTATTTACCTATACTGAATACCGAGTGTTTTAAACATTAAGGAAAACATTGCTAGGAAACTTGTACGACTGTTCTATTTTCAACATCATGTAGTTGAAACTATATGTAGATGTATAAAATATAACAACTTATACTACTTACATAACTACTAGTAACTTAAACATTTATGTTTTCTTTTATGTATAAAAAATGTTTGGCTCATGTCCAGCAGTGGACGTCTATTGGCTGAGATGTTGAAAATATGTTTGATCTCACAATAGTAGGAAACTTTTTGAACGTATGACCTATATCAGAGCACTTTTATTGTAATATAGAAATAATATTCTTTTATAGTTTGAAATGATTAACTATTCACACTCAATGTTCGTTCATATGATTGAACGAGAACTAAACGCATCACTATTACTTTAAATATGACAACATTATTTTACAAAGTGACATTAGCTACTGTCAGTTGCGTAGACAGAGAATCCCATAGACACCGGCAAAGCGTGTCACAGAAAGAGACAAACATAGTACGTCACTCTAAATTCAGGGTTACCGCGTAAGGCAAAAATTACCCCTATTTATTGATACAATTAGATTGCCTTATTGCTGCCTTATTGATTTTATCGGCATAGGATAGATATAAGATACGGGGATGATAATATTATGCTGTCAAACGCAAACTAATTTAGTTGTTTCCTCAGTCAAAAATAAATTATCTCGACTTTTCAGTACAATAAAATATTCAAATACAATCCCACATTATTTTGATGATATACATAATTTTCGAATTGTTCTTATTAATTTACATAATATAAGTAGGATGCTATTTGACGCAAAAATGTAATGACGTCATATGTTGCTATTTCAATGCAAAATTCATAAAAAAGTATCGTTTTTGACATTTCGTTATCGATAGTTAAACTGCCATTTCATAGGTGGTTATGTATGTACGTCCTGGATTTGTGAACAAATAATACAACATATTTATTTATGATTAATTTTTATGTATATTTGATTGCACACATTGTTGTCCTTTAAATAAAACAAGCTTCGTATGAAAGTTTCTAATTTTTTGCTTGGGTTCAAATCCTTTTGTTGCGTGATGTATACGCAGTTCAAAATAAGGCATGGCAATGGCCTTAATAAGTAAAACTTTATGGTTACCAATAAATGGTTGACTTTCAAAATGATCCAACATAAATACATCGTTGGCATCGTTTGAAAGTCGTGAAAATAAGTTTTTGTAACATATTTTTTTCGGCAAAGAATGATAATTCTTCAGTAGAATGAACCTTGAATATTCTTTCTGCCAAGTTACATACTATGACAACGTCACGGGAAGGATAAATAAAGCCACCATCTTTTTTCAATATAATACCTAAATAAATCCTCATGTTCAGGAAAACTGAAACAAGCCATTCAAACTATGATATACTTTTTTAATAAGCACTGCAAATCTCAAAATATTATACCCTATTTTAATTACCCTCAAAAGAGGGTAATTATTTAAAGAAAAGTTGGCAACACCAAAGATTTAATTTATTGAATTATTTAGAATTTATTATTGTTATTTTAGTGCTTTTAACACAAGTCTCAATAGTTCACAACACAATATAGCTCGAATTACTTTATTTTAGCACGTAAAAACTGTATTTTTTATGGAGACGATAGCTGCCTACACGTCAGCTGTCAAACTTTGTTTAGCTAAGTAGTTAGCATACCTACAAAAAAGTGGCACGCTCGGTGAAACAAAAAATCGTATCGTGCTGTTTCATTTCTTTACATTGCATCGGCATAAGTTGCTCTTTTTTCTGTGTGAGTGCGACAAAAATATCACTTAGTCTATAGGATTCTCTGTCTACGGTCAGTTGGCTTCGTCTAATTAAAAATACGACTATAGTGTCAGTTTATTTTAGAAGGTACTGAAGCCCTGTAACGACTGTCAAAGATATTCATGACAACCGGGACCGACGGCTTAACGTGCTCTCCGAGGCACGGGACAAGCGATAATTAACAATTCAATACGCACATAACTCCGAGAAATCATTGGTGCGCGCCGTGGATTCGAACCTATTGATACCCTCTCCATGGCAGTCTGTTGGTATACCCACTCGGCTATCGCTTGCAAGCCTACTGTAGCTACTGTTTAGTAAATGTTGGTGGTTCGATCGCATACCAGGTGATAGGATTTGATTGGACAATGCCGTAATTGTGCCACTGTGTAAGGGCAAATAGTCTCAGCAGGTCATAAAACCTAACTTCACGCCTTTATTCCTGAAGGAGGAGGCAGGGTGAATTAAACAGCCACACTTTGCCAGTTATGTTTTAGTCCCGATATAATAGAGGAATATAAGCGAGCCTTTTGCCATCTACCGGGCACATTATTAAGCGAACATTTTTAATGCATACATAACTTCGAAACGTCAGAAGTGTGTGTCCTGGTACCTGGAGATCGAACCCGAGACCATCGTCTCGGCAGTCCGTTACGTATACCACGGGGCTATCGTCTCAGCAGGAATGTAAAAAATATCTCGGTATAAGCCTCCTGAATGTTATTGGCAAAATGTATGCAAAGATAGTGACTGATAGAGTGATCTCTGAAACTGATAGTAAAAATTGGGATGTGCAAGCATCTGCTTGCACATTCCCATTTCCTCTCTGAATCTTCAGAGAGGAAATGGGAAGTACGGATCAAGTCTTTTCAGGGAAAATCTTAATGACACAAATAGTTTTCTGCGCTTTTATTGACTTGGATAAGGCTTACGATTCAATAGTGAGAGATGAACTTTTATCAACAGTTTCTGTGTATAAAGTGAGCAGCAGTATGATACGGGCACTTACATCCTTATGTACGGATTCAACTGCCTGCGTCAGAATAAACGGGGCCTACATGGATTGAATTAAACTTTGATCATGGTGTTGGTCAGCGATATGTCCTTGGCTGTTCAATTTGTTCATGGACAGTTGTTTGACTGATTTCAAAGACTCTGAATGTTAATCAAGATAGCGTGAATCAATGTTTGAGACCCTGTTATACGCTGACGATCAGATTCTTTTTGCGAAGTCAGCGTCGTATTTGTAGTCGATGGTCAACATGATGCATGAGGCGTATAAAAATAAAGGTATGAAAGTGAATGTTAACAAAACCAAAGCCATGGTCATAGAGAGGGAAGATAGTGTAACTGATTGTAACATACTGATAGGAGGTGAGAAAGTGGAACAAGTGAATGAGTGTGCATTTCGGGTCTTTGTTTACGAGAGATGGAAAATGTAAGGGAGAGTGAAAGCAGGAAATTGTGTGAATAGCGCCTTATACATTATGAGAAATGGCATGGAGATTCTGTAAGGAACGCCCAAGGCGGAAAAGGGCCAAATTAAAAGTACCCAAAAATTAAAAACTAGTTGTGCATGCATGATGAGATTAACGAATGTCGAGGAAGCGGAAGAGGTATGTTCAACCGAAGCATTTGGCGTTCAAAAGTCTCTGCCTACACTAATAGGAGACAGGCTTGACGATATAGATAGATAGAAAGAATCATAACTTCACGCCTTTTAACTCTGAAGGGGTGGGCAGAGGTGTATTACACACCCAAACTTCGCCAGTTATAATCGATTCTAAACTTTCGCGATTTGTATACATCATACAAAATAAATTAGCGTGTCTTAATCACGTACAATTAATTTATTTAAGGTATAAATACCTATTTGTTTCCGACGTTTCGCTCGTCTTGCACCGAGCGTGGTCGCGGAGAGACTCGGTCTCTCCGCGACCACGCTCGGTGTATATATGTATACCTTAAATAAATTAATTGTTCGCGATTAAGACCCGCTAATTTATTTCGCCAGTTATGTTTCGGTCCCAATGCAATAGGGGGCGAGCCTATTGCCATCTACCGGACACATTATTAAGAGAATGATAATTAACATTTTAATACACAAATAACTTCGAAAAGTCAGAGGGGTGTGCACGGGGTACGGCGGCGATAGATAGAAAGATATTTATAAAACAAATGTCCACCCGTGCGAAGCCGGGGCGGGCCGCTAGTAAAATATACATTAGTGATAGTTGTACCGTTGGCTCAAAGATCAATCCATTTTTAAGTACTTTATACGTCGAAATGGCCAGGATCTCATATATTTTGAAACATCTCAATAATTCATAAGCGGAGAGTTCTTATACCACTTTATTTTACTTGTTTTTCATTCAAAATAAAGCGTAAAGGCAAGAACAACGTGTCTGTTGCTCGGGGAATTGAACGTATTTGTGCAATAAGGTTCGATCTGCACTCTACTATCTAGTCCCTGCAACTTTTGGCGATGTTTTTACGGCTACCCAAAAAAGGAGTGTCTTGTTTTTAGGGTTAATTTATCTATGTTTCATTAAACGACAGCGATAACCTAGTGGAGATACCAACAGATTATCATGCAGGGGTATCGTGTTCGAATCCACGACGCGCACTAATGACTTTTTCGGAGTTCTGGGCGTATTAAATTGTAAATTATCGCTTCCCGCGCCTCGGAGAGCACGTTAACGTCGTCGGTCCCGGTGGTCATGAAGATATTTGACATTCGGTACCTACAAAATAATCTAACACTAGTCTAAACCGTGGAATATAGCTATTCCTATGTGTTGCGGAGGTCAGACAGGCAGTAACTCTGTGTAAAAGCTAATATTTAGTCTAATCCGGTTAGACTAGAAAGTTGACCCCGGGATTTCTAACTGGGATAACGCTAGGAGGATGATAATGATGCAATAATGTCTATAAAATTTCTGATCCGTTTCGGATGAGGTATCGGTCAAAAATTCTTTACATAATTATTGTAACTATTGGCATAATAAATTGGCTGTAATTATTGTAAAAATATATATTTTTGCCTTCTTAGTTCCTTTAAGGAAAAGCATTTCTATTTCTTTATGTTAATAGAAAGATTTTGCGTAATCCCGGTTGCATACAAGATATGACAGAATATCAGGTTCTCCACAGACAGATTGCCGTCTGACCTCCGCAACCCGATATCATACTGGTATTGGATCAAGGTAAACATTCAATTGTTGTCCTAAAGCTACTAATCGATAGTCGCCGATGCGAAAAGGAAATGGACGAAAGTGGTCGTTGACTTTCCATGAAGTTGGGCCAATAAACTTACTCCAATCCTAAGTGTAGTGAATTGAATGTTCAAGTAAAAATACGTAAATGGCTAATGACGTTCTTATACTGAAATGAAATGAAATTTATTTGCAAAGAATACAGGTAGTACCAGGTAGTACCAGGAATACAGGTAGTACATAGGTGGTTTATGATCGATACCATATTCTGCCCACATTAAACATGCAAATGTATATAATAAAAACAATCGAAAGCAGAAATAAAATGTTAAATTAAGCCCCAACTACCAATTAACATTATATGATAAATTAATAACATGTCACTTGATTGAGCATTAAATATAAGTCTTAATATAAGCCAACATTGTATTACAATATTAAAACAGAATAATATTTTACTATTGTAATGTTTTAATTTTATATTATATTTCTTAAATTCATCCAATCTATAAAAACACCGTTTGCCTGTTCGTTCATGCTAAGTGATAGTTTGTTGAGGTGTTATAGTTGCTGAATGTTTTGTGCTTTCACTGCTTTAGTGAAATGTTTTATGTGATTGTACCTTTTATATTTTGACCTATGTGTTATAGAGATACAATACTTATTCATCATATTGCTGATGAATAATAATTTATACGATATTTGTTGAAGGGTTTCAATAGCATACATATTGAACAAAAAAATAGGAATCCTTCTTTTTCCCGACGTTTCCTTCTTCGTAGGTGGGATCCGATCAGAGAAATATTGATATAAATAATGATAGACATTCGAGTATTTTGGCAAATAACCAAATTACTCGTGTTTCTGTAATGACTGTATAGATATTTGTTTCTATACAGAATTTTATGTTTGGTGTCAACTGTCGCCTTGAATTTCTTTCCCCTTTTTCACAATCAGTAATGTAATGAAATCTATAAATACCTTATCTGTATATATAAAATTCTCGTGTCAGAGTGTTAGTTAAAATACTCCTCCGAAACGGCTGGACCGATTTGTATGAAATTTTGTGTGTATATTTGGTAGGCCTGAGAATCGGTCAGATGACCAGCCCAAAAATTATATTTTTAATTTTTTGGACATTTTGTTTTAATTTTTTTTTATAATGTGGCATTAAAAATACATATAACCCCTAATTTTCACACTTTAATCACCAACTCCTTTGTTTTTATAGCCATATTAGTAATTTAATCGTTTCGCTAGATCAGTAACCAGCGCCAGGCGCATACCGGTGTTGAAAAATTCGTTGTGTTAGTCACAAATTATCACAATACTGCTCCAAAAAGGCTGGACCGTTTTGTATACAATTTTATCGATAGGTTTTAAGGTGGGTCTGAGAATCGATCGTAATCTACGTATTTTTTAGACTCCCAAGTCATAAGATGATCCAAACCTAAACATTATTTTTGTTAATTTCTTTTTTGATGTGGTATAAAAAATACTTCCAACGCCTAATTTTCAAACTTTTATAACCACCATATTAGTAATTTAATCATATCACCAGATCAGTTATCCACGCCAGGCGTTTATAGGTGTCAGAAAAATCATTTCACAGTGTTTTTTTAAACCCCTAAGTTATGAGGGTGACCAACCCAATTTTTTTGTTTTTTTTTATTTTAATCTTTTTAAGATGTGGCTTTAAAAAATACATGCAATTGTTAATTTTCACCCTTTTATTACCAAGCCTTTACCCCTTTTTACCCCTTTATTAATGGCTATATTATTTAATATATTTTTTGTCCTCCCTTAAACTGTCTATTCAGCCATAAACAAAACATACAATGATATAACTTAAGTATATTGTTTTGATTTTTATTTACGCCTGTATCTCCGAAAGGGTAGGCAGAGGTGTAAATATTACACCCACATTTCGCCAGATTTATTTTAGTCCCATGTAATAGGGGGCGAGCCTATTGCTGTTACCGGGCACATCACCAGACTCCGGGCTGCTACTGAGTATTCGGAAAAACCCAGTAACACTTTTGCCCGACCCGGGAATCGAACCCGGGACCTCCGATCAACAGTCGCATACGCTATCTACTGGACCACATAGGTAGCACTGGCTATATTAGTAATTTAATTATGTCATTAGATCAGTTATCCACGCCAGGCGTATACAAGTGTCAGAGAAAATCATTTCAGTGTGTCACAATACTCCTCTGAAACAGCTGAACCGATTTGTATGAAATTTTATATGTACATTCGGCAGGTCTGTAAATCGTAATCTAGTTTTAAGCCCCCAAGAATCTATGATAGCGTTCTAAGTGAAAATAGTCTATACAAGATTTGGCGCACCTCATTGGCTCTATAGTAATTATCTATGTAGATGGCAGTTGTATCAAAACAGCCAGAGTAAAAGGCGGTATACTGTATAGTCGTGATTTCAACAAAAATCGATTTGTTTCAGACTTTTGAAGGTGTCAAAATTAGGCGTCATCAATAGACATCAAGATTTAAAAAAAAAAATAGATTTTAAAATAGAAAATCGTCAATCTTATTGATCCAGTGGCGTAGCGAGAGTGTAAGCGACAGCCACGCCGAAGGTCGTAACTTCAATTCCCGCTCAAGTCAAACATATAATTATATTATTATGTATGCATGAACATGGATATTTGTCTTGGTCTGAGTGTTTTGGTGGTACTTTATATGTACGTATTTACAGAAAAAAAGTAATAATATTATGTATGTTTATTCATTGTCTAGTACCTACTCATAATACAAGATCTGCTTAGTTTGGGACTAGATGGCGTTATGTGCATGTGGTAGATAATAATTATTATTATCGTTTATTTCACTTACGTCACAGCGTAATACTTACGCACGTCTTAAAATATTTTAGGTCCAGGCTCGGATAAATAGTAAGCCTAGGTGACGAACCTGAAAAAACCCCAAGCTATTCTTTCAAATCGCATCGCATAAGTTCTAGTCGTCAAACTGGCTTACCAAGCTGGCTTAATATTACAATTCCGGGTCGAATTACTTCCATTAAAAGCACGCTCCTATGCAGGCCACATAAAAGAAACTGATAAAGTTTTACATCTATGCAGTAAAGATTAATATTATGTGCTGTAAAATCTTAATATATAAAATCCTTGCGTTACTGACTGACTGACAGACACGCTACAGCCGAAACTATTGGGCGCAAGAAGCTGAAATTTGGCATGTATGTTCCTTGGGGACCGTAGGGATGCACTAAGAAGGGATTTTCCGAAATTCCCACGGGATCGGCCAAAACGGGTAAATTTAAAAAAATGCAGGCGTAGCTGCTGGCTTCCTCTAGTAGTACAATAAAATGCATGCGGACGCTGACTAGTTGTAAGTAAATCGTAAACTGATTTCCTTTTTCTTTACGATAAGCATGTTGACCACTAAGGTAATGTTCCGCTTTGATTTCTTAGAACGGTTAACAAGTTTTAATTCGATTTTTTTACGGCCAGCAAATAATAATAATAATAATATTTATGTGTTTAAACATGTGTTGGTACAGGTGTTCTGAGTTAAAGAGAATCAACATGTTTTGTCTAAATAGGCATACAAATATTAATGTCGATAACCAAAAAAAAGAATTTGTTATAAAAAATCAGGTTTGCATTATGTCAAGTAATTATATAATAATAGCATTTAGTATAGATCATGTCAGAGTTATAATATAGAACAATGTCATAAATTAAATCTTATCAAAGTCTCAATTATAAAGTCATCATCATCAATGTAAAAATTAATAAATGGAGTACAAATAAATAATGTCAAAAATCGAATGTCAAAACAAGTAAAATACAAAGTCAAAAATTTGGTTACTGTGTCAGAAAAGCATATAATAATTTGCCGATAGTTAATTTTAAAATGAGTCATTTAAAAAGTCTGCAATAGTGTAATAACATTTGGAAGTCAACATATTCTTTATAGCTTTACCAAAGTTTATTATATTTAAATCTTTATATGTCTTAGGCAGTTTATTAAATATTTTAGGACCCATGCAGAATACACTCTTGCTCAATAAAGACGTTTTGGCATAGTGAACACAGAGCCTACTATTATCACGTCTGCTGCGACTAGAACCATCCGCTAATCGTGGAAACAACTGAGGGTTTGTTTTGACAAACATTGCCACTTCGTATATATAATGACGCAAATGTTAAAATTTTGTATTGGATAAAATAAGGCCTGCAACTTTCTATTGTTTTGAGACCAAACATTGCCCTGACACATCGTTTTTGGCTTTTAAATATAAGCTCCCTATCTATGGCATTACCCCAAAAGATAATGCCTAATCTTGATGCCACCAAACCATGATACGCAGCAAGTAGGGCTACAGTGTTAACAATAGGAGCAAGTTTATAAAGGGCGTAGGCAGAACTACTTACTTTTTTACTTGTTTCATTTATATATGTTTTCCAATTAAGTTTACTATCTATAAACAGTCCCAGAAACTTGGCCGATGTAACATTGTTTATAGTTTGATGTCTGTATCGAACATCAATGTCATGTATCGAGGCTAAGGCATAACTGCATAACTTGAGTTTTAGACAGATTTATTTTTAAATTGTTAATATCTAACCAAAATTTAATGGATGTCAGTGAATTGTTAATGTCAATTTCATAGGAATCAGGTTCATTGCATGGTATTGTTATAGTGCTGTCATCGGCAAAAAGAGTCATTGGTTGTTTGGTAAGTCATTTATGTAAATGTTAAAAAGCAGAGGTCCTAAGATGCTACCTTGTGGCACTCCAAATTTGACTAGACGTTCGTTTGATAAATAAGTCACCTCTTTCTTTAAATAATTGATCCTAGTAATGGCCGTTACTTCTTTTCTTTGGTCCAAATAAGATTTAAATAATTTTAGTACATTACCCCTAACTCCATAATTATTAAGTTTGTCTAGCAAAATTTTGTGATCAACATAATCAAACGCCTGCGTTATATCACAGTAAACGGCGCACACCGGATTTCTTTTATCCATGTTGGCCATTACTATGGCTAGGAAATCGTAAATAGTCATATTAATCAACCTTTTTCTCCTGAATCCTTTTTGCTCATTACATAGTATGTTAAATTTATCAAAGAATGTGTATGTCTGATTATAGAGATATTTTTCAAATATTTTTGCAAACACGGGTATAAGTGTAATTGGCCTATAATTACTGATTTCATCTCTATTTTCTTTCTTATAAATGGGCTTGACTATTGTTTTTTTCAATTCTTCAGGAAAAACGCCTTCACCAATACTAAGGTTTATTATATAGCTCAAATGTTTGCAAATAGTGTCACCCACAGACTTAATAATTTTCGTACAAACTCCATCAATTCCTACGCTATTCGTATTTTTGAGTTACTTTATAATATTTAAAATATCTAATGGTGAACTTGGAGCCATATAAATCGAGTCTCTTGTGCTCATAATACGCGAAGTTACTTTTTTTTCCATAATCAGATATAGGTGTAATCTTGTCAATAAAATTATTTGAAATTATTATTGGATCTGTAATTATATTATTTTTGTAGTTTATTTTTTGTATGTCAGTTCTTGGTAAGTTTTTTTATGTCTATTTATGATATTCCATGTAAATTTAGCTTTATTGTCCGATATTTTAATTCCACAGTCATTTTGCGCCCGTTGCTTGCGTAAATTGCTAAATTATTAGACTAACCCAGTCTAATAATTTAGCAATTTATTGTATTTAATATATGTCATCTTATTATCTACAGTGGGATTTGTTCTATATTTCCACAGAAGGTTTCTCTTCTTTCTACTACATAACTTAATACCGCGGGAAATCAATTTGGATCTCTTATTTGTTTTTATTGTGACTTGTTTATAAGGAAAACACAAGTCATAAAAAGTATAAATTGATCTAAAAATATATTGTATGCTAGGTTGGGGTCCTTTGTGTTATACATTTCAGAAAAAGATAATCTCTCCATACATGATCTAAATTTAGTGACATTCTCTGCCGCATAGTCCCGAATACTTTTATGCCAAAATGGAAATGCGGATATTTTCTTTACAGGGCATATCAGCAGCTGTGCTGTATGGTCTGATAAATCAAATTCTATCACTTCCGACTTGCATGGTTTTTTAAAGTTATGGGCAAAATTATCTATGCATGTCTGACTTTTTAACCTAGTTGCTTGTTTAATAGCCAGTTTTAAATTTGATGCTAATAGCACACAGTTAAATTCTGAGCAAGCATAATTACTTTTACGGTGTCAATATTGAAATCACCGGCTATTATAATATTATCAAATCGTTTCTTATTAACATGTGAAAGCAATTACTCAAGTGTTGAGAAAAACCTATTGAAATTTGCTACTTTTGGTACTCGATAAATACAGATGATAAGCAGTTTAAAAGAAATTACTTCTATCCCGCAACATTCAAAGATATTAGGCAGAGAAAACCTTTCAATCTCTGGTAGCTTACGCCATTGATGTCCGTGGCTTATTAATATACATGATCCACCTCTCTTCACTGTCCTATTGTAACAAGCAGCCAGGCTGAAGATTTGTATAAAAAGATTTTCTTCGTCACTTTTCTTCATGAAGTGTTCAGTTAAACTGATGACATCTACTTTTTGTTTCCTATCTAGCAATTCATCCAAACATATTGATAACTCATCTGATTTATTTACCAAGCAAACGAGCAGATCGATCACCTGATGATAAGGTTATGACTCCATGGAAACGCAACACCAAAGGAGTCACAAGTGTGATGCCGCCCTTTAGGACGGATGGATGGATGAAAAGGAGGAGGTGCAGGATGAAGAAAGAGGGAAAAGGGGTTGGAGCCTGCGGCACTCTCCCTCAGCGAACCAGACGCAATAGTATAGCATACTTTACGTCGATATTCTGTAAGATGGTAGTACTTCCCCGATCGAGCAAGCCGGCAGCACGGCTTTTCTATCTTTCAAACCCTTGTGATTCGTACTCATATAAGTAACTGTTCTCTTAGTTATTCGAAAGGATAGATAAAATATTATTTTCTTCTATTTGCTCGAACATTTAGGCTTAAGTTACATAAGCTGTGGTTACGAAATGACAGATGTTCATCATGACATCAAAATTTAATGACAAAAAAAAAGTTTTATCTAATAATTTCGAATGCAACAGACAACGGCAACAACTTACACGTCTTATCGATTAAAACTGCATATTAAGGCCTACTCCCACCGCACAGACAATACTTTCACTTCTTGTCCTCGTTGCCCATTGTCTTGTAATGATTTCTGTATTGCTTCATCATCATCATCATCAGCCTGCCTTAGTCCACTGCTGGATAAAGGCCTCAACAGTGGCACGCCACTGAGCCGGATTTTCGGCTTTCGAGTACAGCTCAGTATCTGTATTTAAAATCATATTATGCTTGGAACTTTAATAAATAAAAAAATGAGACGGCCATTTTCATCAAAACTATATTTTATCAACACGGAAACTTGATGATATTTAAGCAACATTTTGTCGGGAAAATATCTCAAGGGATGCACAAAAACAGTGTGCTGTTGTTTGTCTTTTTTAGTAGCACGGTTTGGACCGTTTGAGCCAGAAATTTTATAATATTTTGCGACACAAACAATATTTTCATGTTCCGTGCTCGTTTTAATTTTCTTTTCGACGATGTTTTAATATTTCATGATGGTTTGATTGAATTACTGAATGTGGAAGTGGTGTGTGGTTATTTCGATACTTTATGAGTCATTTATTTAAGTTTGTTTTTGGGTTCATGATTTTATTAAGGCAACGTTAGCTTAGTGGAGATATCAACATAATGCAAAGTAGAGGAGTATCATGTTCACACCACTACCGACTTTTCACTGTTGCGTATTAAATTGCTAAATTATGGCTTGATTATCGGTGTGCGGAAGTCTTGAATGCTACCCTATGATGACAATTTAATACTTACTTACTATTTTAGAATCAACTTGCTGGGCATAAAGCATTCACCACTAGCAGCTAACGTTTCAGTTATTGTTGCCTTTCAAATGAATTTCAGGATGCCAAACATGATACCTACTTTATTATAAAACAGAGAGGTACGAGGTCATGATCACAAACATAATGAAATACACAATAGGATATTTATTTTACTCCAGAAAAATAAGTCATTATGAAATGTACAGTAAGCGGTAATATCACTAAAAGTGCAAGCGAAGCTAGAATGCTGGCAGCCTTTCTTTTACTTAGCTTCCTTTGCCTTAGCTTCCTTTGATTGTCAGAATAGATGGTGTAATGGTGTTGCTCGCTACACCAAATTAAATAATAATATATAGTCCTTAGGTCGCATACTTGTTTCCACATGTGTTTGTCTTATCGCTACGCTGGCGCCAACGTTATGCAATTAGGAAACTCATAAATCCCAAGAGTTTGACAAATTTATAAGAGTTATGTGACAGGCATATAAGTAAAGAAATAGCCATGAAATATGAGAAAATATTGGCACTGTAGTGTTCACATGCTGTATAGTTGAGGATCATAAAAAAGGGGATCAACGATAAAAAAACGAACCCTTGTCAGGTAGTAAGAGGTCAGGGGCGTTGCCTTGGGGGTGTTTTGACTGGACAGTCGATCTTAGGAGGCGGGGCCAGTCGGGTCCCAGGACAGCGTGACGTGGTAGTGGGGGTGTTGGATGTGACAGTCAATGTGGGGACGCGGAACCGGGCGGATGTCAGACAGTCGGTCTTAGGACGCGAAGGTTGGCAGATCTCGGGCACGCGTAGCGTGATAGTTTAGGAATTACGGAAAGAACGGTGTTGGATGAGGAGTGAATGTTGGGACGCGGAACCGAGCGGATCTCGGACAGTCAGTCTTAGGACGCGGAAGAGGCCAGTTCACGGGAACGCTCTAGCGTGGTGTTTCAGACAGTTGGTCTTTTGGCGCGAGAGAGATCGGACCTGGCCTAGCGCGTAAGAGGTTCGGTGTTGGTCGATAATTAGTGCTTAGTGATATCGAAGAACAAGGCGAGCGGCTTCAAGAGAAGGTGATCAGCACAGGGCAAGGGGTAAGTTTGGCAGTGACGCAGCTAATAGTCCGGTGAGTGTCTGTTATTCACTTTACTGTAATTTATTGCATGAACTGTATAACATTAATAACTCTGTTGTGTATCTATGTCTATATCACACCATATATATATACCAGGCTGACTAAAATATAAAGTTCTCTATGAGATATTGTACATAGTTATATTATCAATAACCGCGTGTACCATTAGTAGTGGTTCGTACCTTGTTGATGATGGATGTAAAGACGAGCGATGTATGATGGGAGTCTCCGTATTTGCGATCAGGTGGTAGAATGCAGGACTTTCACAATCGCTGTCTAAACCTGCGTACAGGCCAGTACATAGCAGCTGACAAGGTTTTAAAGAGCGAAAGAAGAGCCACCTGTCGGTCACGCGGTAGCAGTAAGACCTAATGCGGCTAACCTAGCGGCGATTGTAACGAGAGCTTCCCCGCAAACTATGCGCGATGGCTTAATACGTTTTAATTGACTATGTTTGTATGGGCTTCAATGTTGTGACTTGCGGCAAGGAGGCGTTTTGTGACATCAGTTCTGAGACTGTTACTGTACGTTCAATACTATACACTGGATATCGCTGAAATACTCGGCGCCGATAATACTATATGACTAATATACCTGGATCATGTTCTCCGTCTCCCTGGAGCTGCCGTCTCTGAGATACGCTGCCTTGTACTCAAGTACCAATATGTGAAGCATGAATATATGGAGAGTGATTTTGTGATGACAAACCAATACTAATGTATCACTGTCTTTAGTATTTTGATGACCACTTTCATTCAATTATAAGCGTTTACGTTTGGTAAATGCTGTCAGTAGAGGAATATAGAGGAAGGGACGAATTCCATAGTTCCTGCGCGGGCGTAGGGGCGCGGGAACCCTGGCCACAAATTACTTGGCGGGGCCAGGCTGAAATTGATATTTTAGACCCAGTTAGTAAGAAAACTAAAATTTTAATCAGCCTGGGGTCCATAGGATTCCGTTACAATGGTATTTTGGAAAAATCAGCAGCTATGTGATATAATAGCCTTTATCTTAATGACCTAACCGCAAAACAACATCAGGACTAACCTAATCAGTTTCCATCTCGATTTTCATCAGAACCAAATGAAACATGATAACGTTATAATTTGCGTGTATTAGTGTAACACGTAGCGTGATACCGGGTATTAATGCGATCTAATTGCCCCGCGAGCAGTAATGAGAACTGTGATTACTGAGCCAGGTACGCGGAACTGGAATGGTTTGATTTCAAAGCGGGGTGGGTAAACAAAGTATTTACCTATTCCAATACAATCCCAATAATGCTTCGTAACACTGTCTCGCCGTACTTAATAGTGCCGTAATGAAGGTTCCTTAGTAGGTGTCAAAGGACCTCTGTGTGTTAGATCTATGTCCCAGTGAGTCTTCCAAACGACGGGCAATATTTCTATAGTATCATTTTATTGCAACACATTATGCACTAGAGTAAAATACACATAAATGAAATATGCTATGAGTTGTCATACTATAATATAACTCACATTAGCTATATAATTCTCCTAAATACATTTTGGCCGCTGTTCGTAGCGATGAAATCATCATCAAAAAGTCAAGCACTGGTTGGCCCGATTCAAGGTCAAATCGTTGGTGATCTCGACGTGAGCTAACCAGTATGCTGAACAACGTGAAATTGATCTCTTGTCATTGCAGCAGCTCTGTATGCAAGGCTTCTTCTCAGAATAGCAGTGCTGATGGCAAACTAGCCAAAAAATTCCACAACCACTCTCTTAAGATCGACTGGATTGTTCGTCGACGGGATGATTCATTTATTTCCGTTTTCCCAACAGTCTTTCACCTACGGGCAGTTTGCCAACAAAAACTTTAATATACCTAGATCAGTTTTAATGAACATGCCTGTCAATATAGGAATTTAAACTTTCGTGGTCACTATCATTACTTTTTAATATTTCTACGGGATGTATTATGCCACGTACCTTTGAGCCATGTTCACGGATGTACTCAACATACATACATACATAGACTCACGCCTGTTTCCCGGAGGGGTAGGCAGAGACTACGGAACGCCATTTGCAACGATCCTGACATACCTCACTTGCTTCACTCAATCCCATCAAGTTTCTCATGCATGCTCTTCTGTTAAGGGTACTTCTGACTTGTCCTTTTTTCAGGATGTCTCCAATCTGGTCAGAGAACGTTCTCCTAGGTCTTCCCCTTTGTCCTGTCCCATTCACACTAGCCTGATATGTCTTCTTTGTCAGTCTATCGTCATCCATCCTCTCCATGTGCCCAAACCATCTTAACATGCCTTTCTCAATGCTTGTCACTACATCTTCTTTTACCCCACACCACTCTCGTATCACACAATTCTTTACTCTGTCGGTCAAAGACACACCACACATACTTCTCAGTGCTCTCATTTCTACAGCATTTATTCTACTTTCAAATCTCTTCTGCCATACCCAACTTTCACTACCATACATAAGGGTAGGCACTAACACACCTCTATGTACAGCCAAACGTGCCTTTTTGGACACGTTTTGACTGTTCATAAACGCCTTCAGAGTTCCATTCACACAATTACCTGCATTAACTCTCCTTTCAATATCTGCTTCATTCTTACCATCTCTTGTAAACAACGTACCTAAGTAAACAAACTCATTCACTTGTTCCACTCGCTGTCCATCGATCAAAACATTACAAGCCGTAACGCATTCCTCCTTTTAAAAAACCATAACTTTCGTTTTACTTACATTCACTTTCATTCCTTTCCTTTCTAACGCACGATGCATGATTGTTACCATCTCCTGCAACTCCTCCGTTGAAGATGCAAGTATAACCTGATCATCAGCATAAAGGAGGCATTTGACGAGTAACCCATTCATCCTTAATCCGCAGTCACTATATTTTAAATCTTGCAAACAACTGTCCATGAAGAGGTTAAACAGCCACGGCGACGCTACACATCCCTGTCTAACACCTTTATCGATGGTAAACCAGTCAGTGTATGCCCCGTATATCCTCACACAAGCTCTAGAATCCTCATAAAGGGATTTCAGAGCTCGAATGAGGCTGCTGTCCACCCCATTCATTGACAGCACCGACCACATTTCATTCCTCACCACTTTATCGTAAGCCTTTTCCAAATCCACGAATGCGCAATAGACCTTTTGACCTTTGGCCAAAAATTATCCGGCTATGCTTCGCAAGGAAAAAACCTGATCCGTGCATCCCATACCCTTTCAGAATCCCGCTTGTACATCCCATATTTTCTTGTCGGTCACTTCCATAACTCTTTCAATAAGTACCTTTGCATACAATTTGCCAACAATGCTGAGAAGGCTAATGCCTCTATAGTTTTTGCAGTCTTGTTGCGAGCCTTTTCCTTTATAAAGAGGCACAACTACAGCTGTGGTCCAGTCATTAGGTACTCGGCCGGTGTTCCAACACAAGTTATATAACCGCTGCAACTGACCAACTATGATGCCCTGTCCAGCCTTCAGCATTTCGACTGTAATCCTATCATATCCTGCAGCCTTACGTTCTTTCATACTTCCCAGTGCCTTCACGATCTCATCCACGCCAATAACACTTTCATCATTGCTATCATTACAATTCACTTCAGCTATCGGTGTCTCTATCGCCGTTCTGTCGAATAAACTTTCAAAATACTCTTTCCATCTCTTCAGCACGCACAATTCACCATTTACTATACTTCCATTCTCGTCTCTGATGGATGTGTGTTCTGAGGATTGAGTTCTTCCTCGAACTGCACGAACGGATTTCCAGAAAAACTTAATGTTCCTCTGGAAATCGTCAGATAATCTGCTATCAAACTCATCTTTCTTTTCCTCTTTTTTCCTTTTAACCATTTCTTTCACTATTGTTTTTGACCTAACAAACTCCTTTTTTGCTTCATCTATGTCTACACTCGTTGCTTTTCCCATTCTTTCATTTGCTCTGGCAGCCAACCAATCTGACTAAGCTTTCTTCTTCTCTGACACTGCTGATTGTACATCCTTGTCCCACCATGTATTCTTAACCTTTCGTATTTTCCTTCTCTTGATCATACCACATACTTCAGACGCTACACATACTACCTCTTCTTTAAAGGCCTGCCATAATTCTTCCATATCTTTTATGCCATCGAATCTCTCAAATCTTGCTATCAATCTTCGTTTATACTCATCTTTCACATCTTTCTCTTGTAGATTTTTAACTTTTATTCTTTCCAAGACCCTATTTTCATTATGCTCTCGGTGTCGCCATCCTTTAAAGAGCCCACTTATCCGGCTCAACACCAAGAAGTGGTCTGTGTGGATGCCGATGTACTCAACAAGCTTGCAACAGTGCCGAAATATCGGTCACTCAGAACAAAGGTAGGTGGTATATATCCCGTAGGCCTTTCAAGCTTCAGAATGTTTCACCGACTTATGATGAGTAGGCCTAGAATACTTTAGGGGTAAGTCGCTGAAACCTAATCCACAAAACCAAAACGCGAAACTTAGAGCGACCGCAGGCAGTTCAGACGAATACAAAACATACACTTTTTGATCCTAGAAATAAAATTGTTTGCTATTTCGTTAGTATTGCTGAAAAGAAATATTAACTAAAAATAATATTTGTGTACCCGCTTCCATCTAGTTTGTTGTCTCTCTAGCGGTGAGCGGCGGCAGTAATCTAGTTAACGTCATATTGACAGTAGTGGTCAGAGCTTTTTAGAATGGTGCCAGACCGCAGTGGAATTTCAATCATCGAGCTTTTGCCTGCGCTGTCGTGTTACAAATGCTAGTTTATGACTCTACGTGGTATTTTGCTGTGAGTTTTGCTGAATATGTCAATAAAGGTGTATTGTGATGATGAAGAAGTGGTTTCACATAAGTGTTACCACAAACCTAATGGAAGGAAAGAGGAACCCACCACGCACCCTCGAATTGACCACCCCAACTATTGCAATAGAAAAAGGTTGACAATATCGAACTCCTCTAAAAGGATAAGGGATATAGGAATGATATGGGTTCCAGGAAGATACCTGACTTGCAGTATCCCGCTGTATGCGCCGACTATTCTTCGACACGTGTTTCGCCTCTGCACACAGCGGGATACTGCAAGTCAGGTATCTTCCTGGAACCCATACCATTCCTATATCCCTTATCCTTTTAGAGGAGTTCGATATTGTCAACCTTTTTCTATTGCAATATTTGGGGTGGTCAATTCGAGGGTGCGTGGTGGGTTCCTCTTTCCTTCCATTAGGTTACAATGGAGTTCCGCCAAGTAACGCCTGATTCAATCAACTATATGTTACCACAAATTCTACTAGATTAAAAAGCAACAAAATATCAATTGGTTGAGTCGTATATGTTATGAAATTTAGTGCGGGCATCGAAAATTTTCTATTACGAAAATTAAATAACATTATATTTAATTCAATTTTACTACAGACTGCAATTTTTAAATAAAAATGCCATGAGGTGTGATAATAATTTAAGAGGACAATAGTTATTGCGGTCAGCGTATCATTACACACTCACTTCCAAGTAAGTCAAGATGACTGTTTAAGTGCCAGTTTGCGATTTATGAGAATTCAACAGAACTTATTCTCAGTTTCACCGCCTCTAAAAAGGGTTTTTCATTTAGATACATTTTAAGTTAAAAATAAACTTGTTAAACTCTGACAAATAATCTAACCATTACTTATCAGGGAGCAATACAACTGGCTCTTAGTATTGATTTTGTATGGAAATTTTCACATTAAAACCAATGAAAATTCGAAAATACTGACAGTATGTGTGAGTTGGATTAACCTCCAAAAATGCTAATTAAAAATCTGACATTGTTAATTGGCTACCTTAGTAATTTAAAAACTCAATGACTTAGAGAACCGGCGTAATCTCATAATCCCCTAAAGGTTTTACTTTGGGAAGCGGATCATCGTCAAGTATACTAATTTCCTTACCTTTGGACTGTTTTAAAGATATTTCGAGGGAAGGGTGTATTTAGTAGGTATTATTGTAGGGATGGCACGAGTGTTTCAGTTGTAAAAGGAAATATATAAATCTATTTTTATCTCAATTTTTTTTATTGGGAAGGAGCTACGTCCAGCAGCGTTCTACTACAGTCTGATAATGATATTATATTGCTGATGATGATTTTAACCCTCAGATGTTCGTATTGTTTTCATCACAAAACCGAAGGAATGATTTATTCATTGACGTAACTATATTGAAATCGTACTTTAGACTTATTTGTCATTTGAGCAATAAGATGTTTTCTACTCTAACTAAATTAATACTAAACACGAAAATATGACAAAAAGTCGACAAGTGGAACTTGGAGACGAAGATAAAAGCGTTTTACAAAAGCACCAGCCCTAACCTAAAGCCACTTCTACTTTGTAAAACTTCATTCTGAACTTATACAACAGCAGCGTGTGGGACAGTTGTTAGTTTATATTAGCCCACGGTCGGGCAGTGGACAACCGCACTGCACCCTACAGATAAATTACATGAATACCTTCTACTTCGAGTGAGCGTTTGAAGTTCGTCCGTCCAAGTTAGTTTTGAACCACTACTATGGGAAAATATAGGGGTTTTTTTTTATTCGCTGCCCATTAAGATTTTGGATTCCTACATTCAAACGTATTTTGGAATAAAATGTTTATTCATCATGTCAGCCTAGAGACGTCTACTGCTGGACATAGGCCTCTCACAAGGCTCCCCACACAGACCGATTTTGAGCCGGCTGCATCCAACCGCTTCCCGCGATCTTAACCAGATCGTCGGTCCACCTTGCGGGAAGCCTACCCTTGCTGCGTCGTCCGGCGTTTATTAGTGAGAATATAACTGTGTAATTTTCTGCAGGTTTGTTCTTGGACAATAACCCTAAAAATAGACATAAACAAAATTTGATTTCTAAATAAGCTTTATACATTTTAAATCTACATTCTGTAGCTCAAGATTTGTGGTTTGCATACTATATTTTAGAAATTTTATCAATGAAATAAATACATTGTATCATTATTTGATACATTTTAAAATGGTCAATAAATAGTGCCCGTAACTGTTACTATAATAGTCAACGTTACCGTAAACTTAGTTACGAGAACAGACACAATTGCCATATTAGCACTGGCACACGTACGAAACTTGTGGGTTTGAGTTATAGTTTATATTTCTTTCTGCAATAATCGGGTCTATGAGAAGGTAAGTTACTATCCAATGAAACAACAACGGGTATATGTATCCATACTAAGATCTTGATGTGACCGGCATAAAAATGTAGTAGATTCTTTTTACCGCAAGGACAGCTCTTTGTGTGATCCACAATAATTCTATGGATTGTGGGTGTTCTTGAGTCCGTTTGTTGAATGTATCTTTTACTCTACAGGATTTATTTGTAATGAAGGCATTACCTTTTAATAACAAATTAGACTTCACTCACAACTACCGTCGCGTTACGTCCGCTATTCTACACCTTTAGAGTGAGAATTTCTAAAAATCCTCTCTTATTACTCCCACTCCTTAAAAAACATACATGGCAAACAGCTTCTTGCGTCAAATAGTTTTGAAGGTACCTTGTCTGTCAATCAGACAGTAACGTAAGAACATAACATAACTTCACGCCTTTTGTACCGAAAGGGGTAGGCAGAGGTGATTGTGTGAGTGAGGATGTATTACACACCCACACTTCGCCAGTTATGTTTCGGTCCCAATGTAATAGGGGGCGAGCCTATTGCCGTGTACCGGGCACATCATTAAGCGAGCGATAATTAATTTATAATGCACACATACCTAACTTCGAAAAGTCACTAACGTAAGAATATTATAAATACAGAATTTAATTTCGCGCATGTGCTCATCTTAAGGCCATGATCGACGGGCGAGTAAAACCGCTGTTTTATGGCTCGTCGGTAAAGCTCGCCCGTGGATCATTGCAATACTGCGGTATTAAAAACCGACAAGCCCGAGCCTACAGTTTTCCGTGACAGCAGTAGCGAACAGACGCTACTTGTACACTTTTTTAATAATGGATTTGCTAACCTGTAGTCACGATTTCATAATAGGATTTATAAACGCCTTCAGAGACTGCCCTTGCTTATGGCAATGTACATTGAATGAGTACAAAAACAAAGGAACCCGTCTTAATGCCTAAAACACACTGTTAAAAGATTAAAAAAAAATACGAACCAAAAATAAATATAACTGATGTCAAGAAAAAAATAGAAAAAAACGAAAGTTACTGCAAGCATGAGGACGCGGTTGCGGTTCACACTCGAAAGTTTTGCTCGCTAGTCGATTAGCACCTACGAGCCGCGACTCCGCGAGTAAAAACCGTCGTCTCCAAAACCGCGGTATACGGCTCGACCGTCGATCACCCACTTTAAATTGTTTAGTAGTTAGACATTCTATCGTAAGCCCTTGTGTACAATTTAGCGACGACGTAGCTATACACCTATAGGCATTGCCTTGCAACACCGTCTTTAATAAGTGGTCGGTCTTTAACCTGGTGCCGGCATAACGATATCGAATGAAAGGTTGCACCAGATCACAGCGGCTGATCAAAGCCTAAATATTAAGCTTCCGATAATTAAAGGGCTGTTTCATCTTGGTACCCTTAGTGGATCAGAATACTTCGCCTGCGGTCAAGGTTTTCATCAAATTGGATTAATTAGATTTGCTGCTTCAGAGCCAGTAGGGTGTTTAAAATTAATGATTAAAGGCCAATAGGGTTTTGTAAGCCGACACCCTTTTTTTTAGAAGAGACAGGGAAAGAGGCTAAGAACTTCAGGTTTTCTCTCTATAACTAGTATTTTCGAATGGCCATCACTGGATTCTAAGATGTGTAGATAGCAGCTTACTAGCGTCACGTTTGCAATCCATAATGGGGGCGTACCTCCGATTTAAATGAGTGCTTACTAATAGTTATTTTTATACCTCTACGAATCAAAGTGAACTTATCTCTCTATCCCTTTTTTTCTCTCGTGGACTCTAGCTACTATGTGGTTCAAACATGGCAAAACGAGGATTTATTTTGCGAGATTCGTAAGCGTATAATATTAAAACTCCTTTTTTGTCAGGTCATGTATGGCTTAAAGATTTTCGGGGTAAACGTTCCGAACTCTTTGAAGGTATTTTCTATTCATGCGCAGGTGCGGATTTATTTTTTCTTATAAAAAGATTTGTGAGAAAATGTAACCCGGGGCGGGCCTAACCCCGTGTGAAGGGACTATCGATATTTGATGAGATCTGCGTGTAACACAGAGTTGTAGATACTGCTTGAAACGAATGTTCAGATAATTGCGAAGCTCGGTTTAAAGACATTTATTCTCAAAAAGAACTTACAAGAGTTCACTTACATGAGAACTTAAACTAAAACTTAAAATTAGGTAACATTTCTTGCTGACGCCGATGGTCCAAAGATTCATTTGATGGTATACAATATTGAAACTTTTTTAGTAATTACATTAAATTTATGACTTAGATCAGTTTGCAACTGTAATTATATGTAGGTATAACTTCATATTCAAGTCTTCGAGAAACCCAATTGTTTAAGATAATCACAAAAGACGATCCTTTTACATTTACAATTAAAACCTGACTAACCTATAATATCTAGCATAGGTATGTACATCCCACACCAGCCAAACCGATATCAATGTAAACAAGATTTTAGGTAAGTAGATACACACTTTATTTATTTTTTTATTTTATTTTATTTTATTACATAGGTACAGCAACAGACTATAAACTAATACATCTGTCCACATATTATGCAATACACCATACTTATGCCTATAGTCCAATTATAGCTATACACAACATTTGTTAATAGTTAAAGCGCAAACAGAAAAATATGAGAATCTATGAACATTACAGACTATTTAGTACTTTATTTATTTGATTTACATTCTTCATATAAGAGATGTTTGAATGTATTATATGTGTTGTGAAAAATGTCGAACCTGGAGCATATAGCGTTATACTGAGAGCACATTCGCAAGATCGGACTATTTTGAGACACGTTGTTATTGCTAATTGGTACTTATAATAAAGAGTTGCGGGATTCGTACGGACCTCACTGGAACCTTAAAACTTATCTGGCCAACAAGTTGACTGTCGAGCGAACCATTCACAATTTTGTGTAGAGTGCACATGTCGCTTATCCATCTCCTCTTCTCGAGTGTCAGAATTTTAAATTTACAGAGTCGTGTTTCATAGTCCGGTAGTTTACGCCTTAAGCCGAGCTTAGAAGATAGAGCCCTAATAAAACGTCTCTGGACTGATTCTATCCGGTCTATGTGGATTTTATAGATTGGGGCCCACACTGATGCACAATATTCAAGAATGCTCCGTACTAAACTGTAGTATAATGTTATAAGAGAGCTTTCCTGTCGGAACGGTCTAGCAATGCGAAGTGTAAATGACAACATTCGATTAGCTTTATTGCAGATATGGTCAAAATGAGGTTTGAATGATAAAGTAGAATCAAATATGACCCCCAAATCACGTATCTCCTTAACTCTTTGTATAGGTACTCCTTCCTTTAATGTGGTATGAATATTCAAGTAGTTTTTTATTTTTTGTAAATGTTATGATTTGACATTTGTTTATGTTGAGTGACATTGAGTTTTCCACGCACCAGTCTGCTATTGTGTTTAAATCAGATTGAAGATCTTCGCAATCGTGACAGTCAGCAATAGATTTAAATATTTTTATGTCATCTGCGTAAGCTAGACAGTTACTAAATATTTTTTCTAAAAGGTCATTTATAAATATCAGAAACAGTAGCGGACCTATATTGGACCCTTGTGGGACACCAGTACTTGCTAGATTAAATTATATGCAAATCTAAAATCGTTTAATAATCAAGTGATCATGTATTCATGATGTAATGTTTTAAGCTTTGTGTAAATTTGTTTATAGACTGTAATTCTCTAATTTCTTTAGGTAATTTGTTGTATATTTGTGCACCTTCAAAAGTAATATTTCTTTTGCCGTATTCGGTTCGAGGTGTAGGTAAACTTAATTTATCCCTGCTTCTGGTGTGATATTTGGGGCTCCTTTTATTAAAATAAATGTTAGAATGGATTGTATTTAATTCAATTTTCTTGATTAATATGCATATTTTATATTTATATAGTTTATCAATATTTAATAATTTGGTTTCCTTGTATAATTCAATAGTAGGTGTTAACTAATCATAATCTAGTAGTGTTTTGATAACCTTGTTTTGTGCAATTTGTAAATCTTTCAAATTGGTCATGGCGGCACATCCCCAGACCTCTATTAGATATTCTAAATGTGGCTTTACAAGAGCATTATAAATAATGTGGCAAACTTTTAAAGGGATGCATCCTCTTATTCGATGTAAAGCACCTGCTAATGAGATGAGTTTAGAACGCACATATTCAATATGAGCCCTCCAAGTTAATTTACTGTCTAATAGCAGTCCAAGGTATTTTTCCTGGTCCGACCTTTGTATTGTTATTTCGTTGATTTTTACATACATAAATACATACATAGACTCACGCCTGTTTCCCGGAGGGGTAGGCAGAGACCACGGAACGCCACTTGCAACGATCCAGACATATCTCTCTTGCTTCATTCACTACCATCAGATTCCTCATGCATGCTCTTCTGTTCAGGGTACTTCTCACCTGCCCTGTTTTTAGGATGTCTCCAATTTGATCAGAGAACGTCCGCCTAGGTCTTCCCCTTCGTCCTGTCCCTTCCACACTTGCCTTATATATCTGCTTGGTCAGTCTTTCGTCATCCATCCTCTCCACGTGCCCAAACCATATTAGCATACCTTTCTCGATGCTTGTCACTACATCTTCTTTTACCCCACAACACTCTCTTATCACACAATTCTTTACTCTGTCAGTCAGAGAGACACCACACATACTTCTCAGTGCTCTCATTTCTACAGCATTTATTCTACTTTCATGACTTTTCTGCCATACCCAACTATCACTACCATACATAAGAGTAGGTACTAACACCTCTCTAAGCACAGCCAAACGTGCCTTTTTGGACACGTTTTGGCTATTCATAAACGCCTTCAGAGCTCCATTCACTCTATTACCTGCATTAACTCTTCTTTCAATATCTTCTACATTCTTACCATCTCTTGTTAACAGAGTACCTAAATATACAAACTCATTCACTTGCTCCACTCGCTGTCCATCGATCATAACATTACAAGCCGTAACGCATTCCTCCTTTTCAAAAACCATAACTTTCGTTTTACTTACATTCACTTTAATTCCTTTCCTCTCTAACGCACCATGCATGATTGTTACCATCTCCTCCTGCTGATTTTTAATGGTGTAAAATTGGGTATCTTTTTGATTTTTGCGCAAAATATCATATATGATGTTTTATAGGTATTTATGGTTAAAAGATTGTGCCTGAACCAAACTTGTAAGACGTTCAAATCATTTTGTGCTTGCGTTACAATGTCATGTATTGAATGAGCAAAGTATAAAAGACATGTATCGTCGGCATATAGTGTTATTTGACCTTTCAAGTTTATGTAGCTGATGTCATTGATATAAATAAGGAACAAAAATGGGCCAAGAATTGAGCCTTGTGGGATACCATATTAAATTTTTTGAAGCTCACTCACTTGATCTCTTATCTTTACCACTTGTGATCTGTTGTTAAGGTACGATTCAAACATTTGGTGTGCTATTCCAGTGATACCTAATGTGTAGAGCTTCTCCAGTAAGATTTTATGGCTGACGGTATCAAATGCTTTTTTTAGGTCAATAAATATACCTAAAGCTATATGTTTCTTATCTATATTGTTTTTTATTTCAGTAACGAGATCAATTGTAGCCGACAAGGTGTTTGACTTAGGTCTAAATCCGTACTGATGCTTGCTTAAAAAATCTATATCATTCAAATAATTATTCAATCTCCTATGTAAAACTTTTTCAAAAAGTTTGGACATTACTGGTAGTACTGATATTGGCCGGATTTGTTTTTATTCCAGATTTATATATCGGAGTGACTTTAGCTAATTTTAAACTGTTAGGGAATACACCGTTTGCAAGACACTTATTTACACAGTCAGTCATATGATCTACAATTAGGTTCTTAATGAACTTCAAGCTTTTAATATTATTCCATCTATGCCAGCACTTGTATTGCGGTCAAGGTCGTCTATAATTTTGCTTAACTCTTCTGAAGTGCAAGGATTAAAATTTATTGTGATTATTTTTATAGTTTAGAGCTAAAGTATTAGATGTGCAATGGCCATGCTTTGTGATTATTTTATTAGCTAAATGTAGAGAAAAATGTATTAAAACTATTACAGATTTCAGTGGGACTATAGACTTCCCGTGAATCTATAATAAGTTTAGGCGGAGTGCAGCGTTGTGTGTTTTTGTTAGTCGCTAAGTTATTTACATGTTGCCACGTTTTCTTAGGTTTCTTACAGCTGTCATGAAATATTTTTGTATAATATAGTTTTTTAGAATTTTGAATTAATTTTAATGTTTTGTTACGCTGTCTATTGTATTTTAACCGAATTTCATTATTTTCCGGGTTAGTTTTAAAAAGCCTACACAAGTGGTTACGGTTATTTATTTCTTCTATAATATTTTTATTAATCCATTCTTTTTGAGGTAGGTTTAGAATTTTTATTTTATTTATGGTGCTTTTAGAAACATGATGTGTAATAAAATCATTAAACAGATTGTATTCATTATGTATATTACAATAGCTAGCCTCGCTGACACTCTTGTACAATGCCGAGTATTCGACTGCTTTATACATATATTTCTGTTTTGCAGGTGACTTATGCTTCATTAGTTCTAAATAAAGTTGATTATGATCAGACATGGCCGATTCTAATAAATAAAATTTTAGTTCCTGATTATATATGTCTGTAGAAATATGATCTATAATAGTATTAGTAGTAGTGGTTCTTCGTGTACAATATTTTGTGTCCAAACTGTTTAGTATCGTGTAACCCGTGCCAAGTAATGTATCTGTATACTTTTTCAAAGAGATATCCTTTTGTAATAAATCTATATTGAAGTCGCCAAACACAATCGACCTTTTATTTGACAATAATTGCAACGAATAGTCATCAAGAAAGTTTCGTAAATTAGTATCTCCGCGTTTGTAAACCAAACCTATATTTAGTGAAAAGTTGTAAATGTGTATCCATAAGTAGTTATTACCATTATAGTATTTGTCCTGTATTAAATTATGTTTTAAACTATTATGAACAAATATCGAGACACACCCCCCACCTCTGCGGTCAGTTCTATAATTATAATAGTGGGTATACCCATTAAGTTTTAGAAATTTAGCCTCAGATTCTGTCTTCACCTATGTTTCCGTTAACAAAATGACATGCACTGTATTACATATAGAACTTAGTACACACTTTAGCTCATCAAATAGTCCTGGTCGTAAAATACTTCTTGCGTTTGTATAAAATAAATTAAGATAGGAGGTGCATTTTAGAATATCACTATAATTATCCAGCAACGAGTATTTAATCTCAGAACTACTATCAATAACACTTACTGTGGATACACTTTGTAGTAAGTTTTTGCAATGTGTTTTACAATTTTCGGCATTCCTTTAATATACTTAATAATAAGATCCGTTTCGCCCGCTTGCTTTTTCTGTTCGTAGATCTTTTATGGTACGTAGCTGCATAGGTGTTTGATCTGGATATATACGTGTACTACCGCTGAGTTTCGATCTGTTGCGTAGAATCATTTGAGCCTGAGAGTCAAAAGTTGCTTTTATAGGGCGGTGTTTGCCTTCTACGAATTTACCCAGCCGTATAATTTTTGTTGGTATAGAACAATCCATAATGCACATATTTAGTAGTTCCGAAACTTTTTGTTTGTCATGTTCACGACGCGTAGAAATATCTTTATCATTTATTTCATCAATACCCACAATAACAATATTCTGTTGGCGTGTATAGCGTTCTCCGAGTTCGAGCAAGAGGTCATCGTAACATGAGAAGGGCGTTTTTTCCTGTGATGACGAAGGTTGATTTTTGAGGGCCTGGACGTCATAATCTAATATGTCTACCCATTCTTGCATCTTTGCTGTTTGGGATTGAATCGTTTCAAGATGGTTTTTCATTTTATTTTGTTCTATGGTTGCTTGTAGTGGTTTTTATAGACGTAATTTCGCTTTTTATTTTCGCTATTTCTGAGCAAATTTTAGCTGTTTTGTCTTGTAATGACGTTTTCAGGTCAAGCATCATATTCATCATTTCTTGACGTAAAGTCTGAATTTCGCCTTTTAGGTCAGTATCACGTTCCGGATGCTTTCTTTTTCTTTACGCGATGTTTGGATCGTCGTGATATAATAGACGCAAGTCAGAGAAAGAACTGCTCCCGCTACCGCTCTTGTGCTTGCCGCTATTCGGTGATCGTAGTGTGTTCATCCTTATCGCTCAGTGACAAAGTCCGCGTGCGCATATAACAAAAATATATGGTCTATCTCTTTTACTCGAGGGGGTGCACGGGCTGCGCGGGCTGTTACGCTCGATCACTGCACTGCACAAAACTGTTTTTTAAGTTGATAAGAATAAGCTATAATTTGGTTTCCACTTTTGTTTATTTTACATTGCGATCCTACTATAAATAAGTTAACACGTCCACTCTCCACGACCATCGACGGTGGTGTCCGAAGTGGAAGCTTATATGTTATTATTATGATTATTACGATAGGATATAAGCGACACGCAGCAACGGTTAGTGTATGTAGCATAGTCTCTCTCAAGGTGAACTATCTTGTTGGGATCACGGGAAGCGGTTGAAAGCGTATGGCTCTAAATCGGGCATCGGTATCGTCTCAAAAGGCAAAGGCCTACTAGCAAGTGACCTCTCTAGGCTGAGATGAAGATACATTTAAAATAGCAATAATGAATTGAAAATTAAGTAAAATATGTACTACACTAAAGGCATACTTGTGTATAGCTTTCAAAGCCCATGAGTATTGTCTCTGTCATTTTAGATCAATATAAATCATCATCATCAGCCTTTAACAGTCCGCTGCTGGACTAGGCCTCTCTTTTGAAAGGAGGAATTGGCCTACTATACCACGCTGGCCAAACGGGTTGATATAGGGTTTGTATCAAGTTTTCCTTCTCTTACAGTGATGTTCTCTGCATAATATGCTCCCTCTGTCGGCTCTTACGACACCCATGGGATGATATGGGGTGGTGACAATCCGTATTCTTAATCCGTCACCACACGGACATACAATATAAATAGATATTATCAAATCTTAGAGATTCATGTGTACAAAATATTGACGTTGGTAGCTGCATTTCGTACCAATTTCTGTAAATAAACAAGACTGCCATGATATTGCATACAACATCAATCCAAATATCACTTCGCATCCAATATTTGGACTCAGAATTTCTGCACCAAAAGTCAGCGATATATTCAGCGCGAGACGATAGTCGATACTACTCATCGTATATTGAAACAAGCCTACTCTAATAAATATTCGAAATGATTATCGCGTACCGTATCCGCAGAGTAAATAATTTATTTTACTATTTTCGGAGTGGACGATATGCATGTCTCTAAAGGACTCAAACTGACTCAAAGTCTCATATTGGGAAGGTATTTTCTTGTTTTTAGCTATTGTAAAACATAATCTATATTTCGATAGTTTCCCTAAACTAGTCTAGATAGCCAGATAAGATTAAAGTAGTGAATGACCTACACTGCGTGGCGAGTGGCTGCAACATTTTTGTCAATTATATTCCTGTCTACCTTTCCTGCCTGCCCCATGTAAATGTGACAATTGAACAATTTGCAAATGCATGATAAGGATCGTCTGGTGGTCCTGAAATTAAGGACTATAAGAAAAGATTTTGTTATGATCCACAGTTTTATAAAGACTGCCATATTTAACTGAAGTTTCGTCTAGGAAAACCGTGTTATTAAAAAGTAGATTTTGACACGAATACTGCCGCAAAAGTTTAAAACTACATATATTCTGTGTAGACTTTTGAGTTTAAACTACTTATACATTAGCTAGCTATCCTATGCGCAAAAATTTCCCATGAGCTAAATAGCAGACTAATCTGGTCTACCCACGATCGCGATCAATATACGCCCATCGAAACGTCGGTAAAAAAGGGGTATATTTAAAATAAATACATTAGTTAACTTATTATACTGTATATAAATCACGAAACTTTGAGCATCATAGCACTTCAACATACCCATACATAACGTGCAATTACCCAAACAGTTGTTTTACAAAAAATGCGGTTACGCCGACATTGAATAAAACGCCAGTATAACTTACACCGATAAATAAGTTTAAGTTATAGGTACCGGCATAACGGGACGGGATAAAAAGGATTTTCTATACTTTCCGCGAACGCACGTGATCCAAGTACGGATTGTATACCGAAGAAGGCGTATTACTTGGAAATACACGGATTGAAATTACAGCCGGTGCTTTTCTTCAACATTTCTGAGTTAGTTATGAAATGTATATGAATTCGTACGAGGTAAAAGATTTTTGCTTTTTTGCAGTGTAGAGACACTCGAAGTAGTCGACAAATATATAGCTGTAAGGTAGGTCCAACTTCGAGAAAGAGGTCAATCATCGAATCCAACTCGGTTGGGCAGCGTTCGAGAAACTTCGGCATATCTTCACGTCCGATATCTCGCAGTGTCTCAAGATGAAAGTCTTTGACCAGTGTGTGTTGCCAGTGTTGTCATATGGAACGGAGACTTGGCCGCATACTATGGGTCTCATTAGGAAGCTCAAAGCACTCAGAGGGCGATGAAGAGAGCTATGTTCGGAGTTTCCCTGCGAGATCGAACCAGAAATGAGGAGATCTGCAGGCAAACCAAAGTCCCCGACATAGCTCTCCAAAATTTCAGTCTCAAGTGATAGTGGGCAGGACACGTAGCCAGAGGAACCGAAGGCCGTTGGAGCAGAAAAGTTCTGAAGGGGCAGCTACACACCGGACGACGTAGCACAACAGAGGTAGGCCTCTCGCAAGGTGGACTGACGATATTTTTGGGATCGTGAGCAGCGGATGGAAGTGGGTGGCTCAGCATCGGTCCATGTGGAGAGCCTATGTGGGTGAGGCCTATGTCCAGCTGTGGACGTCTTTCAGGTTATATGATGACTATGAAAAAGTAAAGTAGAATCGCCTTTTGTTCTGCTCTAGACGCGTCTAATGGTTAACACAAGCTGCGGCCACGGAAGATGACTAATTCCGAGATCTGCCGCCATGACGTCATCATTCCCTACCCTATGCTGAAAAGTCGGGGCAAATAAAGTCTAACAGTATTTATTATGTAACCGATCGAAAAGCTGGCGTCGATACGTCACAAAATGTTAAATCAGCAACGTAGAAGCGTCACGCAGAGTGAGCATAGCATTTGGAGTTGGGACGCACCGTAGATTTCATTTATTTTATACAATTTAGCGTCCGTAGTTACTAAGGGCAAGTACAAGACACAACTCTTTAATCGTTAAGAGTTGAGGAATGGTATATCATCAGCTTACCTTAATTACTTGATGGAACACACTAACCCTTCTATGTTGTATATATTAGCAATATATTTAAGCAATCCGCTTACTTCTAATCGTTGAAGACTTCTGTCTACCATCATCATCAGCTCGGCAATATTACTCAAAAATTATATTAAACTCATATGTACGTTTGCTTAGAATATTATAAAGTTGTCCTCGATTTCTTGAAGATTCATTTCTGATTTTGTGACAATGCGAACACCTTAAAAGTGTGCCCTTTCAAATAAAAATTATATTGCAAAATCAGTTCACGAATGCCGGAGAAATCGTTGATATCGTACTTTTTTGAAGTTTGTACAAAATTATTTTCCTCCTTGTGTCGTATTCTTCTGTATTGATGGTCATGATTTCCCTTCTGATTACTTCCTCTCATATGGTCTTTCCACAAAAAAATCTATCTCTGGAAAATATACACGTTTCGGTAAAGTTATCTTTCTTATTTATAACTTCAAACATGAAATGTTGAAAAAAAGAAAATTGACTTGAGTCTTACTCATCGGTACCTGTCATTATATTCGCCCGTACATCCCCGCTCCTCAAACCAGAAAGCACTCAGAGCCTCAGAGCCGCGCACTTATTTGAGTCCATGAACCGATCGCCCCATTCACCGGCTAAGTAACCGCGTGATTTAGACCGCGCAAGGACGTGTGTTCGACAAAGTGACCCGCTTTGATATTTTAAAGGGAGGTTATTACTGCTAAGCTGTCTTGGGTATTCTGATCCCTCCATTTTCCTCCATCCTTTCTGGCTGGTGAAGGTTTATTGGCAGTAGTTCTACTTGACCTATATTTAGGGTGCTTCTACACGGCACATGTAGCTTGAGCATGTTGAGGCACTTGCGCGGGTTATATGCACCGTAAAAATATCGTTTAAAAAGATGTGCGGGTCCAGCGACTCGAGCATGTACCAATGCGAGCCACCCGCGCAAGTAATTCGCGTGCTCTGCGGCGCGCGCGGGCACTCGCGCATGTTACTTGTTAAAATTACATTTTTAATGTATGATTATAAAAGAATTTTCGTTCGTCGAGATATTTTGACGCGATTTAAGTCATAAAGCTACCGCGCGACTAGCACGCACATGTACCTAGCTCTTGACCACGAACAAATAACTTGTACACACAGCTTGCGCAAGTAGCCCGCGTCTTTATTTGCTCCAGTTATTTGCACCACGTACAAGTACAATCGAGTAACTTGATCAAGTAGCTTGCGCACATTACTCACGCGTATAACCCGCATCTTTACTTGCTCCAGCTACATGCACCGTGTACAAGCACCCTTAAGCAATTGATGGGAATTGGATTAAAAACGTACTTATCTTAAAATCTGCTTAACCTTTTTTGCCAGATAGACAAAGATCTGGGCAATTAATCTGATCTGATAACCCTCTTTGGTCACTTAAGTAGATAAGGCAAGACATTAGTTTGATCAAAAATGCGTATCAAAAATCAGTACCTAAGTACATTGAGTTTAGCAAAATTAAGTATAGTGAAGAAAATTATATCCCAGAAATTAAACAAGCTGACCAGTGTCTTTAAAGTTGAAACTGCCCAGGAAAAAACACATTTTATGTACGCAAACTTACACAGCACCCACCCTAATAATTACTGAATTCTAATAACAATAATTTTCTAGTTGGTCCTATCCTTGAGCGTCTATATTTTCTTTAACAACATGTAACACATATGAAGAGGTATAAAACGTTGAGTTGAATCTAAAATAAATTGTAGATAATGTTTTCACTATAGCAGGTAGTAACAGGACTTTAATATTATTTCAAATAACATCAAAACTATAAAGTCTTTGTGTTAGACATACGAAATAGTTATTTTAGTAAGGGATTGTGTGTGTTAAGGGCGAAAGGGTTGCGTCACAAAGCTACCTCAACCCATCTGTTAGTAGGTACCCGGAATCTACTGTGTTTTATACCTTTTTTTTTTTTTTTTTTTTTCGAGGTGGAAAATTCCTTCGGATCTCCGACTCTTGGGGGAAATAAGAGCCGGAGTATGTGGTGTTTCCACCAAAAACCACCTCGACTTCCGCCATGTACCCGTGTGTCGGAGGGTGGGGCATCACCAAAGCACTCGTCGCCACACTCCGACGGGTATTGGCCCGCCAGATGGTCAGGCGGGCCCCGAACAAAACCCCCTTGGCGACGGATTAAGATGTTGGACTCCGCCGCCAAAACGCCCAGCGGCCGCAGAGGATAGGGAGGACGGCAACGCAACACCGCATCTCCTCTTCCTCTGCGGCCCCACCGCGACGTATCGAATGGTGCGCCCCCATTTGGTCGCGGGAGATAGGGCGCGCGGCAACGCAACACCGACACGTCTCTCCTCCCGCGACCGCACCCGACTGCGAGGGACAGACAGAACTGTCCTCCGCACCCGCACCGTTGGACGCATCCTGCGCAGGCCCCTCCAGGCCACGCGGAGCGTCCCCTCCTGGATCCCTCTTAGCTTCACCGCGGGTGACCAATCCACGGTTACTGAGCCCCCCCCACCACGACAAGGTGGAGATCCCACGGGGGGGACTGTGTTTTATACCTGCATTGTAATTGGTCTTTTGAGTTGTAAGGTCTCTATTTATATAAAATGCTACTTTTTCAAGGTAGTGTTTGTGATTTTTTCTATATTCAGTGACTCATGAGACATAGTTTTTCACTCTTGATACTATGCAGTGAAAAAATGGTTGTATTTTTTTCAGATACCTTTAGGAATACAGGCGGGTTGTACAGGGTTTGATGTTATAATTCCCGTCCTTTCGCAAAGATGCCATGTGTGTGGTGACAAACTGCCCATGTCTGTCAAGAATATAATGAGGATGATTTTTTAGATCCCACGTAATAGGGGGCGAGCCTATTGCCGTTTGCGGGCACAACACCAGACTCCGGGCTGCTACTGAGTATTCGGAAAAACCCAGTAACACTTTTGCCCGACCCGGAAATTGAACCTGGGACCTCCGATCAGCAGTCGCATACGCTATCCACTGGACCACGGAGCCAGTCTGTTCATAATTTAATACGCAAATAACTTCGAAAAGTCATTGGTGCGCGTCGTGTATTCGCACCGGATACCTTTTGCATATGAATTCGTCGGTCTCTCCACTAAGCTATCGCTGCCTCCCAAAGATACTATTTGCTTTGTATAATTTCCTTAGTCACTTCTTACCCACTCACATCTCTGGCATTGAATTTGCGACAACCTCAGCCTTCACATAAAATAATCTAGTTAAAAGATGTTTTTCTGTAGGAATGTTATATTGAAGAGGGACAACACTTAATACTATAATTATTCTTCAGAATATTTTTAACTACCTAACTAAGGCAAGCTCTCAATATAGCATCCCACCTCATCACTCAGTTTTAAACTCTTATAACAGTGTTTAACTTCTTGAAACTTCATCTAAAGTACCTCCGACATCCGTTTAAAATTAGATTATCTGATAAAAGCACCGTCTTCTCGTCCTAATTCAACACTGAGTGCCATTATCATCATCTATATGTATAAAATTCATGCGTCCTGACTGACAGTCAACATACAGCCGAAACTATTGGGCTCAGGAAGCTGAAATTTGGCATGTACCTCTGTTCCTTGGGGACCGTGCGGGTGCATTAAGAAAGGATTTCCCAAAATACCGACACGATCGGGCACAAACAGTAAATTTGAAATAAAATGTGCGGGCATTCTCTAGTCTTATAATATGCTAAATGAGCCCGCGGTTACACCTGCGTTATTTAAGGCTACTGCTCTGCTCCCGTGGCTCATAGCGTAATGTTATAGTCTATATCCTTCCTCGATAAAAGGGCTATCTAACACTGAAAGAATTTTAGAAATCGGTCCAGTAGTTCCTGAGATTAGCACGTTCAACCAAACAAACAAAAAGCTTCAGCTTTATGTATTAGTATAAGATATAAAATTACTTATCCTTACTGACATCATCACAGAGCTCAAACTACTGACGTTCAGAAAACATGAAATTTGGACAGTGAATTAATTATACATTTAAAGTAGGCCATTAAGCCTTTAATATAAGGGAGAATTTCTTATATTCCACCCGATTTACAGATTTAAGGTGACTGTTAGTCTATTACATAGGAGTTATACGAATAGGTGGTAATGACACGAATAATGCCGGCTCTCTAGTCACTCGAGGTTTAAGTATGGAGTTGATTTAGGGCAAGATTATCAACTAAGTTTTCGTCTTAAGACTTTGGTAATGTAACTGATATGGTGTATTTGTAATTTACATACATACATAGACTACGGAACGCCATTTGCAACGATCCTGACATATCTCTCTTGCTTCATTCACACCCATCAAATTTCTCATGCGTGCTTTTCTGTTTGTTTATGTTTTTTGTTCGTAATTTTTTTTGTAATACTATACCATGTTTCACTTCACATTCGTGAAGTGTCGAACCGAAAATATCAATCTTGTCATCCTATTAGAAATGCGACTTAACCATTCGATTTGGTCATACGAGTTTACTCACGCTACGCGCAAACTCAAACTCAAATATGTTTATTGCCATAAAAATGTTTAAATTTTTTGGACACGTCAGAAGGTCATACAAATAAAAAAAATAAAAAAGTAACTTTAAATGCATATTAAAATAGTTGAGCATTGTAAAAAAATACCTGTTCAGAAAGTAGAGCCTCGTGAGAAGAATCAGGCAAGAAACTCCGGGCCGCTCTTTTCTTCGTCTTGATTCTATACAATTTAAAAACTTAGTAACTACATTGAATTTCTCATAGGTATATGAGTTGGTGTGTCTATAATGTTGTTGTCAATTAATAAGGTTTCTTTAATAATAATATAAAAGTACTAAACTAGCATAAAAAAGACACAATAACTCACACTCACATGAAACTTAACACTAATCAAACATAAATAGCCTGTGGGACCGAGCAAATTAATCCCAAGCATTTTTGTCTTCAATATAATCTAGCACTGAATAGTACCCTTTTTGACAAAGTTTACGTTTTATAACCTTTTTGAATTTATTAAAACTTAAATTTTGAATATTGCTTGGCACTTTATTGTAAAAGCGCACACATTGGCCTTGAAAAGATTTGTTTATTTTCTCTAGCCGGGTAGCCGGCACTACTAGCTTACTCTTATTTCTAGTATGCAAATTGTAGATATCACTTTTCTTTGAGTATGAGGCCTTGTTTTGGAATAAATATATTAGGTTGGAATAAATGTACTGGCTTGCAACTGTTAAAATGTTTATTTCCTTAAATTTATTCCTTAACGAAGCCCCATAATCCAAATTATAAATTGCTCGAATAGCTCTTTTCTGCAAAACAAAGATGGTCTCAATGTCGGCAGCATTTTCTCACAGGAGAGTACCGTATGACATTATTCTATGAAAATAGCTATGATATACAAGCCTGGCAGTGTCAATGTCAGCTAACTGGCAAATTTTCCTGACTGCGTATGCTGCAGAGCTGAGTCTATTCGACAATTTACTAAAGTGTGGTACCCATTGCAGCTTAGAATCTAGTGTAATGCCTAAAAATTTGGTGTTATCCACAAGATCCAATACATCATCCTTAACCTTTACTGAGGTGTTCAATTGTTTGACGTTAGGCATCAAAAATCGAATACATTTAGTTTTAAGCCTATTTAAAAGCAGGTTGTTAACCTCAAAGCAGCGAACCACCTTTGAGATAGCAATGTTTACATCGTCCATATCAATTTGTTGTCGTTTTAATTTAAATAAAAGTGAGGTATCATCAGCAAACAATACTATCCCGTGCTTGTCATTAACGAGGTGTGGTAAGTCATTTATATAAACTAAAAATAAAAAAGGACCGAGGATTGAACCCTGTGGGACGCCCATTTCGACTACAGACCCATGCGAATGCGTCCCGTTGACATCAACTCTCTGAATGCTATTACCCAAATATGAAGTAAGAAGATGCAGAGCAGAACTACTTAAACCATAGTGATGTAATTTCCTGATCAATGTATCATGTTCTACACAATCAAAGGCCTTGGACAAATCACAGAAGACACCTAAAGCATCATGTGAATCCTCCCAGGCATCCAAGATATGTTTTACAAGCTCAACACCGGCATCGGTCCTGGAGCGCCCCTTTGTAAAACTAAATTGTTTAGAGTGTAGAAGCTCGTTGTTATTAAAATAACTTTAAAGTTGGTCTAGTATGGTCTAAGCGCAAAATATAAACATAAAATAAACCCTTATTAATCCAGCAATTTGCAAGGAATTGTTGTTAAAATAACTGTAATTATATATTATTATTCTTCATCCACATAATTATTTCGTGTTAATAAACTTTATTTCAGCTTCTGTGCTAAAAGTTCAGCATAATAATTATTTTCTAATGTGGAACAACAAAAACCGCACACCATTAAATGCTCCACGTCGCTTCCTACTCCAAAATAATTTAAGCAATGCAGTACCACCATAGTTTCAGGAACAACATACGCACTGGTTTTCAATCATTATTTCGTATTTCAAGATGCATGAAATTCATTTCGATCTAAGGCTTCGTAGAAAAAATTCTAACAATTCAACAAATTATAATGGTGCTGATACATTTGAGCATTTACTTGTAATGAGTATTCTCGCCAAGATTACAAAACAGAAAAATAAACGAATGTATTTTCTCGAGCATTCTTACGATCAGTCTGAAAACAACGGTAGGAGCATACACGAACGTCCTGGTGTACATTTTAGCGAATTGACAGAAAATTTTCTTTGACGTTTTTGCTGATTAGAGCGTTCGCTAGAAAGGTCGTGAAAATGTTCATAGCGATGATCGGTTCTGTGCGTTGTTCAGTCAATAGAACAATAATAGCGAATGCTCGCTGTTCTGTCACAAGTAAATACTCAGGTGTATCAGCACTATAATACTGAGCTCGTCTGTTAGCTATTTATTTCAACTCGCGAATGCCATAGTAATACAACCCGTGGTTCTGTTTCAAAATTGCAAGCTCCGTAATTACGGTTTGTTTCTAGGATAACTTCCATAGTGAGAGTCATTATTTAGGACATCATTATGTGAAGTTTTTATTTGAGGTTCTTGGTAGCTATGTTGCGGGTGTAGTAAAAACATGCTGTGTGTCCTAGAATCATAAGAATTTCTCTTTCTTTGTAATTAAAGCTGTGAGGCTTGCGTAAATGTATTATGGTGATTCCGAGAAATCTGTAGGTATGTATTAAAATTCTTGCTGACGTAGCTGCAGGCATCCTTTAGTAAACTACACAGCTTGATGCATGTATTACTGCACGGATGGCACAGTGGATTAAGCGACCACGGCACACCGAACATTTTGCTGTGTGTAATAGGTTCGATTCCCACTCGTGACAACACTTTTTGTGTTCCACAATTTGTTGTTTCGGATCTGTGTGTTCTTTTTGTAAGTTAGCTGTATATTTGTAAAGTCCTACACGATGTAAGCTTTATTCCTAGTACGAAGTTGTCTAAAAAACATAATTAGCTTTGTAGAAAAAGTCTCTGAAGTGTAGTCGTCTACACGTGAGCCTAACGTTTGCGATGTCAATGGAATTGGTGTATTTTCTGGCTCCTACACATTCTACCTTCTATATGTTAATGCATAGTGTGCGGAGACACTATGAAAATATAGAGACATCCCGAATTTATTCCAAATTCTGCTAAAGAGTTATTGACGTTCAAGGACATTTTCACTATTAGCTTGTGCTGGCATTGTGCCCACTAGATGTCGAGAAAATACGGCTCAGCCCTCCCCTCACAGTTGTAATTACGATAACATACATTAGAACATACATTTCCTGTGAAACATAACTATCAGAAAAACCTAAGTATAGGCAGTTAGTCCAATTTATCATTTTATGATAATTCTTGTGGTTGCCGTATACTTACTAATATTAGATATTATATAAATGGATGATATTTTAGTATGATGTTCGTCAATGACAAATATTTTTTTCTTTCATGGTTGCGTAAATTTATAAATACACTAGAGAATGCCCGCGTCCACTCCAGCCCATTTAATATAATTTAACGATTTTCCGAACCCTTGAGACTTTTGGGAAATCCCTTCTTAGTGCGGGAAATCCCTCACGGTCCCCAAGGAAGATGCATGCCAAATTTCTGGTCCGTACGCTCAATAGTTTTGGTTGTGCGTTTTCTATCAGTCAGTCGGTAACGCAAGAAATTTACATATATATTGTATAAGTACAGAAGGTATTTGAACTCAGGCGGATGAAAAGCTTTTCTTCTCAATGCGACACATTTTCTCTCAGTAAGTTTTCTACATACGTTAAAATTCAGCAGCGATGCGAGTGTGCAACAATGACACTGACTATTAATTCTAGAAAGACACACAACCATACGCAATACGAATGATCCAAACCTTCAGATTTATTTCAAACTTTCCAATACGTCGTGGAAATACAAATTTGACTTATAGCGCTCCCAGCACATGAGAACTTTGAAGTTGGAACCAGTTAACAAAGTTTAAACAAAAGGGTTTGTGTATGTACTCGCTGCGAACTTACTATGTTATTAAAAACTGGATAATTAGCGCCATTTATATGAGGGCTAATTAAAACTCACCCTTGTGCAATTTGAAATCATTGGAACAACGGAATTCGTCTAAAACAAGATGAAATGACAAACATTGAAAAAGGAATGTTGCTATGGCTGAGACATTTGGGACGGATGGATGAAAGAAAAAATATGAAAGAATCTGAAGTAATGATTGTAAATGTCAGACGTATGCCGACCAAATAGGTAAAAGTACCCATAAACAACGAGCATGCATGATGAGGTTAATGAATGTCGAGCACGCGTTAGCCAATTAGTGTAAAATGATAATAGCATATAATAGGCTCCTGGGTAGTTCGTACAGGCATTTGTACGGAGAAGTTTAGAGAAGGCTTGGTTAAGCCTTCTATAAAAATGAAATAAAGAAAATGTTTAAATACATTAGGGAAGGAATAGCGTCGTCGCGCTAACGATGGTCATAAAACATTTGAGCAAGGCAAGACGGGCCATGAACGATCATGGCTCTTACGTGCCTTTTCTAAACCATAGTACGAAAATTACTAGGAGTAAAACATAATGGATATTAGAATTAATAAAGATTATATCAACATGAAGTTACAAGTATAGCGCAGATTACGATTCAAACTCAAACTCAAATATGTTTATTTCCATAAAAATGTTTGAATTTTTTGGACACATCAGAAGGTCATCATCATCATCATCATCATCAGCCTTTAATAGTCCACTGCTGGACTAGGCCTCTCCTTTGGAGGAATTGGCCTACTATATCACGCTGGCCAAACGGGTTGGTATAGGGTTTGTATCAAGTTTTCCTTCTCTTACAGTGCTGTTCTCTGCATAATATGCTCCCTCTGTCGGCTTCTATGACACCCATGGGATGATATGGGGTGGTCACCACACGGTGAAGTGTGGTGACGGATTAAGTCCAAAAAATTAAAAAAAATTAAAAATTAAAAAAGTAACTTAAATGCATATTAACATAGTTGAGCAAAAAAATGCCTGTTCAGAAAGTAGAGCCTTGATTTTTTCTTGATTGGTGATTTTATAGATTACAAGGGTAATTTTTTTGGAACGGCAACTGCCGCATTAGTTATCAATCCTGTATTGCGAGGAAAAAGAACAAGATGTGCACCTAAAATTATGTGTTTAGATCTACAATTTGTGGATCTCACAGATTCTAGCCACGACACTCAGCACTGTGCTAAAGTCATCGTACGTTATGCAAGAACCGCAAGAGCAGCGCTAAAACCCGGCGGTTAACTTTTCATATTCAATAACTAGCCATTAAATCGTGTGTCCTCAATATTAAAACCGACAGACTCACTCGCTTACCAGTACTGTCACATTCGATATACCACAGTGCAGCTGTGAAGTTGCGGTGCCATTAACTGGAACTGAACCGGTGGCTACCTAACCTATTTTACCAGGACGAGAGAGGAGGCGATAGGGAGAAAGCGAGATCATGGAATGGTAAAAATATATCTAGTAAAAATTAAGAATAGTAAGATTAAAAAAAAAACCAAGTGCGAGTCGGACTCGCGCACGAAGGGTTCCGAACCATCATCTATTAAAGACGTTCGTTGTATGTATACTTAAATACTTTTTTAAGTTTCTACCTGTTCATTAAGATCGAGTAACAAATTGCTTAAAAATTACGTTTGTTGTGTCGGCGCACGAGCACCGAGCAACGGCGGCGGAGGAGGACAGCGGCGCGGGGAGGCAGCCCTCTCCGTACGATATATCACTCCGCGCAGCACACCCGCCCGCGACACTCGCTACCATACTATTTGTACCTTATAATCTATAAGTTCATTACAAGTTATTTTTATACAGTCCACTCTTTCATTTGGTCTCAACAATAGGACCCTATTATACATTGGTCCTTAAGTTAATTTATTTAACCGATTCGGAATGACAACCGGCGAGCTACCTACAAGTCGACGTTGGTGAACTTTGAACCTGGCACGGACGTTGGATCGCCCGCTACGCCGCGCTGCTGCTACACTGTGGAGCTGAGAACATCTGACTTGGTGGGACGGATCTGGATAACTGAGTGAGTTCGTTCCAATCAGACTTCCTTTTTTCACCTCCTAGGAGTCCAACTTACGGTTTATGCATCGTCATCTTCTATCTTTTCTATACTCCCTTTCGCCTCAATTTGGGTTAAACATTTCATACGCTCAGTCTTGCTGCTTGCTTGCTATACATATTTTTGCGCTTATTTAAATTTATGTAAGCTTAAGCGCTGAGCTTAAATAAAATTTCTTCTTTATGCTAGGTACTAGGTACCTACCTACATAATTAATAATTGTAATTTTTACTTCAAATTTTTTTCTCAAGCTTTAGCATTCATTATTTAACTTTCAATTATTGCTAAACAGCTGTGCACAAAAGGATTTGTTCGATATAACGGTAACGTTCGCACACAAACGCACGTTATTGTGTAGGCTATCGAGCCGCTTCAAGGTCAACGCCCGCATTCCTTTGCATAGAAACCTGTTCTCATTCATTACATCATTAGCATTTATTCTTATACGCATTACGCTTTAATCAGCTGTTCATTTTATTTTATTCACAATGAGTGAGACATTAGAAACACTTAAAAAGCGTCGCGGTGCACTAAAAGCCAAGTTAACCATTTTTAAGAACTATATCTATACTCTAAGTAGTGCTTCTTGCGTGTCTGATTTGCAGCGCCTTGAGCTGGAAGGACGTTATGAACGACTCGAAATCTTATATCGTGACTTTGACGCGTTACAGACGGACATTGAGGTGCTGTTGGACACGCCCGAGGACGAATTTAAAAACCGGTGTGACTTCGAAGAACAGTACCACGCCGCTGCAGCCCTGGCTCGGAGCTTACTTGCTGCCAGCCCTAGCTCTGAAGGGTCAGGTAAGGCACACAAAAATGTTCGTCTACCAAAAATTGACTTGCCATATTTTGATGGCAGCGTTCAGGGTTGGCTCGAGTTCAAAGACACCTACGTTTCACTAATTCATAACAATAGCTGTAATGACGACATCATGAAATTTCATTATTTGCGATCTTGTTTACGTGGCAGTGCAGCCTTGGTCATTAAAAATCTAGATTTTACGAGCGAAAATTATAGTAATGCTTGGGATTTGCTATGTCAGCGATTTGATAATAATCATTTACTTATACATAACCATGTACAAGCGTTATTCAGTGTTCAGCCGTGTTCAAAAGAGTCCAGTAAATCCTTACGTTATTTGATAGACGTTACTAATAAGAATATACGAGCATTAAAAACGTTAAAACAACCGACTGAACATTGGGACACGCTCATTATATTTATGATGTCTCAAAAACTAGATAACAGCACAAGCCGTTACTGGGAAGAGCATCGTAATACATTATTAAATCAACCTACTTTAGACCAATTTATTAAATTCATTGAGAATCAAATTAATTTATTGGAAAAGTTAGAAGAAAAAAGTAAGATCAACCATAAATCTAAATCAACTGAGAACAATAATAATGTAAACAAATCTAAAAGTTTTGTAGCATCTAATGATAATATAAATAAATCTACAAATAAATGTCCATTATGTGCTGAAAATCATTTGCTTTACACCTGTGAAACATTCAGGAGCTTACCAGTAGAAGCACGCATTGAAAAGGCAAAACAGTTTAAAGTTTGTCTGAATTGTCTGCGTTCAGGCCATACAAATAAAATGTGCAAGTTGTCACACTGCAAATATTGCAAAATACGGCATAACACCCTTTTGCACCTAGAACCTGAACGTAGCTCTTCTAATCCAATGCCAGACAAAGATAATGTGGCCTTTTCAACCAATTTTGAGCACAATGATTCATCTTCTATTGTTTTACTTTCCACAGCACTGGCGAGGGTGCGTGGTGCCGATGGCACTAAGCACTCCGCCCGACTGTTGCTGGACAACGGGAGTACCGCAAATTTTATTACACAAGCTTTATGTAGCAAACTGGGTTTGTCTTTACACGGCACTGGCTCAAAAGTCACAGGTATTAACAATCAGACCTCCTATAGTACACAGTCTTGCAAGCTCACACTCGAGTCTTATTGCGGTGATTATTCGGTCGACTTAAATTGTCTTATTTTGCCTGAGATAACTAAAGTGCTGCCATCACGTTTCATTAACATCAATAGTGTCCCTCTTCCCTCAGGAGTACGTCTAGCTGATCCTTCATTTCACATACCGTCATCAATAGACATCCTGGTCGGGGCTGAAATATTTTGGAACGTCTTAGGGCGCAACTCTATTAATTTAGGCAAAAACCAACCTAAGCTTCACGAAACGAAGTTAGGTTGGATCATATCTGGATATATAGCATATCCAAACAGCTATTGTCTTACGTCACAACCCTCGTCTCATTTTTGTAACTTCGTAAAAGACGAAGTCAATATTAATCGTTTTTGGGAACTAGACTCAGTACCAGTTAAACATTTATTAACTGCAGAGGAAAACTCATGCGAACATAATTTTTTAACTAATACATATCGTAATAGTGAAGGGCGCTTTGTAGTCACTATTCCTATTAAAAAAGACCCAAACCTGTTAGGTGATTCTTTGCAAATGGCTACTAAGCGCTTTTTGTCTCTCGAGCGACGTTTTCAACGCGATTCCGCATTTAAAGAACAGTACCTACAGTTCATGCATGAATACGAAAGGTTAGGACACATGACGCTCCACACTACAGTTCGTAAATTTGTAGCGACTCGTAGTACCGAAAAAAGTTATTTTTTACCTCACCACGGAGTCATACGCGAGTCCAGCACAACAACAAAATTGCGTACAGTCTTTGATGCCTCTGCAGCCACTACCTCTGGGCTTTCACTAAATGACATTCAAATGGTTGGCCCAGTAGTTCAGGACGATCTGTTTTCCATATTGTTGCGCTTCCGTCGGCATAGATATGCTATATCGGGCGATATCGAGAAGATGTACAGGGCCGTGGACGTAAATCCATCGCAAAGATCACTTCAGCGCATAGTGTTTCGGTCTGACCCAAAAGAGCCGCTGAAAGTATATACTTTAAATACGGTGACGTATGGCACTGCTTCAGCACCATATCTAGCGACTAAATGTCTCAGTAGTCTAGCCTCATCAGCTGATAATGATCAGGTTAAGTATGCCATTCAGCACGATTTTTACGTCGATGATTTTTTTAATTCGAGTGAAACAATTTCTGGCGCAGTTGAGTTATGTAAAGGCGTAATAAGCACTCTTTCGACAGCAAAATTTAATTTACGCAAACTGTAATCAAATGAACCTAGTATTTTACAACAAATTAATAACAGTGACAAAACTCCTTTAGATAATGTCTTAGATTTTAATACTAATAATGTAAATGCACCCTCTAAAACTTTAGGTTTGCACTGGTTGTGTGATACAGACTCACTTACTTTTTCGATTAATATCGACTTAAATACAAAAAGAATTACAAAACGTTACATACTGTCTGTTATCAGTCAGATTTTCGACCCACTGGGTCTAGTAGGCCCGTGTGTTGTCGAAGCTAAGATCATTATGCAACGGCTGTGGATAGAAAAATACGATTGGGACGACGTAGTATCCACCGATATACTTGATCTTTGGTCTTCTTTTTCATGTACTTTGTCATGTCTTAATAAACTAAAAATACCTAGATTTATATCGTGCAGTGACTCTATAAGAAACGAAATTCACGTCTTTGCCGACGCTTCAGAGAAAGCTTATGGAGCGTGTCTTTATATTCGTTCTGTGCATAATTCGGGGTCCATTCACGTACAATTATTAACTTCTAAAAATCGTGTAGCCCCTATTAATTCTACTACAACAATACCAAGACTCGAACTGTGTGGTGCGTTGGTAACCGCAAAACTGTGTACTAAGCTTCGTGATTCTATTACGTTACAAATCGACAAGATTTATCTGTGCTCCGATTCCACTATTGTTCTAGCCTGGTTGTGTACGTCGCCCAACCAACTTAAACCATTTGTGCGTAATAGAGTCAACGAAATTCAAGAGGGTACTGTTGGTTGTACCTGGGGCTATGTTCCGTCGAAGGACAACCCGGCGGATCTTGTTTCCCGAGGGCTGAGGGCTGATGCTATCAGCAACAGTTCCTTGTGGTGGTCTGGTCCATCATTTTTATTAAAATCAGAAAATGATTGGCCTCTAAAGCCCAATAGTTATGCCAAACAAGATCTACCAGACGTAGTTAGTCATGTAGTTAGTAGCGTTGATAATCAGCTTATCAGTAATCAAATGCCAGCTAGTTCCATTATTAGTAATTTAGTACTTAAATATTCTAGTTTTAACCATTTACAAAGAATAGTTGCTTATGTTCTTAGAGCCATATATAATTTTAAATATTCAAAGCATAAACGCTCAAGCTTTCTTTCGACGCAAGAACTACAAACATCCTTCATTTGTCTCATACATAATGCTCAACGTCAAATATTTCCCGAAGAGTATAATATTTTATACTCAGGAAAGTCCCTACCGCGTAACAATCGTCTAATTTCTTTATCTCCATTTATAGACTCTAATGGCATTCTACGCGTTGGTGGTAGGCTTGACAATTCCCCCTATGATTTTAATATCAAACATCCAATTTTAATATGTTGTAAGCATCCTTTAACTAAATTAATATTTCAATACGAACACTTAAAACTCTTTCAAGCTGGACCTCAACTTTTGTTAACTAATATACGTCAGCGATACTGGCCGTTAGGAGGTAGAAATTTATCTAAAGCTATTGTTAGAAGTTGTATAAGATGCTTTAGATTTAGGGCACAAAATGTGCAACCTGTTATGGGTCAATTACCTCCGTGTCGCACTGACCTTCAATATCCCTTTCTTAATTGCAGTGTGGACTATGCTGGGCCAATTTTGATCGCTGACCGTAAAGGGCGAGGCTGTAGACTAATTAAAGCATATTTATGCATTTTTGTGTGCCTTGCAGTAAAGGCTGTTCACCTGGAGCTTGTCACAGCATTGACAAAGGAAGCGTACATGGCTGCTCTTAGACGGTTTGTATCGCGTCGAGGCAAACCCCGCAGCATCTGGTCCGATAACGGGACAAACTTTGTTGGAGCTTGTAACGAGTTGCATAGCTTCCTTTCTGATCCGGACGTTGCTTCAGACATGGCACAAGAGGGTATAGAATTTCATTTTGCTCCACCATATTCTCCCCACTTCAATGGCATCGCCGAAGCAGCCGTCAAGTCTACCGAGGGCCACCTCAAAAAGGTCTTAGGCTGTACTCACCTTTCGTATGAGGAAATGGCGACTTGTTTGGTCCAAATTGAGGCCATTCTTAACTCTCGTCCTCTTACCGTTGCTTCCTCTGATCCACTAGATTATTCCGCTTTGACACCTGCCCATTTTCTGATTGGACGACCACTCACATCTATTCCGCACCCACAGGTCACACCAAGCGTCAACATCACGCATTTGGAGCGCTACCAACGAGTAGAACACATCAAACAGCACTTCTGGCAACGTTTTGCTAATGAGTATGTTTCTACTCTGCAGCAAAGGTCGAAGTGGAGCGCTGCGACAGGAACTCTGGCCCCCGGTATGTTGGTGCTGATTCGAGATAAGACGCAGCCACCGCTTATGTGGTTACTTGGCCGGGTCATTAAGGTTTTCCCTGGCAGCGACGGGGTCACACGAGTGGCCGAAGTTCAAACAAGGACGGGCAACATCCTAAGAGGCTTCAACTCTATCTGCCCCTTACCTCTTCATTGAAGTATTGCAGAATACTTCAACCCGGGCAGTATGTCGGCGCACGAGCACCGAGCAACGGCGGCGGAGGAGGACAGCGGCGCGGGGAGGCAGCCCTCTCCGTACGATATATCACTCCGCGCAGCACACCCGCCCGCGACACTCGCTACCATACTATTTGTACCTTATAATCTATAAGTTCATTACAAGTTATTTTTATACAGTCCACTCTTTCATTTGGTCTCAACAATAGGACCCTATTATACAGTTGTATGTTGTACCCTTTATTATTTACTTTTTTAAAATTTAATTGTTTATTTTGAAAGGTAACATACAACTACATTTTCTGTGAAAATTTAAAGCGTCTACCTGTTACAGTTAGTAACTTTGAGCATAAAATACGAAAAAATACACGTTTTTTTGTATGAAACCCCCCCTTAATATTTTTTATTTTTATTTTAATATTTGTTGTTATAGCGGCAACCGCCATACATAATTTATGGCAATTTCAGCTTTCTAGCTATCACGGTTTATGAGATACCGCCTGGTGACAGACAGACAGACGGACAAACAGACAGACAGACAGCGGAGGCTTAGTAACAAGGTCCCGTTTTTTACCTTTTAGGTGCGGAACCCTAAAAATGGTCTAATACGTACAGCTTTCAACTGAGCAATTTAAAACAAACTTAAAACGCAATAGTTAGTGATTACTCTTTAACGTAAAAGCTACTAATCGAATTTTAAAGAAAACTGTAATTATTATAGCTTGAACATCAAAATAAAAAACTTATAGGCTACCTTTGATTGCGATACGTCATACCTACGCCGGCAGAGCCGTGGAAAAAACTAGTAATTCTATAAGTCACACTATTTAAAACTCAAGGCTCCAACAAATCAAGATTTCTATCAACACAAGCGAACGCATAACATTTTCCGATAGCCGCAGTAAAGAATATTAAGTATCTATACGTATTAGTTGTTCTCAGGGATCCGCTACATAAATATCTATACACAACACGTTGGTACATTACGTATGTTTGGCGCGGTAATAAGTTTGATACCTCGAACATTAGCACAAGAAGGGCTCTTATTACGTGTGGAATGATTCCCCACGGTATGATTCAGTCTTTTGTACACAGATGTATGACTATACTAGTTGTGCTTGAAGAGCTTCTTTATCATTGTTTTCACTTACTTAACAGGGATAGAAAAATGTCTATAATCGATATATTTTATTTATTTATGCACATAAATAGTACGATGATTTAGTTTGTGCGTCTATAAGAGTCTGGATATAGATTTATGTATATATGTTTGAAGACTGACAGACAAGTTATAGCAAAAGCTATTGGACGCAAGAACGTGAAATTTGACTGTATATTTCTTGGGGAGTGAAGGGGTGCACTAAAAAGAGCTTCTCAATGGTTAAATTCAAAAATATTGCGGGCATATTCTTGTCTAGCTATATGATTGTGTAACGTGTTACCTTATATTACTTTATAGGACACATCTGTTTCCTCTATTTGCCCCGCTTATACCCTTTTAGGGTTTTACGAATGAATTTTTAATAATATGTATATTGTAATCTCGTGTAATTCAATACAGGTTTTCCATTTATTACCCCTCACTTAAATGCCTAAGCCTAAATAATTGAATATCTTTCAAGTAATAACGCATCATTTCCAGTACACCGACATCTTAAAACCAGCATACACCGCCCACGGCCACAGAGCAATGATTATATCAGAGCCACGATGTTCTCCCCAGACACACGCACATCTGTGCCTATTCTGTGTTTGTGTGTTCGAGTTGAGGCCAAATAAAATGTAATCCACTACGAGTATTTACTTTTGATATAGGTTGAGTCGACGATGTTTGTTCACGATTGTAAGGAAGTGGGTGCTTTTTGTTAGTTGTGCTGATTATTATGATTGTTCTTATCTGACTGTAGTAATAATAATATCGGCTTTGTTTATAAACATTCCAGCTGCAGCTAGGTGATTTTCTTAATAAAAGTTGGGCTAAGACCTAACCGTTTTATACGTGTTGATAGACATGTTCGAGAGCACTATGATTATATTGCTCAAGGGTGCTCAAAATTATCTTCTTTTACTTTTTATAAATGTGGAAATATATTAGTACCTAAGAGGCAAAATATATTTACTCATTTGTTCCATTTGTATTCGTACCATTCTTATTTTTTGTACTTAAGCTACTACTACTTACTTTTTTGTACTAAAATCCTCTTAAGTTAAAGCTTTACCCAAGAGAAAATCTCTTTAGAATTCATATTCATATTTTTTCATAACTCCAATGCACCATGCTAGCTGCCTTATCTTCATTTTTATTACCAACGTGCATCCAATCCTACCTACAACTATGGTTCCAATACTCGATATTATTTATTCGATGTCAAAGAGAAATGTCATTGCAATATTCGCCCCAGGAACTTAGGTATTCGCGTTTGCTTATTTTACTAGAAAATGTATACTCTGTACACCTTGGTTACTCTGTAATGCATTCTCTGCTCTAGCTGTAGTACGATACTGGGTTAAGTAATAAAATAATGTGTTTTAGTCATAATGTGAACGTAACTACGGGGAAGGGTAGGTGTTAATGAGGAAGTTGCAAGTAGAAATTCTAGATAAAGTAACCTTGATCAGACGCTAAAAGTAATTGAGGAATGATCCAATTTGACAATGTCATCGCATTCTTGAGGTGTATGATATTTATGAAGATAGACAAATACATATCAGATCCAGTCATTATAAGATACGTGAAATACATAAATCAAAAGTATGCTGTCTGCCACCGTCAGATGGCGTTTTGTTAAATGTCGGGAGTGCGGCGCTTCAAACAGTCGCGATGTTCAACCTAGCGGCTGAACCGGGCATTTTGTATACGAGTGTCCTAACAACATGTCGCAAAACTATGTATTCGTTATCAAATTAAACGGAATACAATGTGAAATAATCAGACCAGATTTCCATGCGAAGAGAATAAACTGGGTCTCCATGATAAACTTAGTGTATGATTCCAAGTGTCATTCCACAAGGCCCATCAATTTGACTAGATGCTGTCTTGAACTGTCACAAAGGTTTTATGTTGAGCTACGCATCGACTTAAATAACAGCTAATGTGAAAGTTTAAATGACCTAATTGTTACTTGCCGAGTCCTAGTGTTCTTTTTATCTATGAATTTTATCAGTGCCAATGTTTATCTTCTTAAACCAAAACCAAAAACATACATAAATGAATCAGATCCGTATCATTGCCTTTGCCTTCCACTAACGGAAATGTTATGTTAAAGTAAGTGCATTGAACGTGGTTGTACTACAAACGTACTTATGACAAAGTCGATTCAGATTATATCAAGCCCCGTCCCTTTCTCGGACGAAGCGGCCCTCGCTTTGCATGTCCATTTTGCCCTTTTAGATCATTCATGCATATTTCATCCACTTTGTCAATGCCCCAGGTGTCAGGCGGCAATTAGTTGTAAGATGTCGATTGATATAAACCATGGCTAAGTTTACCCTTCTCATAGTAGGAAGAGGCCCGTGACCAGCAGTGGGACAGTATATATACAGGGATGTTGTTAATGATGATTGCCAAATTAATATTTTGAGCTACGGTAAGGGCGTTCGATTCCATTTGTTACTTTGGTCAGTTGCAATAACCCTATGGAGCGGTGGCTTTTTCTTGAAGTGTTGTGGCCAGTATTGGATTATATAAAGCGTCCGTTTACACCAGCAAGAAACTTATCTTGATATGCGTTGTTACTCTTCTTAGATGTTTGTGGACCGATATTTGCATGCTACACACGAATTAATTTAGAATATAATGTGTTTAGCACTTGTAACGGGTTCTAGAATGAAACGAAGAAGAAGTTCTATACGTTCATTGCCTAGTATTGTCTCACTTCCTATGCACGAGTATGACCGACCAAAAACACGACACTGGCCTGAACACTAAGGGCTGCAGTCTCCTACGCTGTTCCCTCCGGTAGTGTGCAGGGCAGGCTGCTCGAAGGGCTGCGCGTAAAGGGGCAGATCCTCGCAGACCGTTGGCTTCGTGTGTACGCGATGAGCTGGGGCAGGGCCAGACTCGTCGGCAGAAGTGTCGTCGAAGACGGTGCAGGTGAAGTGAAGAGAAGAATAGAGCTAGGGTAGCGTAGCCCGGAGCCTCAAGGTGGACCTGGAATCCAGAGCTGGGACAAGGATACACGTATGACGTAGACGTAGCACGTAGTTCGGGCAGAGTGACGATACAGTAGCGGTGCCGGCTTCTCTGTCGGCCCCTTTATATACCAGAGCTCTCCATCAGAGTTGGTGTCGGTGTATTACCATATAAGGCAAACTCCACGAGCACGGACGATGGCCTTCTCTGATTGGCCGAGCGTATGGACGGTATTATGACGCATAATCGGTAGGTACCGGACATACGTTACACACTGTCCTTAGTAGATACATAAAATCTGAACTAAATTATATGTGCCAATTAGCAAAAAAAAAACACAGTTTATGGTAACTGTGTTTTTTTTAAGTCTGGGTTCTTCTATTGTTCTATTTCCAGTATTCTTAGTTCGGCAATTAATATTAAGATACGTAAAAAAATAATCGCTTCAATATATTCTTATACGATTCTTTTATTCTATTAACTAATTTAGTACAAAAACGAATTTTTACAAATTCGCAGAAAATTTCATTGCGACCACATGTTTTAGACATAATCATATACTAGTTTCCTCTGCGGGTGGAAAGGAGCGGGCCCATTTATCCATTATTTTAGCTTGCAAAAAATCCTCCATAGATATAGATGTTTTCAAAGAAATATAACCTTAAGTCATAGAAGTAACACTAAATAACAACAGCGGTTACTATGATTGATATCTTCTTTCTAATGGCACAGTATGATAGAAGTAGCTGTCGATAGGTTTAGCAGCACGCTCTTATAGCAGCCTCGTGATAGTCAAACAGTAGACAAAACATAGAGTTAGGAAACCGAGTGTTGTTCGTAACAGTGATGATTTATCGATAAATATCGATAATTTATCGATTTTGGCCAAATGTCTAACTTTAGTATGTGTCGATATATTTAAGCCGTAGAAGTAAACAACTAAAATATTGAAATTGTTGTTGCTTGCTGAAAGTTTTTGCTGTCGACGCCGGACAGTGCTTTGCAAAGACTTGCCAGACAGACAGTACTAAAAAAATTCACGTGTTTAATTGTTCGTTTTAGCCATAAAATCTATTGACAAAAAGTATTCATAAACTAATGTGCGATGCGTTGCGATGAGATGCTAAGAAACTGTCACTTAGATTATGTAGGTATTGTACGAATTATACCAGATTGGCTAATGCGGCAGTCTTTGGCAATTTGTGTGCGTCGCATCATATCACGTTGCTTGCTATCGCTTAAGTTGGACACTGCTCGATTTTTTAGAGTTGTAGGTAATCCGATTTATGATCCGCCAGCACAAATGATTCGCCTTTATGTAAATATTAGTACAGCAGTGAACTACTTTGACAACCCAGTTGGCGTGAGTGCAACCGACTGCCACGCCGAAGCTTGCGGGTACGATTCAGTTTTACATTCATGTCCGATAGTTTGTTTCCGTATTTATCCCTCATTCAAAAAACATCGATATCTCCTTTCACTGTCAAATCCCATCACTCCTTAATGATGGGATTTGACAGCACGGCTATTTAGAGAATGCAGTCAAAGATATGAGTCTGTAAGGAGTCTATGCCTCTTTAAATGAGACGCGTAATTTTACGTTATGATTAACCAACTAAGACCAACTGACATTACATGTTGCACGTTCGGTATAAGGAAATATGGCGAGCATATTCTCTCTGGTCTGAACGTCCAACCTCTCTGGATGTTTTCACGAACAATGATACAAGCATTAATGAGTCAGCAAGTAAGGAGAGCAAAATTAGCTGACTCATTTTTGGAAAGAAAGAGTCATGAATTATAAAATTCTGATAATTATATCGTCATCAATTTCTCATGTTTCGTTCAGCTTACTCTGTGCATTCTTTTATCTGATATCACTTTTGCAGTGAAAACCAGATGACTAATATATTTCTTGCTGGAAACGCAAACCTTTTTCCTGAAAACGAAGTCCGCTCCGCTTAGCTAAATCCAGCTTACTCTTCCACGTAGAATCCTGGCTTTAAACAGTTATACTGTGAAAGTTCTTGAAATCAATTCGTTTCGAGTTCTTACACTATTTATATAATCCATGTTTTATTTACTCATAAATTATAAAATACTGAGAAATATTTTTTCCATTCCGCTTTTCACATTAAAGTCTATTGAAGTCTTTATTTATTTTGTATCTGATAATTATTACTGTACTCGTGCTGTACATTTACTGTGAAAAAATGCAATTTATCATACATCTATCATACTACACAAGACGTGAAGGACAACGCGGTGGTTTGTTTTATTGGGTTGGCGCCAACGACGACGTAAGGCGAACACTTTCTGACAACACGTTAGACTTATACGTCTTACATAAGACCAATCATAACACTAGTTATGAATGATGAAGTACCGTAAATTTGAACCGGCCAATTAGAAATGCATTTTTGTAGCCCCCCTTGCCCCGCATACCTCACCGCTTTGACAGAATTGTTTGTTTGTAGAAATGATAACATTAGCTGTCTAGTAGGCTGGGTTATAGTTGGTTGGCGCCTAACGCGCAAGGGAGAGTTTCACACGCCTCCTTTGCTAGCTCAACGTTTTTTTTTTACAACCGGATTCGGGATGGTAGGGCTATGAGTAGAGCTTGAATGAAAAAACAAACAACAGTTTATGGCAACCGAAATTAAGAGCTTCTTTAACCTTTCTTGGGGCAGGTACAAGAGGTGTGTGTTGCTTTCATCTTCAGTTTTTCGGCGCCATCATAATTGAAATCATCGCAATTCCGTCGACGTCTTGTTGTAGCGGGGCTATTTACCGCTTACCCAGTAGTATTGCAATACAGTATATTGTACAAATTTAGTTAGCAATATTGCAGTGTTCCACCATAATCAGCTATACCCCATTTGAACAGAGTAACGGTAATAATTCTTGTTTTTCTGTATTAAGATGAACAAGCAGGCAGGATTACACCGCGGGCTGTATCGCGATTCATCAACTACAAAGTAACAAGTACCGTTAATTAGAAACTCTTGTAACAAAGCAACAATTAATTTGTATAATATACTAGTTGTTCCCATTGCGCTACTCGCGGCATACCCATATTAAAATTGGAAAAGGGAAAGTTACTGACTGGCGTGTAGGCCTAGCGGTTAGTAGGCCTGGGTGGAAAGTCGTGAGATTGATTCCCACAGAGGACTAATTTTTATACGCGCTTTTTTGTTTTTATTTTGTTGCCACGATATTTCTATTGTGATGAATAATCTTGATAACGAACTCTTTATGACAAAACACAACTAATACATTGATTATTTTTGTTTCGTGGATACCTCGCATTCTGTGAAATCTGGTCCAGTCAGGACACAAATTACTACTTACCTGTTCTTAAGCAAAAAAACAAGGTCTTGGTTCAGTGGAAAAGATAACACAACTTTACATAATTTTTGTTGCATGTAATGTTTTTATGGATCGAGATGCATTTTCTACCTTGATTCCAAACCTGTACTCAGATTTTTGATAGCAGCTCTACTTTTTGAGATACGAAAGGTAGCTATTTTTGATAGAAAATCATGGATTCCCGGCATGTAACAATTTATTTAACTATCTTATTAGAACAAAACTTAATTGAATTTTTTGTGACTTTCTTGAATGAGTTGGAGTTTTACTACTATTCTGGATAATCCAACAGTAGTCAGCCATCATTCTTTCACTCTAATAGCCCTGATAGCGCTCCTCCATAGTGCGAATATCCTGATGAAAGCGTTCTGTCTGCTCCTCGCTTAAATGTTCAAGATTTTCAGGAAATCGATCGAAATAATACATGAAGGAAATGCATCTTAATGCTGATGTTGCATCTAAGTTGCTAAAAGTGTAATAGTAACTGCTTGACGTGGTCAGGAGAGTCGATAAACTTCTTATTTCTTAAAAAGATTTTTACGTGCTAAACAAACTCATAACCGGCACTTTTTTCAGGAGTTGTCATACTTTCAGTAAAATATACACTGTTTATTAATTTTCTGATTTGTGGTCCATCGAAAATTCCAGCTTTTAACTTATTAGCACGTAACTTTGGGAACGATCTTTGCAGCTTGTGTCACTTTACGCCATTCGTTGAAGAATTTCGTGCTGACGTACCTGAGATGTACTTGGTTGGAATTCTAATGTGTTAGTTGAACGCAGGACTGGTCTTAGTAACTGACGGCATGGTAGGATAAACCCATTTGGATTGATTTTGGCGGTTATTTTCTGTTATGTTTACAACGCAGAAATAACAGTCTTCGTGGTGGTTCGACGGTTCACGTCTAAACATAGGACTAATGAGGTTTAAGGGATCTATCTTGCTATTTTTCCATAACCGTAAAGACTACACACATGTTTTACACGCTATATTCGGTGTCCGGGCCTTGTTGTTTGTTTCCAATGGACGTCGAAAGTATTTTAGTTTTACGAAGTCTGACACATTTAAGTAAACTGATTTTTTTAAATGTGTATTTGACACAAATGTAACAAAATCTATTTGGATTGTTTACACAAATCTTACTAGACGAAACCATTGCAAAAACTAAACAAAAACTAGTAAGTCAAAGTCAAAATCATTTATTCATCTAGGTCACAAGGTGACGCTTATGAACGTCAAATTTTAAAGAAAATTACTAAATGCTTCTACATTTACATTTACTGCCTCGTTCGCAAAGCAATAGGCAGAACGACGAGAAAGAACGGGCAATAAAACTCGTGGCCACTCTTTTTAATCGCCAGTGTTATGGTACATATTTTGTTTTTGTAAGGAGCTGCAACTGTTTCACATTGTTATTAATTACTTGTAAATAGTAATTAGGAACAATCGTAATCCTTAATTAATGCAGTTACCAATTTAAGTACTGTAGTAGCCTTCCAGTGTGAATCTTGTGTAACAGGAGCATCCACTTACGTCTTATAATGTAGGCAACTCGCGATCATGTTCAGAACTATGATGGAAATGTATGTTACAGAAAGTGACGGTAGGTATATAAATACACAAAATTTACAAAGATGTTAGTGTACAGCCCATGATCACGAGTTATCTTCATCTAACACATTAGCAAACTTTTACAATAAAATTAGTGGAACAACAATGCAAATGTAAATGTTGTAAGTTGAATGACCTAATAATACATGAATAGTTATTTAAAAGAACTAGAGATATTATATAAAAAAAAACTGAAAAGCAAGGTATGTATCTATATAAATTCTGAATAAGTATAAAGATCAAGAGTTGGCTAGTGTAAGTGACTATCTATCCTTATCACTGAATAATCATGAATGGTATAATAACCTTTCCTTATAAGGCAGTCTTTTATTTTACTTTTAAACGTACTAAATGGTAATTCTAAAAACTAATTGGTATTTTATTGTATTTACGAATACCTAGCCCTACAAAAAAATTATTAACTTTATGTAAACGATGATAAGGGGCATATAACTTATGCCTGTTTCGAGTATTTATGTTATGTATGTCAATTTTTGTAGTAAATAAACCTATATTTGCTTAATATACAATATATTAGCTAATAAAAATTCCTATAGACTTAAAGCGTTCCCTAAGAGTATCTTTTGCACCTAACATGTATATTGCTCGTACCGCTCGTTTCTGTAGAAAGAAAATATTTAGATGTTGATGATAGCGATATCAACACTCAAACGGAGAGTACATTTTAAGGGGGTACCTGTATCTCCTAAACTAGAGCTGCTAGAAAAATCTGAGTGTAGATTTAAAATAAGCGAGCCTAAATTAGTAAACAACAGGTAAAAAAACTAATGCAACAAAAAAAAAAGTTCAATTTTGTTGTGCAATGATAAACCGTGACAATTCTAAGACGATGAATATGATATTTTGTGTTTTTAGTAATGGTGACTAAAGCTAAGGTCATCAACTGTTCTATTTCTGAACCAGAGTTATAGAGATATTATATATAATAGAGAATTACTAGCTGCAATACCTAACGCATATCGCTTGCTTGGTTTCAGACTTTTAAGTATATTATTAAAAAATCTCAGACATTTAAGCTTTTCACGAAGTTTTCCGCACTGACAACGACTTTAATAAATATGCATAGCATAATTAATATAAATGCTGGTTTGTATAAAAAAATCAACGTTTAGATTTCTGATCGCTAGAATACGTAGTGTAATATATATTTGCCGATAAAATCCTTAAAACGTAGGTGATTCCATTAAATATTTGAGTGATTACATAGATTGCGTTAACGCGGAAAAGAGACTTGAAGGGTACTTACCAATTGCGCCCTTTAATCAAATTAAATAAAATTCAATTTTGATGAAATTTGGACTTTATGCTTTGGAATTTATAAAACCATTGAATTTATAAAACATTCTGTTTTCTCACACTAACCCCATGCAAATTTATCGTTAAACCATTGAAACAAACTTAATTAATTAATTATGTATAGTAATCGATTTTAAACTTTCGCGATTTGTATACATAATACATAGCAAATTACTTATCGCGACTAAGACCCACTAAATAATATTGTATGATATAATATGTACAGTAGCTTTTCGCACTAATGATCGTACCACTTAGGGTCAGTCAGCTACACACAATACAGTCTACAGGAGTGATGCCGATATCGAGAGCCCGCTCCGGTCAAAAAATCACACAGTTCTGTTTCTATACAGCAGCAGTCACATTCAGTCAGTCAGCACTGTAATACATCTGTGTATGTATGGTATAGGTTCAGACAACATTATATAACTACGGCCTTTCATATTTTAAAAAACAAATCATACCTACAACCTTTCACAGCATTGAACTTCGTATATTTGAACGTAGGTATTAGTAACTGATTCAAATTAGATTCAAACTAACACAGCAGTACTATTTAAGTTTCATTGATTTATACTAAAACTGTAATTGAAGTTCATAATTGTTTCTTATCCATGTTATTCATATCCAAGTCTCTCAGCCCCACCTCAGCGGTATGGACCCGCAAATGGAATTGATTAACGAATCGATATTAAATATTTGTTTGATTCGCACACATGTACATATAAGTACCTTTGCTCTACTACTATCTCGCTATTTACTAAGTAATATGGTTTATTACAAGGAAATTGCTTTCGAGGGCACTTATCAAATTAATAACTTCGGTTCTATATTAAATTCTGTAAATTAGTATCTCATAGACAGTTTTGTTTCTAACAGATCTGTTCAATAATATTTGACTTCAAGGTAGGTACTGTCTTTTGCGACTGATTAGTGCTGTCACAACAAGATTGACAAGCTCTTTAAATGGTTGAGCTATTCTAAGTTTAACGAATAGTCAATTATATATTAATAGTTGGTATTCTGTCATATCTGGTTAGACCAGTAAGCGGACCTCGGACTCCAAGGCATGTAAGTCTTGGATGCAACTGGGAGAACGCTCGGACGATGATGACTAATATACTAATACTAGAGGACGCCAGTAGCTACGCCTGCATTTTGACGTGACAACGTCTTATAAATTGGTTTGCCGGGTGACACTTCAAGAAATTGCGTTACGCTCCGCTCACGTTATGCGCTCACAATGAGAGCGAGTGAGAGGCACGCGTCCCGCCTAAGAGCGAGAGAGACAGACATAAAAAGTGAAAGGCACGCGTCTTTCATCCTTCTTCCTACTATACGAATGAATATTCACATTAAAATTATTTTACCCACAGATGTGCGAAGTAATTAACTACTAACTAATTCTCTCATCTATGATTTTACCACTCAAAGTCGTTGTCGCGTAAAACTTTCGCCCGTATACCGACTTCACAGGCAACCAATTTTTTTTTAAATTTACCCGTTTTGGCCGATCCCGTGGGAATTTCAGGAAATCCCTTCTTAGTGCACCCCCACGGTACCCAAGAAACATACATGCCAAATTTCAGCGTCCTGCGCCCAATAGTTTCGGCTGTAGCGTGTCTGTCAGTCAGTCAGTAACGCAAGGATTTTATATATTAAGATTGTGTGTGTTCAGTTTGAATTATTATTTTTGCTTTGGATAGTCCATTATAGATTTATAACATTACGCTTTGCGTCACGAGTGCTCAGCAAGGTGAATTAAATTACGCGATTGCGATTCGTCAATGTTAGTATGTATGTATACTGTACAAACATTTCGAGGATAATTTGCATTGGTTCTTTATGTTCTGTGCTCTAGGTTTTGTTCTCAAGATAAGCTTTGCAGCCTTTTTACATCAACCAAGTCAACCATTGTTCTATATTCGTCCATTGGTCCATTGGTATAAAAAATATGAAATTTTAAAATGGAATATCGGCATTCTGATACGTAAAAAGTGTAGGATCAAGAATTGCCAAGGTAAGCTAATTTCGAATCCAAAGTAGATAATGAAGGAACTGTGAAAAGATTACCCACTTTGATGCGGAGAGATCTCGAGATTATATTAAAAACGTCTTGCAAAGCTCCGAACAGTGTGGGCGCAAGTGTTTTAATTGCCCCGAACTTGAGCAACGTTTCATCGTGTGACATGACACCTGACAGAATAAAGATTATTTTACATCATCGCTTATGAAGAGATCTTTTACCAAATAGAATAGCTTGTAGTCAGTGTTTTCCTAAAAAGTATGTACTCAGCCTATGATATGATTTGTCTTATATAATAATATTTTTTAATGTTTCATAGCATAACAACGTGACGGTAAATGCGTAAGGTCAATGCACTTTATTTATAACCTAAAAAGTGGCCTACCCTTCGTTCACGTCACATTGTAGTTCTCTGAAAAGAAAATGTTTAAAAGAAAACACGTTTTTAGTATATTTTGTAAAATAAATGTTATTGGTAGCTTCCATATTATGGGCTGAGTACATACTTCTCAGAAAAACACTGACTTAAAATACATGGTGTGTATTTAATATATTTTAAGTAAGTAATAATTTATTCGTCGGATCATACAGAGCATTTAATGTTTAACATAGCTTTGAACCATAATTTGCAATGGCAATTATTGCTGGCAATAAAAAGTGATTGACTCCTGAACTTAGAATGACCACCTATTTTAAAATCAAAAGTAGCTCACAGTGAAGTTTAATTGGACTGGTCTGCCGACTAGTCCATATTGAGTTCCTAAGGTTGTGTTGTTTTTCGACTGATCGTAAGGTACAGAAACTTATCTGATGAAATATGGATAGGTGACTGCCTCGTTAGTCCAGTCGTAGTGTAAGCGCCTGCGGATCATGAGGTCTCGGGCTCGCTCTCCAGATCGCTCTTCAAAATAAGATTAACCTTCTTCATAAGTAGTTTTCAATCTAAGCCTGAGATTACTTTTTATGTTATATACGATTTCCTGTTTTGTAATGAGGCCTAGTTTGACAAAAATATTTGACGCCAACCCAAAATATTTTTATTGGTAAGTAAAATACCTATATATAGCAAACACGTTCCTAAAGATTTACCTTTGCACGTTTTTTCACGTAATCGCTAACGTGAAGGATTGAAACACGTGGGAACGCAATCAACCCTCAGAGGGATTCTGTTTACCCGTTTAAGGGCCGATTTTTTAATCTGCAGATAAAGAGATGAATAACTATTCCACTGATAAATTTATTGGGCTGTATAACAGTCCGTTAAACTTATGTAAATTTTTCAATAGTCTTTTATTCCGTGGGCAACTATCTGACCGAATAACATCGTCGTACCCGTCACTAACTTCAGAGAGGTGAAACAAATATATCAGAAAAGTGCATCTAAGAGCAGAACAGGAAATTAGAGCAGGACAGGAAACAGAAGCTTTATTGCCTGTCCTGCTCTAACTGTCAAAATGATGGTTGTCATTATTTCGGGTTTCTGTTTGTTGTATACCACAGCCACAGTCCAAACGACTGTGGCTGTGGTATTTTCGCAGAATTTGTAAGTGTTGTGCTGTTCGTTTTCAATCAAATTATATTATAAGAACAATGCTAGCGTTCCTCAAATTTGAATGCGAGCTTAAAAACATTCAACTACTAGTAAGTTTAATAGAAAAATACAAGTATATTATAGAAATTAAAACGACTGATGCGGTAACTAATCAGGACAAAGAATGTGCGTGGGAAGATAGAAAGTGCTTCTAATTCATGTGGTGTGTCTACAAATAAACGTTAGTGCCAAAAATTAAAGCTTAAATACGAGGGTCTAAGAAATCGTCTCTTCAAAAACGAGCCAACGCTCCCAGCATGACCAAAGAAAGAATTTTGGTCATCCGTTTTAACATAACAGGACACCTTTACATTTAAGTACCATTCAAGACTTATGAACGTAATAATATATTACTGTTAAATAGTATTATGATGTAAATTTTGCTAGTTGAATAATTGTAAATTAGTCTTTAGTGAAATAGTGAGTTAGTACCTATGTATTTAAGTTGTAATTCGTTTTTGAAAATATAAGTCTGTATTTTTATGCCATAAATGTGTGTATTAGGTATAATAAATGTTTGAAATACATGCTATCTGATTTGTTTCACTATTTCATAATATCAGCCTCCATTTAATCCAATATAGATATTAAAATGATCGCCCCGCGGTCTTACAATTCTTTATCACCTTCTAGGTCGATTAATATACCTATTCGTTTATAATAGCCTCCTATTCGATTGTTGCGTCGTCAAAAATTTGAATAATGACCATATTTTCCATATTTCGTAATATATACCATGCCCAAAATCCAACCAAATGTATCTTAACGTCAACTTAACAATCGAATAAGCGGTTATCTGACCGAGGATCGGGCAGTTAAATTTATTCGATTAGACGAATAAACCCTGACCATTGAAAAACGCAATATTACGCTATCCTTAGAATAAATACTATCTGGTTCTTTATCTGACGGCCCTAAATGGGGTATTTCCCACCCACAGTTGTGTATTTTGATGTATATTGTGGAATATATGTAGGCAAATTTTAATAACTGTCCGATCCTGTTTTGTAAGTAGACTGTTTACGAATGAGGTTTACAGTTTTGTTATCATGATTGAAAAAAAAACCGGCCAAGTGCGTGTCGGGCCACGCGCAATGTAGGGTTTCGTAGTTGCCCATAATGGTCATTATTGATAATAACTTCTGGTTCACATGGGACTAAAAACGGGCATCTTTAAGATTAAGCCAGCGCTCGCAATGTAAACTCTCAGAAATAAGTATTTATAAGTTAACCGACGATTACTCGTAAACTAGTAATGTCTACTTAGCCGTGATAGTTTTCCTTTTAAATTCGTTATATTTACTACATTTGTGATTTTTTTCACCTCTTCCAAATTAATAGTTTAGCCGGCAGAGGGGAGAGACACTTGAGTCTAACAATTTTTTTCACTTCAAAGCTTGATATTTGACAAGCCAATCACTTGATCGAAAAATGATTTGAGCTAACTAATAATATTTTTTTAAAACCTATCCAATGATACCCCACCTAATGGGGTACTCAACCAAAAAAAAATTCAACCCCACTATATATGTAGGGGCGATACCCTTAAAAAAAATATTTTCCTAAATTTTATTCTATAGTTTTGTTGCAATATCTTATGTCTATATTCATGTCAAATATCAGCTTTCTAGCACCAGGCATCTTTGAGCTAGGCTGCGGACGGACAGACGGACGGACATCACGAAACTATAAGGGTTCCTTGTGGGCTACGGAACCCTAAAAATTGGTATTTGGCTGAGTATTGGTGACTAGCAGGTTGGGATTGTTGTTGATAAGCATAAGCTCCGCTCTTCGTAAACTGTCAAGAAAATATCACAATTAATTATTGCTCTTTTATTTTAAGCCCGTATCGTCCCTGGGCATATGCGTACCACTCTCCTTCCATCTATTACTGTTTTCATTCTTTAAGGACTAGTCCATATCAAAGGAAAATTTTATTGTAATAATTACTAGTCAGGTTTCTGACTGAATAGGCACGGACGGTATTTTATAGGCACGTAAAGATCACCTAGCTGGTACTGAGGATTATCCCTCTAGTTGCAGTAACAGGATACTTCACTTACCCATCATCAATTAGCAGGACCCGGGTGGCCCACTGGGTCGTATTTTACCGAAGGCATAATATCAATCTATAGACGTCCAATGCTGGACATAAGGCTCCAAAGCTCGCTGCCGTTGCGGTGCCGTTTACTTTAACTGAACTGGTGGCTACCTAACCAATACGTCATTTTTGTAGTATTTTATCACTTTATTAGTACAGCTTCAAATAATGTAACACTCTGGACCACAATATTAAAATAAATAAATAAAGCTACTAATTATTTCATCCTGGTACCAGGGCGAGAGTGGGAGAAAGCGAGATCAAGGAATGGTATAAATGTAGTAATTAATCGAGTAAAAATTAAGAATTGTAAGATTAAAAAATGGTCTAGTACGTACAGCTTTCAACTGAGCAATTTAAAACAAACATAAAACGTAATCGCAATAGTTTGTGATTACTCTTTCACGTAAAAACTACTAATCGGATTTTGAAGAAAACTGGAATTATTATAGCTTGAACATCAAAATAAAAAACTTATAGGCTACCTTTGATTGCGATACGTCATACCTACGCCGGCAGAGCCGTGGACAAAAACTAGTAATTTTATAAGTCACACTATTTAAAACTCAAGGTTGCAACAAATCAAGATTTCTATCAACACAAGCGAACGCGTAACATTTTCCGATAGCCGCAGTAAAGAATATTAAGTATCTATACCGTTTAGTTATTCTCAGGGATCTGCTACATAAATATCTATACACAACACGTTGGTACATTACGTATGTTTGGCGCGGTAAGAAGTTTGATACCTCGAACATTAGCACAAGGAGGGCTCTTAATACATGTGGAACGATTCCCCGCGGTATGATTCAGTCTTTTGTACACAGATGTACAACGGTCTAGTTAGGCTTGAAGAGCGTCTATTATTATTGTTTTCACTTACCTAACAGGGATAGAAAAATGTCTAAATTCGATATATGTATTATATGTTTGAAGTTCTTGATTTACTGACTGACTGACAGACGACTTATAGCAAAAACTATTGGGCGCAAGAACGTGAAATTTTATTGTATATTTCTTAGGGAGCGTATAGATGCACTACAAAGAGCTTCTGAATGGTTAAATTCAAAAATATTGCGGGCATATTCTTGTCTAGCTATATGATTGTGTAACGTGTTACCTTAAACTACTTTATAGGACACATCTGTTTCCTCTATTTGCCCCGCTTGTACCCTTTTAGGGTTTTACATATGAATTTGTAATAATATGTATATTGTTATCTCGCGTAATACCTATAATACAGGTTTTACATTTATTACCCCTCACTTTAATGCCTAAGTCTAAATAATTGAATATCTTTAAAGCAATAGCGCATCATTTCCAGTACACTGAGTGACATCTTAAAACCAACCTACACCGCCCACGGCTACAGAGCAATGATTATATCAGAGCCACGACGTTCTCCCCTGACACACGCACCTCTGTGCCTACTCTGTGTTTGTGTGTTCGAGGTGAGGCCAAATAAAATGTAATCCTCTACGAGTATTTACTTTTGATATAGGTTGGGTCGACGATGCTTGTTCACGATTGTAAGAAAGTAGGTGCTTTTATTAGTTCTGCTGATTATTATGATTGTTTTTATCTGACTTTAGTAATAATGATAATGGCTTTGTTTATAAACATTCCAGCTGCAGCTAGGTGATATTCTTAATAAAAGTTGGGCTAAGACCTAACCTAATACAACTCTTAGTTAGAAAAATACTTGAGCTGGTTTTATACGTGTTGATAGACATCTTCGAGGGCACTATGATTATATTGCTCAAGGGTGCTCAAAATTATCTTCTGGTATTTTTTATAAATGTGGAAATAATATATTAGTACCTAAGAGGCAATATATATTTACTCTTTTGTTCCATTTGAATTCGTAATATTCTTTATGAACTCAATTTTTTGTACTTAATTGTTTGCTCATATATTTGTACTGAAAGCCTAGAAATCCTCATAATTTAAAGCTTTACCCCAGAGAAAATCTCTTTAGAAAATCAGTGTCTGTCAAAAAATCTCCTATTGACTTTTTAAGGTGGGTAAGGTCCCGATAAATTGTAGTGTGATTACAATAATTATTATTATTGCCCCGAACATTATCAAGAAAGATGATTATTTTCTGTTGTTTTTTCAACTGTGTGCTCTGGCCAGGGTTATATTTCAGAGTGGACCTGGGTCTTCATAAAACAATGGGGTGAGGTTTCTTAGTTGTCCAACCAGGAATTTTGAATCGGAAACCTAATTGCGCGCGCCAGGCCATGCCAAAAAGCTCAGATATTTACATGGAGGCGCATTTCCTATGGGCGCTCTGAAGAGAAACTTTCTGTGGCCTAAAGCGCCGCTTGGCGGCGTGGCAGTCGCGCTGTGACAGCTGTCTCTACGAGAGCAAGAGAGACGAACTTTCCTCCTGCGTATCTTAACTACGAGAGCAAGAGATACGGAGAACGACGCCAGCGCCGCCAACGGCGCCAACTACGAACTAAGCTAGAGACAGTCTCCACTTGGAATCGGCACACAAAATCCTTAAGAACTGCGCTTCTATGTAAATCTGTATTCATTGGTCATGCTGGGGTGGACACGGCTCTCCTCCTATATACGCCTATTACAGTGTGTGAGTGTACAAGTTTCAATTTTTATATATTTTTCCATAACTCCAATGCACCATGCTAGCTGCCTTATCTTCATTTTTGCATGCACTCAATCCTACCTACAACTATGGTTCCAATACGCGATATTATTTATTCGATGTCAAAGAGAAATGTCGTTGCAGTATTCGCCCCAGGGACTTAGGTATTCGCATTTGCTTTATTTTACTATAAAATGTATACTCTGTGCACCTTGGTTACTCTGTAATGCATTTCTCGTAGCACGATACTGGGTTGAGTAATAAAACAATTTATTTTAGTCATAATGTGAACCAAACTATGGGGAAGGGTAGGGGTAAATGAAGAAGCTGGAAGTAGAAATTCTATCTAATTCAGTGGGAAGTATAAAAGTTATCCTACTTAAAGTTTACAGTATAAGTATGAAGTTAAAATCATTTGTTAAACTTCTCTCAGATCCAGTCATTATTGTGAGGTGAAACAAATCAAAAGTATGCTATTAGTCGCCGTCAGATGGCGTTGATAACATGGCGGTAGTTCAGCGCTTCGAAGAGTTGTGATGTTACTATGATGTTTTGATTTTAGCTCAATCTGACACTGAGTCAGTTTAACCAAAAAGCACAGTGTTACAGAGCTATACACAATGGACAAGGAAGATAAAAAGGAAGCTAATTTATTTATTTATTATTTATTTATTTAAATTAAATTAACAAAGTAACATTACAGAATTACTTCCAAACCATTACATTGCAATACTTAAAAGATACGTAAACAATATTAATATCTTAACAAAATTTTATAAACATAACTAAAACATAAACACTTACGGTAAACAATATTTATGACTTAATAGAGTAATAATAAGACATAGGATTTAAATACTAAGAAATATTCTGGCCTTCTTCACAAATGTACTCAAATTATCAAAAAATACATCAGCGTCGTGAACTTGACACATGAAGTCATTATATAACTTTATGGCTCTAACAGTTAGGGTACTGCTTATATAGCTGCAGCTCCATTCGGCAGGACACGAAAATAGGTGATGTCTTCGCCTTCCTACACCACGTGTGTAATTTTGAGGAAAATATAGTTGCATGCATTCTAGCACTGAAGGATTATCTACCTTACCGCGCAATAACAGATAGTAATCTTAATATATAAAATCCTTGCGTTACTGACTGACTGACAGACACGCTACAGCCGAAACTATTGGGCGCAGGAAGCTGAAATTTGGCACGTATGTTTCTTGGGGACCGTAGGGGTGCACTAAGAAGGGATTTCCCGAAATTCCCACGTGATCCGCCAAAACGGGTAAATTTAAAAAAATTGCGTAAGAGCGTAGCTGCTGGCGTCCTCTAGTGTAGTGTAAGCATTATCCTGCGTCTCAACAGCAGCGTGTCAAATCCCACCATTCCAGACACAAACAGGGATGGGTACATGTATGGATAGTACCCAAACTTTCTTTTATAGAGGTACCGCGCACACTTCTTTGGATTTTTTCTATCATAAGTGCATGCTTTTTATCATGTGGATCCCATATTATAGCATTGTATTCCAGTTTGCTACGTACATAAGCGCTAATATACTCAGTGTTTATTTATTTATTTTATTTTTATTTAAAAACTTTATATACACGGAGCGTATAAAGGCGGACTTAATGCCGTAGGCATTCTCTCCCAGTCTACCTTAGAGTGGTGCAGAGATTAAAAGTAGGTGTATTCCAGAATTATGTGAAGAAGGACTTAGGTATTTAGCATAGATCTAGTACACATATACATAGTTTAAAATACATACATACATTTGATACTACAAGATTATAAAATAATTATATAAAATAAATAATAATTATATCTAAACTATATCTAGAATAACAATATTAAAAATATTAAATATTTTTGCCGTGTGGTTGACGGCATAGAATACAAGTGTCACCATCCCCTATCTTCCCGTGGGTGTCGTAAAAGGCAACTAAGGGATAACATGATGCAAATACCATCTTTGCGTAGAGACAGAAAACTCGACATCAAACCCTATACGACTGCCTCGTTGGTCTCGCGGCATAAATGTGCGCGTGGGATCGGGAGGTCCCGGGTTCGATTCCTGGGTCGGGCAGTGTTATTGGGTTTTTCTGTCACGAAATTCTCAGTAGCAGCACGGAGTCTGGAAATGTGCCCGGTACGGCAATAGGCTCGCCCCTTATTACGTGGGACTAAAGTATATCTGGCGAAAAGTGGGTGTAGAAATACACCTCTGCCTACCCCTTCGGGGATAAAAGGCGTGACGATATGTATGTATGTATGTAAAAATATTAAACATATAATTATATACATAAATATCTATATATTTATATACATATACAAATTATTCAGATTATTCTGCCAACTTATCCAATAAAAGCTGTTTTACTCTTAATTTAAAGCTATCCTTTGCTAGTTTGTTGAGAAGTTCTGCATTCAAGTCATAGTAGCATACATCACCATAGTCTATCAACGGGAAAACCAAAGTTTGCACAAGCATAGTCTTGGTCTTGGGTGGAAGGAAGTTCCTTAAGCGATTTAGAGCACGTAGGGTAACTCACGGGAACTCTTGGACTTGAAGTGGTTGATGACTTCGTCTATCTCGGTGCGAATATCAGCAACACAGGTTCTTGTGAAAAGGAAATCCGGAGGCGCATAGGAATGGCCAAGAGTGCAATGTCGCAGTTGCAAGGCATATGGAGAGATCGCAACATTTCTCGCAAAACCAAAACTAAATTGGTTAAATGTCTAGTCTTCTCCATATTAAGCTACGGGGCTGAGACTTGGACTTTAAAAAAGGCGGACCGCGACCGCATTGATGCCTTTGAGATGTGGTGCTGGAGGAAAATGCTCCAAATTCCCTGGACTGCTTTCCGGACAAACCTCTCCATCTTGAGTGAACTGAACATCAAGATCAGACTGTCTACTATCTGCATGCGCAGAGTACTGGAGTTCTTTGGCCACATTGCCAGGAAAAATGGCCACAACCTTGAACAGCTCATCGTAACTGGCATGGTTGAGGGCAAACGACCAAGAGGCCGCAGCCCAAAAAGATGGGCAGATCAGGTCAGATCCACACTGGACGCCCAATTGCACGTCGCACTTCATGACGCTAAGAACCGTCACAGATGGCGAGATACCATCCATAAGAAGCTAATCCAGCGGGAACTTCACGACCCTCAGTAATGAGGAACACGATTCGAGGAGGAGTTCACCGTGAGGCACTTAGTTTGGTGATCCAGTGACGTGGTAGTTGTGAAATGTTTATTGATATCATCCAAACTAAGCGCCCCAAGGCAGTCAACACGACGCTGCTTGCCGATGCCTAAGGTTCCGAGGAACTTCCAGACATCGGCAGGGGATGAGGATGAAATGTTATGAAGTATGTGTTGGCGTTTTGCGTTGCGTACCATCTGATTACACCGATTTCTTGCAGACTTGAACAGACTCCAGTTCTCTTCACAGCGGTCCTTTTTATAATTACGAAAAGCCCGGTCCCTACGGCGCATCGCCATACGCACGCCTCTCGTAATCCAGGGTGCCGGTGAACGCTTTAATTTTATTTTCCTTGTAGGTGCATGGACGTCATACAATTAAAGGATAGTAGTGTTAAACAAAAGAACTTTATCATCAATCCTGGTCGCAGATTCTATGGGTTCCCAGTCGATTAAAGCCGCATCTTCCTGAAGTTTGTTTAAATCCATGTGACCAAAACAACGTCTGTGCAAAACTTTAGGTGAGGATTTGGGAGGTTTAAGGCGGTATGAAAGGAAAATAAGGTCGTGACGGGAAAAACAAGGAGCAGGATGTTGACCATGGAAAGAGGCTTGGGTAGGAGAAGACGTGATGATTAAGTCGAGCCAGGTATCCTCTCCATCGTTGTTATGGTGAGTGGGTTGCAGTGGCAAGATGTGGAGGCTGGCTGACTCAATGACATCACGGAGTTTACGGGAACGACTGGATTGGTGAGAAAGAAGGTTGGTGTTGAAATCGCCAATGACAATGAGATGCTCATACTCTGACCCTAAAGATTCCAGTATCGGCTCGATACTGGAGAAATAATCAAGGGCTGGTGGGCAATAGACGACGCCAACAACGGCCTTGGCCCCTTTGACGTCAGTCTCGAGGAACAAATATTCTGCAGGTGAAGATGCCGGTGATGAAGCCAGAATTCTGTAAGGAATGGCATTGCAGATATACATTACGACACCACCCCTCTCCTGCCGACTCGATCATTCCGAATTAGAATGAAGCCGGGAAGAGAGTACGACGTAGAAAGGAGTTCAGGTTTAAGCCAGCTCTCCGAAACCAGGATGACATACACATTAGACTCAGAGAAAGCCTCCAACAAGTCGCTATGATGGCTAGGTAAGCTTTGAGCGTTTAAGTGGCAAACATTGAGCAATGATTGTGATCGCTGACCAATAAATGTTTGACGTAAGCAATTACACAATGTGCCCTCGAGAGAACAAAAACTACTGTTATCAGAGTTATCAGATATAAAAGCTAATTCATTGGCAGACAAATAAGCGTCACCATCAGAATAAATATCCATTAAATGAATATAAAATATACTATTATACAAATATATACTTATAATAAAGTTAAATATTTAAATATGTTTATAAGAAACAACAAAACTTAAGAGCGTAATAACTTCATCTCTGCACCACCCGCCAGCTTACACAAACGATTATAAATAAGCAATAAATAAACGTAAACACAAAATAAGCAGTTTTACACTACACTTCAATTTTATGCTATAACGAAACGCAATTTCAGAACGTTTCATGTTGCATACATTGTTTTGACAGTTGTCAGATTTATCACTGTCAGTAATGTCAGTGCTGCGTACTTTTTAGAATAGAAAAATTAGAAAACAAAACATATAAATATCGGAAAGACAATGTGGGTAATGAACAACGAACAACTAATATATAATACAAAATATAAACAAATCTAATATGCGTAGGCAACAGAAGACGCCTAATTGATTTAAAGTTTAGAGAGATAAAAATAATATAAGGAAATTTATGGAAGTAGAAATAAGTAAAAACGGTGAATTATTTACGCGTTTTGGCGCTTGAATTCGCTGTGCCAGCACTGTCGGTGCCGCTACTGCCCGCAGATGACGATCCGGTTCCGACCTTAGAGTGCTTCAGCATTACGGCGTTCAACTCTTCTGTGGTGGTGAACTTATGGCGGCTACCGTCGGACCCTCGAGCCACAATAACGCCGTCCTGCGTCCAACATGCCCGCATGCCGAAGTGTTGACGGGCCTTTGCGAAAACCGCCTGACGAGGCTTTGTCAGGAACTCCTTTATTGCGACAGATGTTCCTTTCAGCCTGGTCTTGGCATTCCAAATGGCTGATCTAGCCTCCCCTCTGGTGAACCATGCCAAGATCGGACGCCGGTGATCCTTATTGGGAGTTCCCATTCTATGGCACACGCTGAGGTCCTGTGATGTCACGCTAGAAAGGGCCAGACTGTTGACTATTTTAAGAACAGAATTTCTGGGACTGGCTGAAGAAGAGAAAGAAGACTGCAGTCTTCTTTCTCTTCTTCGGCCTGTCCCAGAAATAATAGAGCCTTGCGCCTGTGCCTGGTCTCCATGACATCAATTGAATGGCAGCATTCATTAATCTGCCTACGCAGAAGACTCAACATTGAGAACATGAGCTCTCTAAACGTGCGGAACTCCTCGGCAACCTTCGCAACTGTTTCCTTAGCCGGACCGACAACATGCAGCTGTGCCTCTAGTTCAGCCATCCTTCTGGAAAACGACTCCTCAATGTTGTCCTGTGCCTTCCTGATGTCATTAAGTTGAGACATTATTGTGTTCTTCAAGTGACAGTGAATATCAATTGAAAATACAAGTTTGTGTGAAGTGCTGGCAGGTGGTGTATTAAACTGGATTTGCTTTTACATAAACAGTACTGCCTTTGTAAGTAGCTTAATTTTGAATAGTAATCTAGCCAATTTTACTTTGATAACAACTTTATAACACTTTAAATTAATTAAATTGAAATTAGAAATTTTATGATGTGTGTTAACTTGTTTATTTCAAGTGTGTCTTCTTTGCATGAGAACTAGTTCTACTTGTTCCAATAATGTCTGAACGTATCGAAATGGCCTAAATCCCAGCTACGTGATCCAGAATACTCAATTTGTTCCTTTTTGGATTTAGGTGAAGAAGTTTTGAACTTAAACAAGTATTGTTTTCCGAGTGCTAGTGTTGTTTGTGTCCGTTTACCAAATTTTATTATAAGCGAATCTTAAAATGCATTGATTCCAAAAGCGGCCGCCAATTTAGCGCTGCGAACTTCACACGCTGGTGATCTAGCGGTATAAGACGCGGCTTACAATGGACGCGCTCAAGTTCCGCGGGTTCAATCCTCAGTCGGCGGTCAAATATCTTCTTCCAAGGTTTCTAAGAAATATTTATTAAAATAAGTGATTCGGTCACTCACCATTGCAAAAGCAGAATGGCGCAATACAAATATGTCAATATGGCGCCGCTTGTATATGGAAACCTCAACAAGATAGTACTTAAGAGAAGTACCAATTTCGGCAAACAACTATTCACAATATTCCTGAACAAAAAATAAAATCAGCAAATACGAATTTACGTGTTATGATGGGGTGACGGGAATCACGGTAGCGACCATAACGAGATATTGCAAACTTTCACAGAAAATGTACATTTTCTGTGAAAGATTACAATATAAAATAAAATTACGAATTAAAATACAAAATAAAATTTGAAGTCTTTAATGTAAATCTTCTTTCTCTTGGCGTTATCTTAGTTTCAATCTGGGGTCCGCTTACTAGTCTAACCGAATTTTAGCTGAATATTAGCTTTTCTCCAGGGCGACTGCCTGTCAGACCTCCGCAACCCGGAGGGATAGCCACTCGGCTATCGCTGCCTGTGATAGAAGTCTTTAATGTAAATAACAATGGAGAAAATATTTCTCAGTGTCTTATAATTTATGAGTAAATAAAACAAGCATTTTATAACAACTCGAAACTAATGGATTTTAAGAACTTGCACATACCTTTTTAAAGCCATAACCAGTTAAAAGCTAGAGATGGCTAAGCGGAACGGACGTCGGTTTCATAAAATAGGTTTGCGTTTATTTCAGTCAACCCCAAGAATTATTTTAGTCAATCCTTCTGTAATGCATTTCTTGTAGCACGATACTGGATTGCGTAATAAAACAATTTATTTTAGTCATAATGTGAACCTAACTACGGGAAAGGGTAGGGTAAATTCTTTATAAAGGAACTTTGATTAGACGCTAAAGATAGAGTATGTAGACGCTAGGGTATAAGAATTAAATAAGATAATATATACTATATGTGTCAGATCCAGTGTAATTATTATGCTAGTGAAACAAATCGAAAGTATACTATTAGCTGCCGTCACATGGCTTATTATGAAATGGCGGTAGTTCAGCGCTTCGAGGAGTTGTGATGTTAACCCTCGGTAGACATGCTCGGTGGCGGACGACGCCTGTGTTGTTTTCATTTTTTGGCAAACTGACACTCAGTCACATTGCAAAACTAATCGATGGGTAGTGAAGTAAACAGAAAACTAATGTGACTAGAATTCCACGTGAAGATAATAAATCTGGTCCTCATGATAAACTTAGTGTATGGTTTAAATGTTTCTTTGCTAAACGAGGTCTAGCTACTTGCCCTTATAGTGGCTGGATTGTCGAAACGTCCTAAAACCCAGAATGCTTGTTATTAGAGATACGTGATGAACTTTGAACCCAAATAAGTATTGTCTTTCGAGTCCACTAGGACTCGATTTAGGTCTTTGTATTCGTTTACCATATTTTAATATGCTAAATGAATTGAATTCATTCCAATGTCTATCTTCTTAAACCAAAATCAAAAACATACGTACATGAATAAAATACCTATATCTGCCTTCCACTAACGGAAATGTACGTTAAAGTAAGTGCAGCGAACGTGATTGTACTACAAATGTACCTACTTATGACAAAGTCACCAGATTATATAAAGCCCCCTGTCGTTTTCTTAAAGCGTCCCTCGCTTAGCATGGCCCTTTTAGATCGTTTATGCATATATCATTCACTTTGTCAATGCCCTTGGTGTCAGGCCGCAATTAGTTGTAAGATGTCGATTGGTATAAACCATGGCTAAGTTTACCCTTCTCATAGTAGGAAGAGGCCCGTGACCAGCAGTGGTATATATAATATACAGGGCTGATGTTGATGATCATTGCCAAATTAATATTGTGCTTATATTTTGAGCTACGGTAAGGGTGTTCGATTTGATTCAATTTGTTATTTAGATCAGTTGCAATAACCCTATGAAGCGGTGACTTTTACTTGAAGTGTTGTGGCCAGTATTGCATTAAATAAAGCGTCCGTTTATGCCAGCAAGATATATCTCGATATCCTTTATTATATTTCTTGGATGTATTGTGGACCGACATTTGCATGCATTTCTACACACACATTATTATAGAATATAATATGTTTAACACTGTTCTTAGTAAATACATAAAACTTGGACTAAATGATATGTGCCTATTAGCAAAAAAAAAATGACAGCTACCATATTAAGTCTGGGTTCTACTATTGTTCTATTTGCAGTATTCTTAGTTCGGCAATTAATATTAAGATACGTAAAAAAATTATCGCTTCAATATATTCTTAAACGGTTCTTTTATTCTATTAACTAATTAAGTACAAACATTTGTTCACAAATATTTATTCACAGAAAATTCCCTTGCAAACACATGTTTTAGACATTATCATAGGCTAGTTTCCACTGCGGGCGGAAAGGAGTGGGCCCATTTATCCCTTATTTTAGCTTGCAAGAAAAAACTCCATAGATACATGTGTTTTCACGAACAATGATACAAGCGTCAATGAGTCAGCAAGCAAGGAGAGCAAAATTAGCTGACTCATTTTTGAAACAAAGAGTAATGAATTACATTATTATATCGTCATCATTTTCTCATGTTTCGTTCAGCTTGCTCTGTGCATTCTTCGATCTGATATCACTTTTGCAGTGAAAACCAGATGACTAATATACTTCTTGGTGGAAACGCAAACCTTTTTAATGAAAACGAAGTCCACTCCACTTAGCTAACTCCAGCTTACTCTTCCACGTAGAATCCTGGCTTTAAACAGTTATATTGTAAAAGTTCTTGAAATCCATTAGTTTCGAGTTCTTATACAATGCTTGTTTTATTTACTCATAAACTATAAGATACTGAGAAATATTTTCTCCGTTGCTATTTACAATAAAGACTTAGTGCAAATTTTATTTTGTATCTTAATTATTATGGTACTCCTGCTGTACATCTACTACCAAAGAATGCTATTTCTCGTTTTCGACGCTACCGCAATTCTCGTGACCCCATCATAATAAACAGGACGTAAAGGACAACGCGGTGGTTTGTTTTATTGGGTAGGCGCCTAACGCGCAAGGGAACGTTTCACACGCCTTCTTCGCTAGCTCCAAATCGTTTTTTTTTTACAACCGGATTCGGGATGGTAGGGCTATGAGTAGAGCTTGAACGAAAAAACAAACAGTAGTTTATGGAACCGAAATTAGGAGCTTTTTTAACCTCTCTTTGGGCAGGTACAAGAGGTGTGTGTTGCTTTCATCTACAGTTTTTCGGCGCCATCATTATGAAACCATCGCAATTCCGTCGACGTCTTTTAGTAGCGGGGCTATTTACCGCTAGCCCAGTGGTATTGCAATACAGTTCATAGTACAATTTTAGTAAGCAATATTGCAGTGTTCCACCATAATCAGCTATACCCTATCCGAAGAGAGTAACGGTAATAATTATCGTTTTTCTGTATTTCATTAAGATAAAACAAACATATCGGAATAACACCCCGGGCTGTTTCGCGATTCATCAACTACCAAGTAACAAGTACCGTTAATTAGAAACTCTTGTAACAAAGCAACAATTAATTTGTATAATATACTAGTTGTTCTCATGGCACTCACGGAATACCCATATTTAAATTGTAAAAGGTAAAGTAGGTAACTGCCGTGTAGGCGTAGTGGTTAGTGACTGCTAAGCTGTAGGTCGTGGGTTCGATTCCCATCCAGAAAAAATACTTTGTGATGAGCACGATCATTAGTTCTGGATGCAATTTATCTATAGTATGTATTTAGAAATATAAATATAACTATGTTAATCAGTAATGTAGTTGCCATAGCTAGCTAGCTCTGTTGAAATGGGATCAGTTGGCCATGTGTGTGATATTATAATTATTAAAATAAAGTAGCTGAATTTCTGTCTGTATTTGGATTTTTCATCATACTCGCTTTATTGTTGTCATATTGTTGCCCCTGTACTTCCTTTGTGAAGAATAAACTACAGAACAAACTCTTTATGACAAAACACAACAAATACATTGACTATGTTTGTTCTGCGGAAAATCTCGTATACTGAGTAATCTGGTTAGACCTGTCAAGGCACCAAGCGTTAGTTCTGAGGAAAGCTAATATTTTGTGGCAAAGCTAATATTCTGCTAAATTTGGTTATAGGCTCCAAGGCTTGAATGCAACAGTGACAACTCTAACGGGTGGTTTCAATATTTTACCTTTCCATGGATTTCGAGATTGGAGATACATGTTTGACAGATTATTTATTGTGTTAATGTCAAATCATCATCATCATCAGCCTTTAACAGTCCACTTCTGTACTAGGCCTCTCCTTTGAAAGGAGGAATTGGCCTACTATACCACGCTGGCCAAACAGGTTGGTATGGGGTTTGTATCAAGTTTTCCTTCTCTTACAGTGCTGTTTTATGCATAATATGCTCCCTCTGTCGGCTCTTACGATACCCATGGGACGATATGGGGTGGTGACATTCCGTATTCTTAATTTTTCATCACACGAACGTTTATTTAAAATATCCAAAAAATGGATGGCTCGAATATTGATTTCAGCGGTAAGATGGTGGAAAAAATCCTTAATATTAAGGATTTTTTTAGTAAGAGTGGCCAAAGCTTAGATCATCAACCGTTCCATTTCTGAGCAATAGTTATCTCTGCTAGCTACAATAACACATCTCGCTTGCAAATATCGTGTTTTCAGACTTTCGAGTATATTATGGAATATTCTCAGACATATAAGCTTTTCACGAAGTTTTCTGCACTGATTAGCAACGGTTTTGATAAATATACAAGTCTACCTTGGGCAAAACTTGCAGTTGGGTAGAAACAACTTCGAGAGGGAGGCTTGCAGAAGAATACAGCTTGGCTGGGCGGCATATAGAAAACTCTGTCGAGTCTTTTCGTCATACCTACCGCAAAGCCTTAAGACAAAAGTCTTCCATGAGTGCGTCCTACCCGTTATGACTTACGGTGCCGAGACGTGGACACTGACGGTGCGACTAGTCCACCAATTTAAGGTCGCTCAGCGAGCTATGGAGAGGGCTATGCTCGAAGTTTCTCTGAAGGATCGAATTCGTAATGAAGTGATCCGACAGAGAACCAAGCTAATCGACATAGCTCAGAGAATTAGCTCGTTGAAGTGGCAGTGGGCTGGTCACATCTGTCGCAGAACCGATAACCGATGGAGTAGCCGTGTTCTAGAGTGGAGACCGCGCCTTGGCAAACGTAGTGTAGGACGCCCTCCGGCTAGGTGGAGTGACGATATACACAAAGTGGCTGGCAGAGGCTGGACACGAAGATCCGAAAATCGGGCTCAGTAGCGTGCCATTGGAGAGGCCTATATCCAGCAGTGGACTACGGCAGGCTGATGATGATGATGATGATAAATATACATAGCATCGTCACACATAATAAGGGGCGAGCCTATTGTTGTTACCGGGCACATTACGAGGCTCCGTCTACTCATGTGTCCGTGGTGCTACTGTGAATTCGGTAAAACTCAGTTCCACTTTTGCCTGACCCGGGAATCGAACCCGGGACCTCCCGATCTGCATACACATACGCTATTCACTAGACCGCGGAGAATGCAATATACATAGCATAATTATTATAAGTGTAGGTATGTATAAAAATTTAAATGATTTAGATTCTGATCGCTAGAACACGTAGTGTAATTATATTTCCCGATGGAATCCTTAAAACGTAGTTGATTCCATTAAATATTTGAGTGATTACAGGTTGGCTGGTAGAGAATGCCTCTGGCACTAAGCCCGCCTTTGTGCATAACATTTTTGTAATTGTGCAAGAAGTTTAAAATAAATAAATAAATTACATAGATTGTGTTAACGTGGATAAGAAGCTTGAAGAGTACTTACCAATTGCGCGCTTTTATCAAATTGAATAAAATTCAATTTTAGTAAAATTTTTACTTTATGCTTTGGAGTTTATAAAACGGTTTTTTTTTTCTATTTTTAAAGACTACTCGCGCACTAGGCATAAATCCTGTGTTGTCTGGGAATCGAACCCACAACACTCGCCGCAGTGTCAAGCAGCGAGGCGGCCGCTTAAATCACTACGTCAACCGTGCAGTCGGTTCCGAGCGTACATCGCGCTTCTGTTTTCGCACACTAACGCTCGTCATGAAAATGTATAGTTGAAACATTTGTATAGTAGCTTTTCGCACTAAAGTATTCCCTCTCAAGGTAGTCAGCTATACACGATATGGACCGTATCGTGTATAGCGATGAGTGAGACAGGAGTGATGCCGATGCCGAGAGCCCGCTCCGGTCAAAAAATCACACAGTTCTGTTCCTACACAGCAGCAGTCACATTCAGTCACTGAGCATTACGAGCACTGTAATACGTCTGTGTATGTATGGTTCAGACAACAGTACATAACTACGGCCTTTCATATTTTAAAGAACGAATCATACCTACAACCTTTCACGGCATTGAACTTCGTATATTTGAACGTAGGTATTAGTAACAGATTCAAATTGGATTCAAAATAACACGGCAATAGGTACTATATTTACATTTATTTATACTAAAACTGTAATTGAAGTTCATAATTGTTTCTTATCCATGTTATTCATATCCAAGTCTCTCAGCCCGACCTCAGTGGTATGGCAGCGCAAATGGAATTTATTAACGAATCGATATTAAATATTTGTTTGATTCGCACACATATACACTTGTACCTTTGCTCTGCGACTATCTCGCTATTTACTAAGCAATATGGTTTATTACAGGGAAATTGCTTTCGAGGGCACTTATCAAATTAATAACTTCGGTTCTATATTGAATTCTGTAAATTAGTATCTCATAGACGGTTTTGTTTCTAACAGATCTGTTCAATAATATTTGACTTCAAGGTAGGTACTGTCTTTTGCGACTGATTAGTGCTGTCACAACAAGATTGACAAGCTCTTTAAATGGTTGAGCTATTCTAAGTTTAACGAATAGTCAATTATATATTAATAGTTGGTATTCTGTCATATCTGGTTAGACCAGTAAGCGGACCTCGGACTCCAAGGCATGTAAGTCTTGGATGCAACTGGGATAACGCTTGGACGATGATGACTAATATACTAATATTGTGTGTGTTCAGTTTGAATTGTTATTTTTGCGTTGGTAGTTCATTATAGATTTATAACATTACGCTTTGCGTCACGGGTGCTCAGCAAGTGGTGAATTAAATTAAGCGATTGTGATTCGTCAATGTTAGTACGTATGTATGTATACTGTACAAACATTTCGAGGATAATTGGCATCGGTCCTCTATGTTCTGTGCATTGATCTAATTTTTGTTCGCAAGATTAGCTTTGCAGCCTTTTTATCTCAACCAAGTCAACGATTGGTCTATATTAGTCCATTGGTCCATTGGTTTGAAGTATATTAAATCTAAAAATTTAATATCGGCATTCTGATACGTAAAAAGTGTATGATCACGAATTTCCAAGATAAGCTGATTTCGAATCCAAAGTAGAAAATGAAGGAACTGTGAAAAGATTAATCACTTTGATGTGGAGAGATCTCGAGGTTATATCGTCTTGCAAAATTCCGCACAATGTGGGCGCAAGTGTTTTAATTTCCCCGAACTTGGGTTTCATCGTGTGACATGACACCTGACGGGATAAAGATTATTTTATATGATCGCTTATGAAGAGATCTTTTAGCAAATAGAAAAGCAAATTTAATTTACACTATGTATTTTAACTACGGAATTCAATATTCGATCTATAAATAGATCTGTAGATTTTAGATTCGTTTTTGACATAAGCTCCATACAAAATATGTCAAACACGAATCAAAAATCTACAGATCTATTTATAGGTCGAATATTGAAAATGGCCGTTAGTCAGTGTTTTCCTAAAAAGTATGTACTCAGCCTATGATATGATTTTTCTACAAAATAAGTAAAATACTTTTTTTTTTTTCGTCAAAATTAATGTTTCATAGCTCAACAACTTGACGGTAAATGCGTAATTCAATGCACTTTATTTATAACCTAAAAAGTACCCTACTCTTCGGTCTCGTCACATTGTAGTTCTCTGAAATGCTGATTTTAAAGAAAATGTTTAAAAAAAAAAATAGTATATTTTGTAAAGTAAATGTAATTGGTAGCTTCTATATCTTGGGCTGTGTACATACTTTTCAGAAAAACACTGACTTAAAATACATGGTGTATAACTATACACATAAATAAAATTGGAGTGTCTGTTTGTAATATATTAAAATAACCGTTTTCTACGAAATGCTTATGGATGTATACACGGTACATATACCAAAATGACATTTTTTACAATTTTTGTCTGTCTGTCTGTTTGTTCAATGTTCATAAGAATTTCACTGGCGTATAGCTGACGAACCAAGGAGTGACTTAGGCTAGGCAAAATTAACCGGGCACGCGAAGTAGTTCCCTCAGGACGCGGGTGAAACCGCGGGGAACAGATAGTTTAATATATATTTTTATAAGTTAGAAATCATTTATTCGTCGGATCATACAGAGCATTTAATGTTTAACATAGCTTCTAACCATAATTTGCAATGGCAATTATTGCTGGCAATAAAAAGTGTTTGACTCCTGAACTTAGAATGACCACCTATTTTAAAATCAAAAGTAGCTCACAGTGAAGTTTAATTGGACTGGTCTGCCGACTAGTCAATATTGAGTTCCTAGGGTTGTGTTGTTTTTCGACTGATCGTAAGGTACAGAAACTTATCTGATGAAATATGGATAGGTGACTGGCTCCTTAGTCCAGTCGTAGTGTAAGCGCCTGCCGATCATGAGGTCTCGGGCTCGCTCTCCAGATCGCTCTTCAAATTAAGATTAACAACTACCTTCTTCATTAGTAGTTTTCAATCTAAATCTGAGATAACTTTTTATGTTTTATATTATTTCCTGTTTTGTAATGAGGCCTAGTTTGACAAAAAATATTTGACGCCAACCCGAAATATTTTTAGGTAAGTAAAATACCCACGTTCCTAAGGATTTACCTTTGCACGTTTTTACACGTCATCGCTAACGTAAGGGATTGAAACACGTGGGAACGCAATCAAGCCTCAGAGGGATTCTGTTTACCCGTTATAATGGGGTATTTTTCCATCTACGGTTGTGTATTTTGATGTATATTGTGGAATATATGTAGGCAAATTTTAATAATTGTTTGATCCTGTTTTGTAAGTAGTCTGTTTACGAAAGAGGTTTACAGTTTTGTTATCATGATTAAAATAAAGTATTTGGTATTGAGCTAAGTATATGATCCTACTAGATTGGGATTGCTGTTGATAAGCATAAGCTCCACTCTTCGTAAAATGTCAAGAAAATGTCACAATTAATTATAAATTTTTTATTTAAGCCCGTATCGTCCCTGGGCATAGGCGTCCCTCTCTCCTTCCATCTATTACTGTTTTCATCCTTTAAGGACTAGTCCATATCAAAGGAAAATTTAATTGTAATAATTACTAGTCAGGTTTCTGACTAAATAGGCACGGACGGTATTTTATAGACACGTAACGATCACCTAGCTGGTTCTGAGGATTATCCCTCTAGTTGCAGTAACAGGATACTTCACTTACCCATACCAATTAGCAGGACCCGGGTGGCCCACTGGGTCGTATTTTACCGAAGGCATAATATCAATCTATAGACGTCCAATGCTGGACATGAGGCTCCCAGGCTCTCTACACAAACCGATCTTGATCCACCCGCATGCAACAGAAAATAGTTTTTTATTTTGTTTTGGGGTTAAATATAATGACCACCATAAAATGCTTCGATACCCTTAGTTCTTTAACCAAAAATATATACTTAACACCAGAAAAATAAAGTCTAAAATTACAATAGTACTAGCTATTTTAGTCACGACTGCACATAAATTGTATTCGAACACCAAATGTAGTAAATGATCACCAAATAAATAGGTTATGTTAGGTTCTCTTGTGACCCTCAATTCACAAATAGGAGCCCTGCGAAACAGGGCTCCGTCAACTTAGTTTATCAAAGTAGGTGGTGTAACCAAATCCAATTTATGTGTTGGTATTTCATACAACTAACAAAAAAACTTTGGTTATAATTTTACATTAAAATGCTGGGTTAATTTTGGTGATTATTTACTACTTCTGGGCTAACAATGATTTATTTGGCGTCATTTTGCTTTAAATAGAATAGCGAAATGTTAAAACTTTGGTTATAATTTTACATTAAAATGCGGGTTTCATTTTGGTGATCATTTACTATGTTTGTCTGTTATATGTTATTATATCTGGTGGTAAGTTAAATATAAACCTTTTGTTTTTGGTAGAGGCATCGCTACTAAAAACAAAAAAAAACTATTTTCTCGATTACCAATGGATATTAGCTGTAAAACAGACTTAATTTCGCCAGCAGTAAAGGATTTGTGCCTTTTGACTTCCATGTTTCTTCGCGTCCGTGACCGAACGAACGTATGATTTAGTTTAGTTATTTATGTAACAACTCGATCGTGCTGATTGTAATCGAGGAACAGATCTCTCCGTTGTTTTCCCTATTTATTTTATTTATTATACACCCGTTTATGTAGTTATTTTGTATACTGGCAGCTTAATATTGTTTGGTTATCTATAGGAATATTGTTCTGGGTGCTGTATAAATGCCTATTCCGCAATGCTTCAAAACAAAATTCTTAGATCAATGCATCCTACTAGCACAGATATACGGTGTTGAAATCTGGACGCTCACAGCACTGTAGGGCTGGTCCATACCCCACTCATTGATATATTTTATTTAATTTACAAGAGAAAACTGCACACAAGTGTTTCCAGCAACAGAGTCGATAGGAAATGCGTAAAAAATGCTAATTTCTAGAAAGCGAAAGTCATATACTAAATCAAATAAGCATTTTCCACCTCTCATTTTCTGCTCAGCTCGCTTAAGTCATTCTTAAGTTTTAATTATTTCGTGCTTTAGGAATCACATGACTACACTATTTCATGGTGGAAGCACAAACTTATTTCATGAAAACAAAGTCCGCTCCGCTTAAAATTTTTGTCTCTTTATTTTATCCGTGCTTCGTACACTAAAAGACGTTTATTTCGTCTTCTGTCTTACTTGTATGAAAAAGAGAACTAGCGACGGTGTATAATTTCAGCATTGCGGTACATTTGCATCTACAATAACACAACCGAAGCAACCTCGCACATAACATTTTATTTTTCTAAATCCTTTGAAAATCTTTTTCAGCCAGTTTATTTTTATACGTTCTAGCTATCATAACTGGTTTTGTAACTAGTGTTTATTCGCCGTGGAGAACTGCCTGCAAGGAAGAATTATAACAATATTTAATTTTTATTAATATTGTATGCAACGACAATTAACATACGGCCATTTGATCCCAAAACCATAAATATCTGAGCTCTTTGCCAAAACTAACCTGAGCTTGTACTATAGAAACCAGATAACTGATAAACTTACTTATACATATATTCTCTAATACAAACATTATTACTATGGCTAAATTGCACCTAGACACAGGACAAATAATCGTGCTCATTTCAAATATGTTCTGTAGCGTAGATTTACAATGCAATCATCATCAGTCGTAGTTGTAAACCTATTATATTTTACCGTCACAAAACATACATAACCGTATTAACTAGATAGGTGGAAACCTTTATTATCACATAATTATCGGGTGCGCCAAAGTTCACCTAAATTTTCAACTCCGATAATTGGAAATCCGAAAATGTTCTTCCTAACATTTTTCATCCTAACAATCACAATTCCTGACTACTCTGTCTCTAATGTTCATAATGCCGAAGCATTCAACTTCATAAAGTCAGTAGCAATAAACATCTGTTATACTTTTATTCGTTTTCCTATATTTTCTCAACATAACCATATTTTACACTATTATTCAAAGTCATATCTTTTTTGTTTAGATTTCTTTTTATGCATAATAATCAGTATTATATACATTAATTTTGGGTAACTTTATTTTCACATAAAATGTATAACATATAATTCAAATTCAAATCATTTATTTCAGACTTTTCAGTCCATAAAATGTTAGTAATACATTGAGATAACTTAAAACTATGTTAGTAGTTTACACATACGGCACACAAACAAAAAAAAGAAAAAGAAACGAAACAAGTACCATCCTACGATATGTGTATCTTTATCCAATGCCTCCAGATTGGACTATGGATGTATTCTGCAATGACTCTCGGGTAGCTGTTGGGACTGTCCCTCACCCTTCGCATCAGCGATGCTGCTCTTTTACGTAAAATGGCATGAAAACCATTCACTCGTGCTTCAGCAAACATCCCTGATGCACTACAGTGGCGAGGCAACCCCATCAGCAACCTGAAAGCATTGTTATATTGCACCCGCAGGGCACTGACGACCCGCTGCGTATAGCTAGTCCACAAACTACATGTATAAAATGATTGACAATATGCCCTATACAGTGTCGTCTTTATAGCTTTGGAGCATCGGGCAAATCTGCGTGCTAACATATTACAACGGATCGTCAGCCCCCTACGCTCCCTTTCTATGTCTAGTTCATCTGTCAGATCTTCGTTTACGACATGACCTAGGTACACAAATTGTTTTACTGTATTTAGTGCAACTCCTGATAGTGTCACAGGCGGTACGCAAGAGGGACTCTTACACCCCGCCCTAAACACTAGCAGTTCACTCTTTTTAACATTGTACATTAAGCCATGTGCATCTGCATATATCTCACACACGCGTATCAATTTCCTTAAAGCGCTGATCGATGGGCTCAACAGCACCATGTCATCAGCGTAACTAATGTTGTTGAATATTTAACCATCTATTGTGCATCCTACCTTGGTGCTGTTAAGCTCACGGATCAGCCCGTTCACATAAATATTAAAGCTCAATCCGCCCTGCCTAACTCCACACTTCAATGGATAGGGATCCGAAAAGGAGCCCGACCACTTGACATAGTTGGTTTGGTGATTGTACCAGTACGTAAGGATGTTAATTATTAGGTCAGGTACCTACTCCCATATTCCGCAGCTTATCCCATAGTATCCTATATTGGACCCGATCAAATGCCTTAGAGAGGTCCAGAAAGGCGGCATATACCGGCGTTTTGCGATCCGTGTAGTATTTGACGGTGTGTTTAAGAACTAATATTGCACTCTCCGTCGAAAGACCAGGCCTAAACCCGAATTGGGCGTCTTCAAGATTAACGAATTGCGCGAGATAGTTATTCAACACACCGTCCAAGACCTTAGCGGTTACAGTAGCTAACGTAATAGGTCTATTATTTATTTCGCTGATGTCACCTGTTTTGTTTTTTACGATAGGTACTACAACCGCCCGGGTAAGATTATCCGGCAAGTATGCATGCCTTATACAAGAGGTGAAGAACCTCGCCAAAACTTCACACAGGAGTGGACCCCCATACCTCTGATGCTCCACGCTAAGCCTGTCATGACCAGGAGATTTGCCCTTGCTCATGTTCTTTAGAACCTGTGATACCTCATCTGTCGTCACTGTAATTGGTTCTCCTGTCAGAGGACCGCCAGCTCGTAGCATCTCTCCGTCAGCTACCCTCCGAGGCTCCACCGTAAAGTGTTGCCTGAACATATTGGCGATGTCCACAGCTTCCGTTTTACCCCCCACACTAACCGGTAGACTCGGTCTCAGATTCAATTTGCCAGTTTGTTTCCAGAATTGGCTGAAAGACTTATTGTTGTGGTGAGTAGCAAGAATGTCCATACGAACCTGTTCGCGATTGTCCTGAAGGGACTTAAGGTTTTTCTTAAAAGCTTTTCTGCTCTCTGACATTGCCTTCCAGATAGGACCTGAAGACGGTTTACCACTTACACACCACCTTTGAAAGTGAAGCCGAGCCTCCCTATGTGAGTCCTTGACGAATTTATTCCATCCCGTGACATACCCACCTCGCCGGACCTCTCTACAATGTCTACTTTGGATGGCTGCCTCTGTCATAGAATTTATGATATCTTTATACAATCTATTTATGTCTTCCTTATGATTTTCATTATTACAATCATAATTCGCGCACTGACTTAATTCTGTTGGAAAATCTATTTCACTTAATTTACAATTACAGATTTGCTCATAACGAGATATTTGTGTTTTGTTTCTTTCCCCCCATATTATCTTATTAACATTGTTATTACATATAGTTTTCTTAGGTATAATAACATCCAAGTCGCATTCGACCTGTAGCGGTAGGTGATCAGACCAATACACACCCTGACAAACCCGCACGCTGAAAACTGACTTCCATGCTGCCTCCGTGACCAGACAGTGGTCTAGAATAGAATAGAATAGAATAGAATATTCTTTATTGTACACCATAAAACATTTTATGACATTGTTACTACAAAATTTACAAATTGTACAAAAGGCGGCCTTATCGCTAAGAGCAATCTCTTCCAGGCAACCTATTGTAGACAGGAACGATGTAAGTATTAAAGTTGTGTGTGGTGCAATTAAAAATATCCAGAATAAACAATATAATAAACTTATAAATAAGGGACCTACACATACATATAAATTCATACATACTATCGTCAATATACCTACATATATACAAAATTCAATATACTTACACATATACTATATATAAAATACATACTAGGTATAACCACATTCTATGTTATCAAATGGATGAAAGGTAGTGCGTTTTTAACATAGCTTTAAATATTTTAAGAGATTTTGCGCTTCGAATTTCTAAAGGAAGTCCATTCCAGAGGCGCACAGCTTGGACAGTAAAAGACTTACCAAAAAAACTTGTGGAATGCATTGGCATTTCCAGCGTCAAATCCTCGGACGACCTCAAGGACCTTATATGTGTGTCATTAAGGAACTTAAAACGTTCTTTGAGATATAAGGGGGTACTAGGATTAAACAAGATATTATACAATAAAGTGAGAATATGAGTATTTCTGCGAAGTCGAATCGGTAGCCACTTGAGCTTATTGCGGAATTCTGAGACATGATCATATTTGCGTAGCCCAAATATAAATCTTATACAGAAATTTTGGAGACGCTCAAGTTTGTTTAGTTGCTCCTCGGTGGGGTCAAGATAGCTGACATCGGCGTAGTCAAGGATTGGTAGAAGCAAAGACTGTACAAGCGCAATCTTAGTGGCAGTTGGCAAGAAATTGCGTAGCTTACGTAAAGGCCCAGCTGATGCAAAAAGTTTTCTGCTCGTTTCTTGTAGCTGTGGTCGCCAAGACATGGTTTCATCTATGTAAATACCAAGATTTTTTACATTTTTACTAAACGAGAGGACTTTTCCATTGAAATTAATGCTTGGCAAATCAGACCAGTTGATTTTGGACACCATTCTTGGGCTGCCAATAATAATCAGCTGCGTTTTGTCCGGATTGACAGTGAGTCCAAATTTCTGCGTCCAGTCACAGATTCGCGCCAAGTCCGTGCCAATCGTTGTACAAGCGTCTGCTAATCTACTCAAGGGAGCTTGCGTATAAATTTGCAAATCATCTGCGTAAAGATGGTAGGATGAAAGTAATTTGTTTGAAATAGAATTAATAAATATAGCGAAGAGTAAAGGGGATAGCACGCCACCCTGTGGAACACCTGCAATCGTATTGGACCAAGCGGAATAGGTATCATCAATGCGTACACGTTGCCGGCGTCCAAACAGGTAACTATGAAACCAGTCAATTGCCGATGGAGATATGTTAAGAGAGCGTAGAATACCAAGTATGATGTGCAAATCCACGGTGTTAAACGCATTGCTGAAATCAAGTAAGGATAGAACCGTTAGATTGCCACAGTCCATACCTAGCCTGATATGATCGGTAACGTGAACTAATGCAGTAACGGTACTGTGCCCTGGACGGAAGCCTGACTGGTATGGATTTAAAAGGGAATTTTTACAAAGGAAGGAACTAAGTTGTGAATGGATAAGACGTTCTAGGACTTTCGATAGGAAGGGTAATATGGATATGGGACGGTAATCTGCTAAAGTAGAAGGCTTAGGTTTTTTAGGTAGGGGAATAATAAGTGCTTCTTTCCACGCTGAGGGAAAGACACCGAGAGAAATAGACTTATTAAGTATATTGCATAGGACGGGAAGGATTTCATCAAGGATGGGAAGGATCATTTTACGGCTGACACAGTCATTACCAACTGCATTAGAAGTAATTGCAAGTATACTCTTTTTAACATCACATTCGGCAAATTGCGAGAAGATGAAAGGAGAATAATCAGGTGTTGGTAAAGTTGAAAGATGCTGCAGGGTATTACTTTTTATATTTCCATCAAACTTGGACGACGAGGAGAAATGTTTATTAAGTGAATCAATGTTGACATTATTAGGAATGATTTGTTGCTGAGTCTTACCAACCCCTAAAGTTTTTAGAAATTTCCAAACTTTTGCTGGATCACCGTTTTCGACGGATTTATGAATATGTTGGCGTTGTGCTTTCCTACACATCTTATTGCAGTGATTTCTAATAGTTACGTATTTATCAACATTTGAAGGAGTTGGCTTTTGCTTCATTAATGACTTTGCGGCACATTTCTTAGCCATAATCCTTTTAATATCATCCGTTAGCCACGGTGCTGGTAAATGCTTAATTTTAATTGCACGCACAGGTGCGTGCACGTCATATAATTGCAGCAATTGGTTTGTAAATATGTTGACTTTAGTGTCGACGCAATCTGTGGAAAACAGTGATTCCCAATTGATGTTATTGGCATCCTCGCGCAATTTTTCTTGATCCATGCCACCAAAATTGCGTTGCAGAATTATCTTTGGCTTCGACTTCGGTGGGCGTATATTGTAAGAAAGATAGATAAGGTCATGGTAAGAAAATGCGTCTGCTGAGCATTGGCCATGCCTATGAACGTAATTAAAAGAAGATACCAGAATGAGGTCAAGTAGAGAAGGAGAAGTATTAGGAAAATGATGCGTTACATCAAGATTTAAAATTGTCATATTGCAGGATTCTGTAACTCGTCGAAAAGACGTAGTTCGAGAGTCCTGCTTGAGAAGGCAGGTATTAAAATCACCCATTATAATGGTGTGTTCATAAGAAGGAGTGAAGTTTTCCAGGATTTGCTCAAAGGAAGAAAAGAAATTTATACGACTGGAAGGAGAATAATATACGCCCAATAAAACTTTGGTGTGATGAAGTTCCACTTCTAAAAAGAGATGTTCGCCCGCATTTGACGGTGGTGGCTGCGAAGACATAGAGACTATCTGATAAGGAAAATGAGTACGTAAGTATATGGCAACACCGCCACCACCGCCAAGCGCACGATCATTCCTAATTAGTTGGAAACCTGGAAGCAAATAAGAAGTTGATGGGAGGCATGGTTTCAACCATGACTCTGAGACAAGAATGGCATGTATATTCTTGCAGTCTAAGTTGGCCAGCATATCTGGGAAATGAGCAGGAATACTCTGTGCATTTATATGGACTACATTAAAGTGCTTGGGTACGTTCGAAAACTGAGTCTGAAGAATGTCTCCCAGAGATGGTACACTAACAAAGCTATCATCAAAGCTTGTGGCAGAATGAAAGCTTTCATCATCGCTATTTGACAGAATATGTGACATTTAATAATAATATATAAATAAACAAATATATATATATATAATAAATATATATGAATAAAAATATAAATTTTAAATTAAAACTTAATTCAATAGTTTGTCTACCTGCCAGTTACGCATTAACAAAGAAATAAAGACACGTAGAACAGAAAGTGTAACTAACATAAATACTTAATTAAGTTACAGAGGATACAATCAAGACCGTGGGCATTTTAAAAGTAATATCATTAAAAATTATTTACGAAATCTTAAACAGTACATTCAAGACATTGTAAAGAAAAGAACAACTTACTGCAAAACGGAACGCTGCCTTATTGCAACGTTCCGGTTCGCACCAGGTGCCTACATAAATAGCTCATATCAACGCTGTCATGCGACAGATAACATAATTAATTAATATTTTTTATGAAATCTTACACTGTTCAAAACATCCTAAACAAAATAACATGAAAACCTAGTGCAAAACGGAACTCTGCCTCAATGCAACGCGGCAACGTTCCGGTTCGCACCAGATACATAATTATGTAGTTCATAACAACGCAATTAAGCGGCAGATGACAGCTCAGAATTTGATTACTTTGACAACTTTGACATAATGACTTTGACAATAGTAAATCAATTTCTTGATACACACAAAATGTAAAAATAAATTAATCTAAGACTATGTGAAAGTGTAAATATTGTGAAATACCCACAGACATAATTACGTAGATCATGGGAAGCCTACTTCCTGGAGGCAGCAGCTCGCCTGGCTTTTGTTGCGGTCGGTTGAGCCACAGGCTGCTCCGCTTCCGGCAGCTGGATCTTGTTCAAATCGCCAATGGATGTTATGCGATGACGATTGCCGTCAGGAGCCAGTATGTGGATGTGGCCCTCTCTTGTCCAGCACTTCGCAACCCCGAACTTCGCACGTGCAGCCATAAAAGCGGTGTGTCTTGATCGAGTTAGGAACTCCGATAACGTGATGCCTGATCCCTTCAGCTTTGTTTTTGAGAACCATATGCGGTCCCGCACCTCAACAGCCTCAAGTTTGAGAAGAATGGGCCTAGCTTTTTTGCTAGAGGTTGGACGACCCATTCTGCTGCATCGCCGAACACTATCAGAGCTGAAATTGTCAATCTTGAGTCGCTGCTTGACAATGTCTGCCACCACCCTGACCGTGTCCTCGTCCTTGTGCTCCTCTACACCGTGAAGCAGTAACATTTTCCTGCGGCTACGCATTTCCATTGTATCTACTTCACGGGCCACCTTGTCAAGCTGCTGTGAGAATGATTTTAGGGCCAGTAACATAAAAGACTTGAACGAAGCGAATTCCTCAGCCAAGGTACCAGTGCCCTGCAAAGACTTCTTTTGCAATTCAGCCTCAAATTTGGCCATACGCTCCTCGAAGTATGTTTGCATATCAAGAATGCTTGTGCTGTTGAATGGATCCATTCTAGTGAATTAATTTAAGCTTCTTAGTTGTTGGAGATAACGCTTAACCAGCAGGTATATACTGTTAACTATATATTATGTTCATTTAATTTGTAAAATTACTATTATTAACTATTTTTAGTAAATTTTATTGTAGAGCAAATTCAAAAAATTGTTGTTGTTTCAACTACCCACACTTAACATAACTAGCCACCTTCTACAACCGTGGGCATCACTTACAAAGGTATACGTGTCTGACCCCTCACCCAATGACATTATATCAGCACATATCCATCTTTGGCTTGAACAAAAGTTCATCATTTCTACACCAAAAAGTTGGTGGGGGTGCGCATTATAATCCCCTAACATAAATACTGATTCAAGGCCAAGGTTGTCAATAATAGATACAACTTCCCCTAAACAGTTAGTGAATTCTGATAGGTTTTCTGTCGAGTCTGTAGGCATATAGATAGAAAATATTAAGATTTCATTATGCGCTATTTCTATTTTTATGGCCGTCAATCTATCACTTTGACATTGTATCACACTAACAATATTAAATAAACTTTTACGCCACAATTTTCCTACACCGCCGTATGGTCTACCTCTTAATAAGCTACTTGACATATCCACGGCAGACTTACCGGTGTAGCTGAAATCTTCATGTATGCCGCCCAGCAAAGGAATTTCATGAGGTAACAACCACGTCTCTTGTAACGCTATAATGTCCGCACTCGAACACAAATCTTTTACACATTGCTGTGATCTTTTCACGCCCTTACAATTAAACGTTACAAACTTAACACTAGTACTAGTCATTATTTTATAGGTATATTTACACGCTCGCTTTTCTACTTCTGACCCTGGTTCTTAAACATAACAAATCGCCTAAAAGATACACCTGCCGGCCATAGGTTCTCGTCCATAAACACAGCTAGCTTATCTCTAGGTATCATAAACTTGTATGCTATGTAATCCTTCTGTAGTTTCATACTTATTTTCTGCGGCAAAATATTAACCTGGGTCTTATTAAAACATATTCAGTCACATCCTTTTCCGAGGCTCCTTTATCAACATTATAGATATAAAACGGGATTTTAATCACTGCAGCTTTAAATTTGCTATCCGCTATTGCCGTCGCCTTGCCTTTATTTCCAATAAAACGTTCGTTGTTTGAGCGCCGCTTATAAGAAACCTGTTTCCACGGTGCCCCTTCCTCGGCAACATTCGCCCATGTTCTCTGTGACTCATGTGTGCGCGCCTCCGCTTGTATAATCAAGCTATCTCTCTCAGTGCGCTCCACAAGTGTTTGCACGTGCGCACGGGCCTCATTAGGTGGTTTCGTCGGCCGCTGTAACAGAGTTGACGTTCCTTTCTCCGTCGAAACCACCACGAGCATAGCTGGGTGCGCAAGCGAGAGGCAGGTATCACCGCTCACTGTGCGCGAGAGTGTATTATGCGGTGACGAGGTCATCGACCGTCCTTGGTTTATGACCGGTATGTCGCTATGTAACGGCGAAACGATCTTTGAATCGGTGCGTAATGGCTCGGAAGTTTTGTTTACTACCTGCATAGGCATTTTATTATTGTCATTATTTGAATCATACATAACCATGTATGAGCTTTCGTCTAATAAATATGCTCCTCTCTGTCCATTTATATTACACTGTGAGTTTTCTGTGGTAGAGTGCTCGAGATTATACAGACCACTTATTCTGTTATTACACATATCTTCCAATTGTTTAAGAGACACATAGTTTTCTTTCACATATTTCATGTCAGATTGCAATTTCAAAATGTTCTTCAATAAGTTTGTGACATCTACGTGATCGAAAGTTATAGGTGGAAGCTTTTGTAGATCTCGTGCAACAAACACTGGTATGACCTCCGGATCCGTCGCCTTGAATAGTTCAATTATATCTTCCAGATCTCTTACCGATTTGCCTTTCTTTTTTCTAGTTATCATACGCTTACACTTAGGAATAGCTTGAAATAGTAAGCTCTTTGCTTCTTTTACATCCTCTTCTGTAAAGGCACTTTTACATATCTGAATGAGGCTTTCATTGTCCATAATCTCAATCTTGTTTTGCACAAAGGATAGCACTTCACTGATGACTATATTGCAACTACTGCATTTAAGAATGTTATTTTCCATATCGCGAGTCGCTTGGGTCAATGACCCGTTAGTGACACACTCGAAACACGTTTGCTCGCCGCGAGCGCGCTCGACTAATTTAAGAATAAATAAATTAATATAAGAATAATAGTACCATGGTACAAATACACAATAGTACAATGGTCAAGTTCCAGAAACGAATCGGTCGTATTAATAATTATTGGTTTAGGTTAGGTTAGAACTGTGGCCACAACGCACGAGCCGAGCGAGCGAAGCGAGCGTGCCGCGGCAGCGGCCGGCGAAGTGCCAGAACCGAATCGGTCCTATAGTTATTGGTTTAGGTATGGTTAAAACTGGGGTATAAACTCCCAGGCCATAAACATAACCGTAAATGAGTCGTGTTTTGTTTTGTTGAATTTCAGTTGGAGTGTAGCCTTGGGGGCGCTACGGCGCGAGGACTTAGAATTTTTTTGCCAAATAAGTGTTATTTTTGCAAATCGTTTATTTTCTCAATTCTATCGTATAAAACACCTAAATATAAGGCTAAAAGTGTCTTGGTTATAGTGTCATATAATTTTTATTACACTTTCTGAGTATGAGTGAAAATATTATGGTTATTATGTTTAGGGATAAAAGCGTTATGATAAAAAACAGTAGGAGTTTAAATATATGTACATTAATGATATTATTAATTAAAATTTTCGGAAACATGGGTGTTATGAACATCCCCGGTTGCACTACAAATAGTATGAATGAAAACTTTAGGATGAAAAATATTAGGAACAGTGATCATTCGGATTACAAATCGTTAGGAAGATTAATTTCAGGTAAAGAACTTTAGGTGAGTCAATATGGACCCCTTTATTATCATCTTTCAAAACATGAAGGAGCTATCATTTGCAATTGCTTTATTCCAGAGGCGCCTATACGTCGCAAACTGAGATTTTTATTACACTGACAAAATCTAAGCTATAACAGAACGTCTCACAGTCGAAACCTTTTTCAACTTAAGGTGCTTTCTAAAGGGTCACTCAACTCAGAATAACATTTAAAAATCTGTTTCCAATCGTATGATCTTGGATTAGAAAGAATTATGAGAATATGTAAGCGATGAGATGCGAATGAAAAAGTTTAAATTGCATCAAAAGAGTTTGGAATTCAGTTTTGATTTCACCCTTGGATACACACGTGAATTAGGTAATACACAGGGGATGAAAGATTGAATATTTTAAAGTACGTGTATGCAATTTTCATTGCACGATAAAGCTTGCAAATCTACCCGAATCGATTATACCAAGTAAGTACATATAACAAATAAAATTATTTTCAATATTTTTAGAAAAGTAATAGTTTTGAGGCAAACCATGTCCGCGGCTGATGTAACTTATGCTGAAATCTCAAGGGAAAATAAGACACCCCCGTAGAATTTCCACCTTGTCGTGGTAGGGGGGCTCAGTAACCGTGGCTTGGACACCCGCAAAGAAGCTAAGAGAGATCCCGGGAGTGGACGCTCCGCGTGGGCTTGGAGTGGCCTGCGCAGGATGCGTCCAAAGGTGCCGATGCGGGGGACAGTTCTGTCTGCCCTCGCAGTCGGGTGCGGTTGCAGGAGGAGAGGCGTGTCGGCGTTGCATTGCCGCGTGCCCTATCTCCCGCGACCGAATGGGGGCGCACCATTGCTGCGTCGTGATGGGGCCGCAGAGGAAGAGGAGATGCGGTGTACCATTGCCATCCTCCCTATCTTCTGCGGCCGCTGGGTGTTTTTGCGGCGGAGCCCAACACCTTCATCCGCCGCCAAGGGGGTTTTATTCGGGGCCCGCCTGACCATCTGGCGGGCCAATACACGTTCTAGCGACGAATGCTTCGACGATACCCGACCCTCCGACACACGGGTACATGAGGAACACGGTTTGGTCTTTAGCCAGTAACAGTCTGACATTCCCCTTCGCCCTTCCCCTAGGGCGGAGGCACTCTATGAGGATTTTCCAACCCGACACCAAAAAATAAAGGAAAAGTAAGAAGTATTATACCTTTCTTTCTCTTAACGTTATCCCAGTTTCCTTTATTTTAAATAAATTACATGATAAGTATAGACTATTGGCGATGCTAAGATTCAATCTAGCGACTCTAGCAGCGAAATTTAGAAAAGTCGTCCACGTACGTCTCTTTCACAGATCACTACTACTTTTGACACTTTTGACAGCTCCCGATACAATTACCACCATAACCTCGAAACAAAGTTGTATTGTAAGCTGTCAAAAGTGTCGTATTTCGACAAGTTCCAAATTTTCGACGGATAATCTTTGCATCAGTTCTGAGTTTGTCACAAAAAGCGTGTTTGACATTGTTTTCTATGACCCCTTGTATAACATATATAAACTACTGAAGTTTTCTATAGTTAAACCCCTTCATAAAAAGGGTGACAAGTCCCTTCTTGACAACTACCGACCCATTACACTAATTTCAGTATTTTCAAAAATCTTTGAAACAGCAATGTATAAACGCATTAATGCCTTTCTCACAAAGAACCAAACTATTAGGAAAGAACAATTTGGGTTTCAAAGAGGTAAGTCAACTACAATGGCTTGCTTTAATCTCATGAAAGATGTCATAGATAACGTAGACGATGGTAGGGACACTGCTGTGATATTTTTCGATATGACAAAAGCTTTTAATTTTGTCTCACATAGTATTTTGCTTTATAAGTTAGAACAATACGGGGTTCGTGGCACCGCTTTAACATGGCTCAAAACATATTTAGAAAACAGGAAACAATGTGTTGAGATAAGAACTATAAATGATAACAAAGGTAAAATAGGAGAGCTAGAAGTAACTTGTTCTAAATGCGTAATTAATCATTCTGGGGTACCGCAAGGTAGTGTTCTCGGTCCGCTATTGTTTCTGTTGTATGTCAATGACCTCCCAGATGTAACTAAAAATTCATGCACTCTGTTTGCGGATGACATTTTAATAATTATTAAATCTAAAACTAATGACATCCAGAAATATGCCACTCATTCTAATAAACATAATACTGACGTTGATAATAATACTGACATCGATAATAATATTGACATTGACAATAAGACTGACATTGATAATACTGCTGACATTGAAAATAATACTGACATTGATAATACTGCTGACATTGAAAATAATACTGACATTGCTAATAATATTGACATTGATAACATTGCTCTATACAATTCTGACATCAATAAATCTATTAAATCTGTTGTGAATTGGATGGGGGATAATAATTTAAATGTTAATCTTACAAAAACTAAATATATTCAATTTACCACATACGGGCGTAAATAAAAAAAAAAAAATGTAATGCATAATGGGTTTGTAATTGAGGAAGTTGATCATACAATGTTTCTTGGTATAGTCTTGGACAAAAATATTAATTGGAAGTTACATGTAGACAAAGTGTGTAATAAAATAAATGGATTTGTGTATGTTTTAGCTAAATTAAGACGAATCTCATCAGAAAACACGGTCATGAGTGCATACCATGGTTATGTGGCCTCCGTCCTTAATTATGGTTTGATTCTGTGGGGCAATTCTACTGAGGTAAACAGGGCTTTCATTGCTCAAAAGAAATGCATAAGAGCAATTTGTGGGGTAGCACCTTGGATATCCTGCAAACCTCTTTTCAAACAGTTAAGGGTACTTACTTTGCCAAGCATGTATATATTTGAAATTGCCAAAGGAGATGTACCATTTGGCCATACATTATGGGCCTGGCACGGCCAAACACGACACCATGTGTGTTTTGAAGATAAATAACTACTCTATTAACCTGTATAATTTCTTTTTAAATAACTTTTGGTGGAAATAAGATACGAGATATTTGAAATGGAAATTATTCCGCAACTAAATATACCTCAAAATTGAATTTTAACATAAATATAATACCTAGATGTAAATAAAGGTATGTCTTTGCGTCTTAAAGAACAAAAACTACATAAAGAGTGGCCAATAATAATGAATAATCACCTGTGTACTAGGGAACCTCGTACTATGTATACTCGTCCAAAAAAGCTAACCACAATCACAAACACCGCTGCATATTCTTAGCATGGGTAGACGGTACTGATCATTATTATTGAATTTATATTCAATTACATTACATTAAAACCGTACGAAAACACCATTAAATCAGAGCAAAATATTTACGATACACAGTAGCAACACGAATGACATAACAGATAAAAAAAGTGTTGCAAATGGTTTGAAAAAATATTTCTACTATCGATTAAAACACAGAACGATTATTACCGATTAATAATTATGGAATGTATAATAAATTATATATTTCTTGATTCTTTTTACAAATATACTTATAAAGTAAATAAAATATATTGTTTTCTAATATAATAATAAAAATATTATTTCCTTAAAACAATTTCTGCCTACCATACTTCATTTTATTTTTAATGCTGGCAACATAAGACATTCATCCGCTATTACCATAGCCTATTCAAAATAATTAATCTTTAAAAACTAAATTCTTTCACCGATACTCTATCAAGAAACGAAAACGATGTAAAAATTTTAAAAATTATATGTTTAATTTCAACGATTCACAACTTTCTGGCCGCTACAGGCCGTATTTGGTATTTCTCCTTTGTTAAACTTAATAAAGATCTGTTTACTAAAGCGAAGGATATGTACTTGAGAAACACCAGGGATCCAGACAGAATTGTTTTGCCTAAAATTCCTAGGACTGAACTTTACAAAAAGAACTGTTTTGCAATGTCTGGATATATATTCAATTGCATACCTAACAATATAAAGGACCTACCCTATAAAAAATTTGTTAAAAGCCTTAAGAGTTGGTTAATAGATAGAGGATTTTATACAGTGAAAGAGTTTCTAAATTATAAATAGACAGATTATGTGAATGTATGATGTGCCTTTAACTACTTGTCTTTTCTATTGACATTTGCATGCCCAATTTAGGCAGAACATTATGTACACATTTAATTTTAAGACGACCTACCATCTATGTAACAATGTTCTTGCAAATAAAGATTATTATTATTATTATTTTTGTTCTTTAAATTTGTTTATTCTCGAAAAAATCGGTATTTAATGAAAACCACGGGCCTAGGCCAAGTGGAGTTCATTTGGGACATTATATGTTAGAAGGGGTTCGTCCTGCAAAAACTTACGTACTATACGACAGGTGTTTAGTATGGCTGCTTTCTGCACAGTAATGTAAAGGTTTGTGGGTAATTCTATTTGTCGCAAATAATGTAGTAGGTGTTTCGGTATGACACCAGTGCTCGAGAGTACCAGTGGCACAATATATACTTTGTTCATTTGCCAGATTCTAGTTACTTCTTCTTTCAACTCTGTGTATTTATGGATTTTTTCGCTGATTGTTTTCTGTAGATTATGGGTATTAGGAACTGCTATGTCTATAAAATGTACGACTTTGTTAGGTTTATCTATTACAGTTATGTCCGGTCTATTGTAATGTATAGTTTTGTCAGTAAGAATTGCTCTATCAAAGTATATTTTGTGGTTGTGGTTCTCCAGCACTGGTTTAGGGGTGTATTGGTAGTACGGGATGGGCTTTGTAATCAATTTAAATTTGATGGCTAGTTTTTGGTGAACAATATAAGCGATTTGATTGTGCCTATGGGTGTAATCTGTTTGAGCCAGGGTTGGGCAGGCGCCAGTAATATGTTGAATTGTTTCAGATGCTCGATGGCATTTTCTGCATTTATCGTTTTGTGTATTTGGGTCTTTAAGAATAAATTTACTGTAGTTTTTAGTATTAATAACCTGATCTTGAATTGCTAACATAAACCCTTCCGTTTCAGGGAAGAGTGATCCTAATTTAAGCCACTTATTAGAACTGTCTGAATCTATATGCTGCTGTTCCAAATCGTGTAGATGTCTGCCATGTAATTCCTTTGTTCGCCATCTACAGATTTTTTCTTGCCTGTGCTCATCTAAACTTTTAAAAGTAATGTCTCGATTGGTTAGGTTTAAAGGTGTAAAGTTAGTGTCTATTTCTATGATTGATGAGTGAATGTGACTACTGTCGGCTTTCTGATAAAAAAAGTCTCTAAGTTTTTGTATTTGCCCTTCCCACAACATAGTGAGGTCGATTAGACCTCTACCACCCTTTTGCCTACTTACAGTAATTCTCTCTATTGCAGCTTTAGGGTGAGCATAGTTATGTTTCGTCAGTGTTGTTCTTGTCTTAATTTCTAATCTGTTTATGTCAGTTCGTGTCCATTTTATTAATCCAAATGAGTATGTTAATACGGGTATGGCAAATGAGTTTATAGCTTTAAATAAATTTTTTGAGTGTAGCTGCTTTTTACATACTAAATTTAATCTCTTGGTGTATTCTGATACTAGTTGTTCCTTAATCTGTGTGTGGTTTATGATGTTGGATTGGTGTATTCCTAAGTATTTATATGTATCTGATGGTTGCATTGTATTAAACAAGTTGGTATCGATAGTGTGATTTTGAGTTTAGTTATTTTTCCTTTTCGTATATGTAGTGTACGGCACTTGTCTAAACCAAATGACATATTTATATCGCTGCTAAATTGGGTTGTAGTATTTATAAGATGATCAAGGCATTTTTCAGTTTTAGAAAATAATTTAATATCATCCATATACATTAAGTGTGTAATGGATGTCACAGAATTTAATTTATACCCATCAGTAGTACTGTTGAGGAGATTAGACAAAGGATTCAAAGCGAGGCAGAACCACAGTGGACTAAGTGAGTCTCCCTGGAAAATGCCATTTCCGATGCTTATTTCGTCTGTGGTTATCGTATCTATGCCGTTGGATAAGTGCAAAGAAGTTCTCCAGTCAGACATAGCATTTTTCAGAAAGTTGATTATGACGGGATTGATTTTGTATATCTGAAGGACTCGGATTAACCATGAGTGAGGCACACTGTTGAAGGCCTTTTTATAATCAATGTATGAAATATGTAGTTTCTTTTATTGTTATGCGCATGTTTTAAAATTGTAGAGTCAATAACTAATTGTTCTTTACATCCTCGATGTCCCTGCCTACAGCCTTTTTGTTCTTCGGATATAATGTTGTTGTGTTCTAAGTGTTTGTTGATTTTGTGTGTAATTAATGATGTGATAAGCTTATAAATAGTTGGAAGACACGTAATCGGACGATATTGTGAAGGGTTCAGAGTGTCGTTGCTTTTGGGTAACATGTAGGTTATGCCTTTTGTAATGAATTTAGGTATTTCTTGTTGACCATTGATTATATCTGAAATATTCCTAGCTAAAACAATATGTAGGGCATGGAACTTTTTGTACCAAAAATTATGTAATTTATCTGTACCTGCTGCTTTCCAGTTTTTTATTCGTCTCGTTGCTCTCTCTATATCATCTCCTGTAATATCACCTAATTCCATACTCTCCACATTTATCATTCTACATTCTTCATCTTGTATCCATCTAGCGGTATCATTATGATCATGTTGCTTTTTCCAGAGATCGGCCCAGTAGCTTTTAAGGTCTTCTGAATTAGGCATTTCTCGTGAGACTTGGGTATTATCTTGCCTGAACATCCTGTAGAAACCCTTTTCATTTGACATAAATAATTTATTGTTTTCTTTTCTTTGCAGTGCTTTCATATATCTAGCTAACCTTTGTGATTTTACTGTAAGTTTTTGTTTTAAAGTATCTAAGTATTCCTCTGGTCTATTATTATTGTGTTCGTGAACTGTGTGTATCTTTGTTTTTCTAAAAATTACTTCAACTGCTGCAACTACTTTCCTACTTCTGTTGTTATTAATATATTGAGTTAGTCTGCCTATGTCCGCTCTCAGATTTTTTATGTCAGTTTCAATCCTTAATTGCCATGCGGGTTTTAGAGATTTGTTGTTTTTATGAGGTGTGTTAGTATTAGGGCTTCGAATTTTATATCCCAGTTTCTCGGAAATGACAAGTGCGCTACAGTATATCAACGTGTGGATATCGATTAGATCTGAATCGATTGAAAAAAACCTGCTTAGTATTTGACTGTTGAAAATATATATATAAGTGTAAAGATTTCTGCATTCTCTGAGTTTTGGTAGTTTAGGTCGGGCTATCGAGTCTGTACCAGTGTATTGTGTAAGTGTGGTCTGCAGCTGGTTAGCTAATTCAAGTGTCATTGTATCTTGTTGGGTTATTTCAGGGGTCATTGTTTCATCTGTTATTTGTGTAACCGAATCTTGAGAAATACTCGGTAGTGTGCCTGTCTGAGTAGAAACGTTTGTTTGAGTACGTGATATCGTGTTTGTATTATTCATCGAGCTCATCGATTCTTGTGAAAGGGCGATGTTGGTTGATGTAACTGGTGTAAACTGTAAACTATGTTCTTGAGGAGTAGATACAGGTGCTAATATTGAGTCTGGTAGAATGATGGGTTGTGTGTCTTCTAATTCATCAACCCTGAGTTGTTCTGAGACTTCTTGTTTTAATTTACTGATAATATCGTCTGAAAACATTTTGTTTCTGACAATGACCCTTCTCTGGTCGGCTATGCGTTGTGCTGAAACTTTCAAATGTGGGAATTTTGAAACGAATTGATCGTGAAGTTTTTTGCAGTACATAGTCCTATCTGTCTCTAGTTTAGTGACATAAAAGTATGTGCGCATGATAAAAGTATTGATTTCGTCATTCTATTGCATGCGCACTCTTGGTTTGCCAGCTTTAGTGGTCGCAGGACAGGTGGCTGGTGCCCCCTGCGAAACATCTTCAGCTGGGGATTCGACTCTATTGTTAACTGTGTTATGTGGTTCTATATTAATCATTTCGTTATAAATACTAGTTATTGAAGGAGATGTTGGATTTGATGGTGTATAAGACACGGTACTTGGGCTATAAGGCTCTATGGGGGAACTTGTTCTGTCTGTCAGTCTGTCATTGTCTGCGGTTTCGGCTGTAGCATATTGAGTGGTGGAAGCCCGCCTGTTCAGCTCCACACCGCTGACGGTTCGCATGCTGAAACACCCAGCGTCAGCTCCAGGTGTGCCCCGGCGATCACCCCCGGGCAGCGGTCCTCTCAGTTTCTTTTTTAAGCGGGTCTCCATATTGAATGGGTTACCTTTGCCATGTTAGCCACGCCAGTAAAATGTTCGTGTGTCCGCCCCTACGTGAGTCAGATGTTCGACTCGGACGTATGGTTGGGTTTTAGGGGGCTTATTATTATTATAGTTCTAGTTTTTGTAAGATTAACATTTAAATTATTATCCCCCATCCAATTCACAACAGATTTAATAGATTTATTGATGTCAGAATTGTATAGAGCAATGTTATCAATGTCAATATTATTAGCAATATCAGTATTATTTTCAATGTCAGCAGTATTATCAATGTCAGTATTATTTTCAATGTCAGCAGTATTATCAATGTCAGTCTTATTGTCAATGTCAATATTATATCGATGTCAGTATTATTATCAACGTCAGTATTATGTTTATTAGAATGAGTGGCATATTTCTGGATGTCATTAGTTTTAGATTTAATAATTATTGAAATGTCATCCGCAAACAGAGTGCATGAATTTTTAGTTACATCTGGGAGGTCATTGACATACAACAGAAACAATAGCGGACCGAGAACACTACCTTGCGGTACCCCAGAATGATTAATTACGCATTTAGAACAAGTTACTTCTAGCTCTCCTATTTTACCTTTGTTATCATTTATAGTTCTTATCTCAACACATTGTTTCCTGTTTTCTAAATATGTTTTGAGCCATGTTAAAGCGGTGCCACGAACCCCGTATTGTTCTAACTTATAAAGCAAAATACTATGTGAGACAAAATTAAAAGCTTTTGTCATATCGAAAAATACCACAGCAGTGTCCCTAACCATCGTCTACGTTATCTATGACATCTTTCATGAGATTAAAGCAAGCCATTGTAGTTGACTTACCTCTTTGAAACCCAAATTGTTCTTTCCTAATAGTTTGGTTCTTTGTGAGAAAGGCATTAATGCGTTTATACATTGCTGTTTCAAAGATTTTTGAAAATACTGAAATTAGTGTAATGGGTCGGTAGTTGTCAAGAAGGGACTTGTCACCCTTTTAATGAAGGGGTTTAACTATAGAAAACTTCAGTAGTTTATATATGTTATACAAGGGGTCATAGAAAACAATGTCAAACACGCTTTTTGTGACAAACTCAGAACTGATGCAAAGATTATCCGTCGAAAATTTGGAACTTGTCGAAATACGACACTTTTGACAGCTTACAATACAACTTTGTTTCGAGGTTACGGTGGTAATTGTATCGGGAGCTGTCAAAAGTGTCAAAAGTAGTAGTGATCTGTGAAAGAGACGTACGTGGACGACTTTTCTAAATTTCGCTGCTAGAGTCGCTAGATTGAATCTTAGCATCGCCAATAGTCTATACTTATCATGTAATTTATTTAAAATAAAGGAAACTGGGATAACGTTAAGAGAAAGAAAGGTATAATACTTCTTACTTTTCCTTTATTTTTTGGTGTCGGGTTGGAAAATCCTCATAGAGTGCCTCCGCCCTAGGGGAAGGGCGAAGGGGAATGTCAGACTGTTACTGGCTAAAGACCAAACCATGTTCCTCATGTACCCGTGTGTCGGAGGGTCGGGTATCGTCGAAGCATTCGTCGCTAGAAACGTGTATTGGCCCGCCAGATGGTCAGGCGGGCCCCGAATAAAACCCCCTTGGCGGCGGATGCAGGTGTTGGGCTCCGCCGCAAAAACACCCAGCGGCCGCAGAAGATAGGGAGGATGGCAATGGTACACCGCATCTCCTCTTCCTCTGCGGCCCCATCACGACGCAGCAATGGTGCGCCCCCATTCGGTCGCGGGAGATAGGGCACGCGGCAATGCAACGCCGACACGCCTCTCCTCCTGCGACCGCACCCGACTGCGAGGGCAGACAGAACTGTCCCCCGCATCGGCACCTTTGGACGCATCCTGCGCAGGCCACTCCAAGCCCACGCGGAGCGTCCACTCCCGGGATCTCTCCTAGCTTCTTTGCGGGTGTCCAAGCCACGGTTTATAGAGAGTCACGTCCTATCTTTGCAACTGGAATAATGCTAGGACGATTATAAGTTGCCAGTTGTACTTTTTTTACTAGGGACAAGTTAATTGTAGATATCAGCTGTTCGTAATACTCATAAACGGACTTGGGGCTTATAGTTATTAATTTAGCCATCTGGTTACTAGGATTTTACTAGGGATAGGAGATGACGATTAAGCTCACCCCTTATTTTTGAGACATAAAACTCAAACGCAGTCTGTCCAAGCCTACTTTTCTACTGATTTTCAAGATATAGAAGCTTGCAGGTGGCGTGGCGTAGCCTAGTGGACAGATTAATAGACTGCTACGCAGTGGGTATCGAGTACTAACTCAAGGCACGCATCAATGTCTTTTTGAAGTGAAGTGTGTCTAAAATTAACAGGTATTACTAGCTAAACGATGAAAGAAAACAACGCTAGTCCTCAAAACAAATGACATATTATGATGTGTGTCAACCCGCACTTGGCTAGCAATGGTCGTAATTTTCTCACAACGAAAAGAGTCGCGGGTCCAGAAGTCTGACAGTTTATATAGAACTGACGATGGTGAATACCTTACAAACCGTGTGGTGTGTATATAATGTTCAGAGGTAGTTAATGAAATAAACATGTAAAAGTATTGTGACGGCCGGTGTCATGTCAAACTGTCATCACTACGGTCGTCAAGGACTCAGTAGTCTTGCTAGCTAGTAGTACCGGCTAGTTTGTCGTGTAGTGACGTCTACACGACAAACTAGCCGGTCGTCAACGACAATAATTAGCAAAGAGGTTTGAAGACTATTTCATTATTTGGAAATGACAGTTTTTAGTTCGATGACGTATACACTCTGACAAGTGTTCGCCAAATTCACCAGTCATTGACAACAAGGCAATGGCCGTGCGGATAACACATTCCGTTCACCTTCTGAGGGCGTGAATTTAAGTCCCAGTCAAAACTGGATTTTGGTTTTTACAAAGAAGATATATCAGGCTAGTTTGAATGGGACAGGACAAAGGGGAAGACCTAGGAGAACGTTCTCTGACCAGATTGGAGACATCCTGAAAAAAGGACAAGTCAGAAGTACCCTTAACAGAAGAGCATGCATGAGAAACTTGATGGGAGTGAGTGAAGCAAGTGAGGTATGTCAGGATCGTTGCAAATGGCGTTCCGTAGTCTCTGCCTACCCCTCCGGGAAACAGGCGTGAGTCTATGTATGTATGTATGAAATTTGGAAAATGTTTATGAATATTTGGCAAATATTTAAAAAAAGATTATTTAAATATTTCGAGTAAAAATTAGAAAATTCTAGAAACTTCAGGAAGGAATGGAAAGGTTAAAAAGATACAGGAGATGGAAAAACAATTGAATAAATAACAATTGAAAATAGTGGGTCTACAACATTCCTAGGGGTATAATAATATAAGGCGGTGTAGACGCGCTGAGCGCCAGTTTAAGTTGAGACGTGGTAAAGTGGAGAAGAAAAGGAAGAAGTAAAATGAAGAAAGAAGTAGTAGTGAAATAAAATGAAGTGAAAGTATAGTGCAGTGAAGTGAATGTATAGTGCAGTGAAGTGTAGTGCAAAAGACGTTAGTGGTGGTGCTGTCCGCGTCGAAATCGAACGACGCGTCGTGTGTGTGAAGTTGAATAAATTGTCATCAGTGCTACTCGGTGTTTCCTTCCAGTCCCGTTAACCTGTCCGTAACAGTACCATCACTTTTAAGCAGACGCTTTCAGTGATGGGAGTATTACAATATAAGCGTTCACTGCATATTTTGAACAACGGGTTAACAGCCCTACGCTACTAACCCTGCTGTACAGGAATGATTAAATGCTAAGTGACTTATCTAAGCTATTAACCTACACTATCCTAGAGTCTTAGCCTATCACCTATAATATCCTATCCTAGTTAACCTATCCTAACTTGTACCCAGCGTATAATGCGTATAGGCTTGGTGCTCTGTGGTATTTTGTGATACAGACCAGCATTTATACGCACCTACTACTATGGCCTTAACCTAGGGCACGTACTATCGTGGTACTACCGTGGTATACTGTGATACGACCTACGCTTCGTAAGCGCCTAAAACCCTAATCCTTGTGTCCCTACAATCCCTAGACCCTAGCCCTATCATACGTATTTATATATACTTATATTATATATACTTATATATCTGCCACCGGAGACCTATGATGACAGACGGACTGTGGGTAGGAATCAATATGGTGGAGATGGTTTTCTGACGGCCAACTCAACAGACTCATCGAGCTGATCGGTATTGATGACTAAAGGTGTCTTGGCCACCAACAGAGGTATTAAGTCAAAGTCGGATTGAACTTGTGACTGCTTTATTTCTTATAATACATGATCTTATATAATAAACTTATCCTATGTACACACACACAACTTTATGGTTGTGTGCTGTGAGGGAAAGGTGCCATCTCAGCGGTATATACCTTACGTGAGAACGTGATTATTTTTTCTTAATTTAATATTTAAATCACAAACAATAATGTTCCAGTAAATACTCACGTAGGTTTATATCGCTGAAATAGCATGTTCATGTGTGAACAATTAATATTGCTTAAGGTTCAAGGCATGATACTCATTAACGGTACGTTTAAGGCTATCATAAGTGGCAATTTGCATTTTGATCAACCAACAGAAATTGCAAAATTAAAAGAAATAAGACACAAAAGAAAATATAAATGGCACCCATTTTCTTATTATATGATCAACTTAGCGAATACAGGGTACCATTAAATAAACCAACGGCGGTCATAATCCAGGAGAAAACACTGAGAAATCTCTAAATTACACCATTTATGTCTTTCTTAAAACCTTTTCAAAGGACATTGAGGATATTTGCATGTTAAAAGGTAGATTAAATTTTGTCCGGGCTACGTAAAGACCGCGAAATTTAGAAGCCTTGTAATGGTGCAACTGACTCTAAATAGCGGTTTTTTAGAAGAACAAAATGACAATGTCGTAATAGTTAACGAGTTTTGATACAACAGATCTTTGATATTTAGGTTATTTACTTGTGATGAATGGGTTAATTTGCAGCAGGTTGATTTTTATTTTTTAAAGGTAGGTTGCATGGGAAAATACCTTTATACATAATGGAAGTTTTTCTTAGTCGGTATCAGGGCGGTTGGTGAAAATATGTTCCAGAAATAGAAAGATGAGTTCTTGCAATGGGAATTATATAGGCAGATGCCTTTAGTACTTTCAAATGGCTAATATAATTTTTTACTTCGCATTATGTACTTTATGATATTGTGGAAGTTTCTGATCAACATATATATTGATCAATAGTTATCGCAGTGAAAATCTAACTATGAAAACTACCTTAGATTAGTGGCAATCATTTTCTTATTCACTTCGTAAAAAATATAATAAAGGACTTAATAAATGTGAGTCACGACAAAAACAAAAAACATACAAAAAGGCTTTATTCATGTTTTCTTTTCGTGTATGTTCGAGCGCAGGTATGTAAAATCATAGTATCAACAAACTGTAATGAAATTCATAAAGATACCAAATTTAATTAAAAGAAACGATAAAATATTCGTTGAATTGATTAACAATGAATGTACAGATAATATTTACAGCAATTTATCTTTTTAAATGTTCTGAGCTACATTCAGAGCTACGAAGCAAAGATGAATATTATTCACGAATATTCACAGGTATGCATATAGGTAATTTAAAATTCTTAAGGCATTGAAAGCGTAGTGGAGAGAGTAATAGACTGCTTCGCAGGGGCTTCAACCCACGGTGCTTAGCTGCCTTATGTAACCAATCTCATAATAAACTTGGGACCTTAAAATTCATGGCGTAATGTGGGTTTAATATTACACCTCTGCCTACCCCTTCGGGGATACAGGCGTGAGTCTATATATATCGCATAATAAGGATGCCTAGCAGTGGGGTAATTTTTATACAGGACTGATGATGATGTAGAGTACTTTAACAATCGAACACGATATCGCTAAAACTATATACATACAATCTTCTTAATAAATACAATACTTTGCGTGCTTATAAAAAAAAACAAAGTAAATAGAAAACCTGTCACACAAGAATTTACCAACACTTTTATTTCAACACAAATATCAGAAAAAACATGTGACACCCAACGCATTTGTGAATAATTCGCACCCAAACTTGATCCGCCGCAACACGGGAGCTTGTAACACAAACGGACAAATCAGACATTTATTTTACCCCAGCCAAAGGCGATTTTTGCAAATTCTCTACCTCTTATAAAATGTTGCCTATTCCAGACAAATGCTCAAGGGGCGTCACTTGCAGGGATTCGTCCCACTTAAAACTTTTCTCAGAAATTGCTTCAGAAACTTTGACACTTAAAAATATCCTTCAGACGTCTCCACTCAACGAAAATCTCATATAGTCAATAAAATATCTATTAGATATCATACTCTGTTATTGATAGTGAGCATTTGGAAAACATTGACAGTCGCACCTCTATCGTAAAATCCATCAAAGATTTGATTCTTCTTTTGCATATAAATCTACTAGGCAATATTGAATAGTAATAACTAGGAGAGGTCAATAAATATAGCTCTTTGAACAATTTAATATTCAATTCCAATGACAAATAGACTTAGCGGCCTATCTTGATCTGCAATAGAAAAGCCTAGAAAATTTAATATCGAACTGTTATTGCCAATCTATTATAAAAAACTGAGGCTATAATATCTCTAATATGCCACTTTTATGGCCTTAATTGACAGTCCATTTCAGTAGATTATTGCTTTTTCAATCTTTCAGTACCAAAAATGGAACACCGTATTAGAAACAGTATCCCATTTTTGTTATTAATGATCGTCCGTGTTTGAAAAACAATATGTTTATCTTGTTTTTCAGTACCTTATATAATTATACATATTTTGTTGAATAACTACCATGAAGTACTTCCATCTATAGAATAATCATTAATGTAGGGAGACTAATACGTTTATTGGCATTTTGATACATGTATGCGCATGTTGATGAGTGCACGAGTGGTATTAAGCTAATCATTACTCCTAATATTTGAGGTATTCGTGGCACATGCCTTCACAAGTTTGGTCGGTTCACCAACGTTAATGAACTATTCGTTATGTCAGTTCCATCGATATGGCATACATATTATTATAAATATCTACTTTTGTAAATCCTTGAATGAAGACGTAATTGTAAAATAAGACAGATGAGAACGTAAACAAGCCACCGCAACCACAAAGAAGACATTTATTCCAAAATTGATAAATTTCCGAGTCCGTATCTCAGTAAATCCATAAAATAAATCTGGCTTAAACCTGGGCTTTGATCAATTAAATCTTGTAATGTGCATAGATTAGCAAAAGTGGATCGCGCTCGGTATAATTTTACCTTACAACCTTTTTAAGTATTTTTAAGTCCACGTCATTATCCTTAATACGGATAAGATTTCGACACGAAAACGTTACGTAGTAATGCCTCCGTTCAAGAGATCAAGATAATAGCATTAGAAGTGTTTCTGTTGGATAAGGTCACTGAGTAACCGACTTAAATGAAAGAAAAAGATATTTGAAGAAGATTAAAAAACTATAATTGTCTTCAATAAGTATCATTTATCAGTAGAAACAATGTTAAACCAGTTATCTAAGTTACTATATTGTTGTAACAAACCAATGCCTTGCTATGGTAAACGAGTGATTATAAGATATTCATTGACCTGTCTAGCACGTACGTTCGTACGTGCTTACAAAACACACATATATTATGTCACGATGTTTCGGCCGGCTTGTAGGCTGTTTAATTTGGGGGTTAATGGTTCTAGATTTTGAGAACAATATTTTCATAATATTCGGTCATTACGATTGCGCTTATAGTGGCCGTACAGTTTTCGAATGAGGTGCAATTGCTCGAGCATGATATTTCGATAAATTTGACTTTGCTGTCTATATACTTGTTAGTGTCTATTATTATCTATTTGCTTGCAAAATATATTACGTGCTTTAAAATGTTTGCCAGACGATCATAAGCATCATCGCTCCACAGCCATAACCGCCAGCAAGTTTTGTCACCTGGGACTACTAGGCGCAGAATGCTGGCATTTGGTATTTATGTTCCACCGTAAGGGTGCACTAAGAAGGGATTTCCCGAAATTCTCACAGGAAACACGAATAAATTATACAGACAAAGACACATACACACACCCACACACACACAACCACACACAAAAACACATGCGCGCGCGCGCACGCGCGCACGCGCGCACTGCAACTGCTCGCTCGCATACAAGTACATACATGTACACTGGTCCAAGTTACATATACCTAATCATATACTGTATTTTAATTGAAAGAATTAAAACTAGACACGGTCCATAAATTGTACAAATCTAATTTGCGTAATAAATAATAGGCGAACACTGGCTCTCACTCTCTTATAATACAGGCCCTACCCTAGTTTCGCCGCCAAAGGGGTTTTGTTCAAGGCCCGCCTGACCATCTGGCGGGCCAGTACCCGTCGGAGGGTAGCGACGAATGCTTCGACGATACCCGACCTTCCGACACACGGGTACATGAGGAACACGGGTTGGTTTTTAGTCAGTTAGAGTCTGACAGTCCCCTTCGCCCTTCCCCCAGGGTGGAGGGACTCCAGGGACTCCATGAGGATTTTCCAACACGAAATCAAAAAAAAAGGCCCTACCCTGGTTTAAGAGACAGAGTTTCAAGATAATTGTATACAGATTTCTGCAATAATGGGTCTCAAAAATTATTATGTTAATCTTTTATTGTATTTTAATATAACTCCTTTCGGCCCGTGTGGTGACGGATTAAGAATACGGAATGTCACCACCCCATGTCATCCCACGGGTGTCATAAGAGCCGACAGAGGGAGCATATTATGCAGAGAACAGCACTGTAAGAGAAGGAAAACTTGACACAAACCCTATACCAAACCGTTTGACCAGCGTGGTATAGTAGGCCAATGCCTCCATACAAAGGAGAGGCCTAGTCCAGCAGTGGACTGTTAAATGCTAATGATGATGAATATAACTCCTTTAACATTTACCCATAATCATAATAATATGCATCTGTAACTTTTGGGACCAATAAAGAAAGGAAGAAAAAAATAACATAACATTAGTGGGTGTGGCGGCGGGCACCATCTAGTTGGTGGATAATTTCCTAGCGCTCCGTGCCGCCACCTCGCATACAAACACGGTGTCGCGCTAATGAGCGGCTCACCTCATGTCACTGACTCATGCCGATGACTGACATCATCTATCTGATGAGCTGATCTCATTCGCTTTGGTCCGGTAATGGAAGATATTGTTGTTTGTTTGCGTTTACTGCGTTTCTTATTACGATGAAAGGAGCTTAAAAGGAGTTGTTTGATATCGTACATACTTTTAAAACGGCTGAAGGTTAGATATGGATGTTAAATTACCAAAATATCTTCAGGGAAACTCGCAAGATTTTGACTGCCTACCAAACATATTTCGATACTGTAACGGAACATGTAAGTCGCAGGTGTGCTGACTGAGTTTTACCTTACCTGATAGTAAGTTCTTAGACACCAACCAAGCGTCAATCGTACGTTTTTAATAGTAAGAATAAAAAAAAACAAAGCGTATTCAACTTCACTCCTTCTTTTCTTGATTACATATCCCTTTCCGCTATTGAAAAGACAGAGTGCATGGAAAGCTCTTCTTGAGCCACGGCACAAGGTGCTCGTAGAAATACTGCTAAGTAGACGTGTAATGTCTGGATCATACTAGATCCATACCCCCCATTACACTTTATTCAAAATGATGTTTCCATTCAGAAATCTCTAATCAAAATGATGTTTCTATTCAGAAATCTCTATTCAAAAATAATAGTTCTATTCAGAAAACTCTATTCTAAACGTTACATCCATTCAAATATCACTATTTTGAATGGTTCTTCTATTCACGTTTAATAACTCTCTATTTAAAACGATATTTCTATTCACTAATTTCTATTCAAAGCGTTACATCTATTCAAGAATCTCTATTCTGAAGGGTTCTTCTATTTACGCTAAACTCTACTAACACAAAAATCATAGCAACTGGGCGACTGGGCACTTTGCTGGCGTGCGCCACGTAAACCAGAAGGGAAATTGAAATGTACTAACTAAATGGGCCTAGAACGAATATAATATAAATTTAAATGTAAACCAATATCGTAAGGATCTATTTTCCATCTTCAATCAGATGGAACAGACCGTTCGATACGTATTAACAGAATATTTAAGGAACAAGGATAAATGACTACCTATAACACTTAATTAGCATCATTATCATTCACAATGATGAAAGAAAAAGAACTTCATTCTATAAGTTACTAATGACGTGACGATCCCAATGACTTGCATTTTCTTGATTTCTGCTGGTAAGCGTACCTCATTTTATATACTCGAATAATGGCATCAATCCCAATATGAATCATCATTCTCTTAGCGTTATCCCAGTTTCAGTCTGGATTACGCTTACTAGTCTTACCGGATTTGGCTGAATATTAGCTTTTCCACGGAGCGACTGACTGTCTGACCTCCGCAACCCGAAGGGATAGCGATATTCCATGGTTTAGACTAGTGTCAGTTTGTTTAGAAGGTACTGACGCCCTGTAACGATTGTCAAAGATCCATACCCCCCATTACACTCTATTCAAAATGATGTTTCTATTCAGAAATCTCTATTCAAAATGATGTTTCTATTCAGAAATCTCTATTCAAAAATAATAGGTCTATTCAGAAAACTCTATTCTAAACGTAACATCCATTCAAATATCACTATTGTGAATGGTTTTTCTATTCACGTTTAATAAATCTCTATTTAAAATGATATTTCCATTCACTAATTTCTATTCAAATCGTTACATCTATTCCAGAATCTCTATTCTGAAGGGTTCTTCTATTTACGCTAAACTCTACTAACACAAAAATCATAGCGACTGGGCGCTTTGCTGGCGTGCGCCACGTAAACCAGAAGGGAAATTGAAATGTACTAACTACATGGGCCTAGAGCGAATATAATTTTAAATGACTTATATTCCAGCGAATATAATTTTGAATGACTTATATTCTAAGTGATAAATACATATTTATTGAGAGAATGAAAAACACAACTAGCCAGTATTTTCTTAAATATTATTGCAATGTAGTTACCTAGCAAAATAATGTTTCTATTCAGAAATATCTATTCAAAATGATGTTTCTATTCAGAAATCTCTATTCAAAAATACGAGTTCTATTCAGAAAACTCATTTCTAAACGTTACATCCATTCAAATATCACTATTGTGAATGGTTCTTCTATTCACGTTTAATAACTCTCTATTTAAAATGATATTTCTATTCACTAATTTCTATTCAAAACGTTACATCTATTTAAGAATCTCTATTCTGAAGGGATCTTCTATTTACGCTAAACTCTACTAACACAAAAATCATAGCGACTGGGCGCTTTGCTGGCGTGCGCCACGTAAACCAGAAGGGAAATTGAAATGTACTAACTACATGGGCCTAGAGCGAATATAATATAAATTTAAGTGTAAATCAATATCGTAAGTATCTATTTTCAATCAAAAGTGAAGCCTGCCTACTATAATTTCGATATCAATAATGTGGTACTCATTAAAGATTAGTTTTAAAATGAACTGTTGCAGAACTGTATCATACTAATAGCTCTGTAACGGATTCGAATGTTTTCTTGGTTTCAATCAGATGGAACAGACTGTTCGATACGTATTAACAGAATATTTAAGGAGCAATGATAAATGATTATTTTTGAATAGAGATTTCTGAATAGAAACATCATTTTGAATAGAGTGTAATGGGGGGTATGGATCTTTGACAATCGTTACAGGGCGTCAGTACCTTCTAAGTAAACTGACACTAGTCTAAACCATGGAATATCGCTATCCCTTCGGGTTGCGGAGGTCAGACAGGCAGTCGCTCCGTGGAAAAGCTAATATTCAGCCAAATCCGGTTAGACTAGTAAGCGGATTCCAGACTGAAACTGGGATAACGCTAAGAGAATGATGATTCATATTGGGATTGATGCCATTATTTGAGTATATAAAATGAGGTACGCTTACCAGCAGAAATCAAGGAACTGCAAGTCATTGGGATCGTCACGTCATTAGTATCTTATAAAATGAAGTTCTATTTCTTTCATCATTGTGAATGATAATGATGCTAATTAGGTGTTATAGATAATCATTTATCATTGTTCGTTAAATATTCTGTAATACGTATCGAACGGTCAGTTCCATCTGATTGAAACCAAGAAACCATTCGAATCCGTTACAGAGCTGTTAGTATGATACAGTTCTGCAACAGTTCGTTTTAAAACTAATCTTTAATGAGTACCACATTATTGCTATCGAAATTATAGTACGCAGGTTTCACTATTGGTGGAAAATAGATCCTTACGATATTGGTTTACATTTAAATTTATATTATATTCAAAATTCAAAAAATTCAAAATTCAAAATCCTTTATTCATTTGGGTCACAATGTGACGCTTATGAACGTCAAAATAATAAATTTATAAAATAATTACTTATACTCAAATTTAAAACATTATTACTGTATGCTTCTACATTTACATTTACTGCCACGTTCGCAAAGCAATAGGTAGAACCATGAGAAAGAACGGGCAATAAAACTCACGGTCACTCTTTTTCATCGCCAGGTTTTGAATAATACACAATTTACATTTTGTAAGGTGCTGCAACTGTTACACCTTCTATATCACTTGTATATATTTACTGTACATCATAATACTCAAGCATAATACTTTTGGTTAGCCTTCTCAGAATAGACATGGTGAAACAGGAGCATCCACTTACATTATATATACCTAATAATGCAGGCAATCCGCGAAAGTGATCAGAACCATGATGGGAATGATGCAGTTAATTATTAAAATCTAATACCAGCCCGCAAGACCGTCATCGACCAGTCATCGCAAGTAGCACCCGTTCACGAGTATGACGCATGTGCCAGCCATCATCCCTCTCGCCATATTAGAGGGAAAGGGATGACCCGACACACGACGCCACCACAAGAAATGACATTTTAGTGAGCATGACGACAACGGTATACGAACCAGCAGTAATAAACAATCTATTGGTATACTGACCATGACCGCCAATTCGCTCTAGGCCCATGTAGTAAGTACATTTCAATTTCCCTACTGGTTTACGTGGCGCCCGCCAGCAAAGCGCCCAGTCGCTATGATTTTTGTGTTAGTAGAGTTTAGCGTAAATAGAAGAACCCTTCAGAATAGAGATTCTTGAATAGATGTAACGCTTTGAATAGAAATTAGTGAATAGAAATATCGTTTTAAATAGAGAGTTATTAAACGTGAATAGAAGAACCATTCACAATAGTGATATTTGAATGGATGTAACGTTTAGAATAGAGTTTTCTGAATAGAACTATTATTTTTGAATACAGATTTCTGAATAGAAACATCATTTTGCTAGGTAACTACATTGCAATAATATTTAAGAAAATACTGGCTAGTTGTGTTTTTCATTCTCTCAATAAATATGTATTTATCACTTAGAATATAAGTCATTCCAAATTATATTCGCTGGAATATAAGTCATTTAAAATTATATTCGCTCTAGGCCCATGTAGTTAGTACATTTCAATTTCCCTACTGGTTTACGTGGCGCACGCCAGCAAAGCGCCCAGTCGCTATGACTTTTGTGTTAGTAGAGTATAGCGTAAATAGAAGAACCCTTCAAAATAGAGATTCTTGAATAGATGTAACGCTTTGAATAGAAATTAGTGAATAGAAATATCATTTTAAATAGAGAGTTATTAAACGTGAATAGAAGAACCATTCACAATAGTGATAATTGAATGGATGTAACGTTTAGAATAGAGTTTTCTGAATAGAACTATTATTTTTGAATAGAGATTTCTGAATAGAGACATCATTTTGAATAGAGATTTCTGAATGGAAACATCATTTTGAATAGAGTGTAATGGGGGTTATTGATTAACATTTAAATTTATATTATATTCGCTCTAGGCCCATGTCGGTAGTACATTTCAATTTCCCTTCTGGTTTACGTGGCGCACGCCAGCAAAGCGCCCAGTCGCTATGATTTTTGTGTTAGTAGAGTTTAGCGTAAATAGACGAACCCTTCAGAATAGAGATTCTTGAATAGATGTAACGTTTTGAATAGAAATTAGTGAATAGAAATATCGTTTTAAATAGAGAGTTATTAAACGTGAATAGAAGAACAATTCAAAATAGTGATATTTGAATGGATGTAACGTTTAGAATAGAGTTTTCTGAATAGAACTATTATTTTTGAATAGAGATTTCTGAATAGAAACATCATTTTGCTAGGTAACTACATTGCAATAATATTTAAGAAAATACTGGCTAGTTGTGTTTTTCATTCTCTCAATAAATATGTATTTATCACTTAGAATATAAGTCATTTAAAATTATATTCGCTCTAAGCCCATGTAGTTAGTACATTTCAATTTCCCTACTGGTTTACGTGGCGCACGCCAGCAAAGCGCCCAGTCGCTATGATTTTTGTGTTAGTACAGTTAAGCGTAAATAGAAGAACCCTTCAGAATAGAGATTCTTGAATAGATTTAACGCTTTGAATAGAAATTAGTGAATAGAAATATCGTTTTAAATAGAGAGTTATTAAACGTGAATAGAAGAACCATTCACAATAGTGATATTTGAATGGATGTAACGTTTAGAATAGAGTTTTCTGAATAGAACTATTATTTTTGAATACAGATTTCTGAATAGAAACATCATTTTGCTAGGTAACTACATTGCAATAATATTTAAGAAAATACTGGCTAGTTGTGTTTTTCATTCTCTCAATAAATATGTATTTATCACTTAGAATATAAGTCATTCCAAATTATATTCGCTGGAATATAAGTCATTTAAAATTATATTCGCTCTAGGCCCATGTAGTTAGTACATTTCAATTTCCCTACTGGTTTACGTGGCGCACGCCAGCAAAGCGCCCAGTCGCTATGACTTTTGTGTTAGTAGAGTATAGCGTAAATAGAAGAACCCTTCAGAATAGAGATTATTGAATAGATGTAACGCTTTGAATAGAAATTAGTGAATAGAAATATCATTTTAAATAGAGAGTTATTAAACGTGAATAGAAGAACCATTCACAATAGTGATAATTGAATGGATGTAACGTTTAGAATAGAGTTTTCTGAATAGAACTATTATTTTTGAATAGAGATTTCTGAATAGAGACATCATTTTGAATAGAGATTTCTGAATGGAAACATCATTTTGAATAGAGTGTAATGGGGGTTATTGATTAACATTTAAATTTATATTATATTCGCTCTAGGCCCATGTCGGTAGTACATTTCAATTTCCCTTCTGGTTTACGTGGCGCACGCCAGCAAAGCGCCCAGTCGCTATGAATTTTGTGTTAGTAGAGTTTAGCGTAAATAGAAGAACCCTTCAGAATAGAGATTCTTGAATAGATGTAACGTTTGAATAGAAATTAGTGAATAGAAATATCGTTTTAAATAGAGAGTTATTAAACGTGAATAGAAGAACCATTCAAAATAGTGATATTTGAATGGATGTAACGTTTAGAATAGAGTTTTCTGAATAGAACTATTATTTTTGAATAGAGATTTCTGAATAGAAACATGATTTTGAATAGAGATTTCTGAATAGAAACATTATTTTGCTAGGTAACTACATTGCAATAATATTTAAGAAAATACTGGCTAGTTGTGTTTTTCATTCTCTCAATAAATATGTATTTATCACTTAGAATATAAGTCATTTAAAATTATATTCGCTCTAAGCCCATGTAGTTAGTACATTTCAATTTCCCTACTGGTTTACGTGGCGCACGCCAGCAAAGCGCCCAGTCGCTATGATTTTTGTGTTAGTAAAGCTTAGCGTAAATAGAAGAACCCTTCAGAATAGAGATTCTGGAATAGATGTAACGCTTTGAATAGAAATTAGTGAATGGAAATATCATTTTAAATAGAGATTTATTAAACGTGAATAGAAGAACCATTCAAATAGTGATATTTGAATGGATGTAACGTTTAGAATAGAGATTTCTGAATGGAAACATCATTTTGAATAGAGTGTAATGGAGGGTATGGATCTTTGACAATCGTTACAGGGCGTCAGTACCTTTTAAGTAAACTGACACTAGTCTAAACTTTGGAATATCGCTATCCCTTCGGGTTGCGGAGGTCAGACAGGCAGTCGCTCCGTGGAAAAGCTAATATTCTGCCAAATCCGGTTAGACTAGTAAGTGGATTCCAGACTGAAACTGGGATAACGCTAAGAGAATGATGATTCATATTGGGATTGATGCCATTATTTGAGTATATAAAATGAGGTACGCTTACCAGCAGAAATCAAGGAACTGCAAGTCATTGGGATCGTCACGTCATTAGTATCTTATAAAATGAAGTTCTATTTCTTTCATCATTGTGAATGATAATGATGCTAATTAGGTGTTATAGATAATCATTTATCATTGTTCGTTAAATATTCTGTAATACGTATCGAACGGTCAGTTCCATCTGATTGAAACCAAGAAACCATTGAAACCATTGGAATCCGTTACAGAGCTGTTAGTATGATACAGTTCTGCAACAGTTCGTTTTAAAACTAATCTTTAATGAGTACCACATTATTGCTATCGAAATTATAGTAGGCAGGTTTCACTATTGATGGAAAATAGATCCTTACAATATTGGTTTACATTTAAATTTATATTATGTATATTCGCTCTAGGCCCATGTAGTTAGTACATTTCAATTTCCCTACTGGTTTACGTGGCGCACGCCAGCAAAGCGCCCAGTCGCTATGATTTTTGTGTTAGTAGAGTATAGCGTAAATAGAAGAACCCTTCAGAATAAAGATTCTTGAATAGATGTAACGCTTTGAATAGAAATTAGTGAATAGAAATATCGTTTTAAATAGAGAGTTATTAAACGTGAATAGAAGAACCATTCACAATAGTGATAATTGAATGGATGTAACGTTTAGAATTGAGTTTTCTGAATAGAACTATTATTTTTGAATAGAGATTTCTGAATAGAGACATCATTTTGCATAGAGATTTCTGAATGGAAACATCATTTTGAATAGAGTGTAATGGGGGTTATTGATTAACATTTAAATTTATATTATATTCGCTCTAGGCCCATGTCGGTAGTACATTTCAATTTCCCTTCTGGTTTACGTGGCGCACGCCAGCAAAGCGCCCAGTCGCTATGATTTTTGTGTTAGTAGAGTTTAGCGTAAATAGAAGAACCCTTCAGAATAGAGATTCTTGAATAGATGTAACGTTTTGAATAGAAATTAGTGAATAGAAATATCGTTTTAAATAGAGAGTTATTAAACGTGAATAGAAGAACAATTCAAAATAGTGATATTTGAATGGATGTAACGTTTAGAATAGAGTTTTGTGAATAGAACTATTATTTTTGAATAGAGATTTCTGAATAGAAACATCATTTTGAATAGAGATTTCTGAATAGAAACATCATTTTGCTAGGTAACTACATTGCAATAATATTAAAGAAAATACTGGCTAGTTGTGTTTTTCATTCTCTCAATAAATATGTATTTATCACTTAGAATATAAGTCATTTAAAATTATATTCGCTCTAAGCCCATGTAGTTAGTACATTTCAATTTCCCTACTGGTTTACGTGGCGCACGCCAGCAAAGCGCCCAGTCGCTATGATTTTTGTGTTAGTACAGTTTAGCGTAAATAGAAGAACCCTTCAGAATAGAGATTCTTGAATAGATGTAACGCTTTGAATAGAAATTAGTGAATAGAAATATCGTTTTAAATAGAGAGTTATTAAACGTGAATAGAAGAACCATTCACAATAGTGATATTTGAATGGATGTAACGTTTAGAATAGAGTTTTCTGAATAGAACTATTATTTTTGAATACAGATTTCTGAATAGAAACATCATTTTGCTAGGTAACTACATTGCAATAATATTAAAGAAAATACTGGCTAGTTGTGTTTTTCATTCTCTCAATAAATATGTATTTATCACTTAGAATATAAGTCATTCCAAATTATATTCGCTGGAATATAAGTCATTTAAAATTATATTCGCTCTAGGCCCATGTAGTTAGTACATTTCAATTTCCCTACTGGTTTACGTGGCGCACGCCAGCAAAGCGCCCAGTCGCTATGACTTTTGTGTTAGTAGAGTATAGCGTAAATAGAAGAACCCTTCAGAATAGAGATTCTTGAATAGATGTAACGCTTTGAATAGAAATTAGTGAATAGAAATATCATTTTAAATAGAGAGTTATTAAACGTGAATAGAAGAACCATTCACAATAGTGATAATTGAATGGATGTAACGTTTAGAATAGAGTTTTCTGAATAGAACTATTATTTTTGAATAGAGATTTCTGAATAGAGACATCATTTTGAATAGAGATTTCTGAATGGAAACATCATTTTGAATAGAGTGTAATGGGGGTTATTGATTCACATTTAAATTTATATTATATTCGCTCTAGGCCCATGTCGGTAGTACATTTCAATTTCCCTTCTGGTTTACGTGGCGCACGCCAGCAAAGCGCCCAGTCGCTATGATTTTTGTGTTAGTAGAGTTTAGCGTAAATAGAAGAACCCTTCAGAATAGAGATTCTTGAATAGATGTAACGTTTTGAATAGAAATTAGTGAATAGAAATATCGTTTTAAATAGAGAGTTATTAAACGTGAATAGAAGAACCATTCAAAATAGTGATATTTGAATGGATGTAACGTTTAGAATAGAGTTTTCTGAATAGAACTATTATTTTTGAATAGAGATTTCTGAATAGAAACATCATTTTGAATAGAGATTTCTGAATAGAAACATCATTTTGCTAGGTCATTGCAATAATATTTAAGAAAATACTGGCTAGTTGTGTTTTTCATTCTCTCAATAAATATGTATTTATCACTTAGAATATAAGTCATTTAAAATTATATTCGCTCTAAGCCCATGTAGTTAGTACATTTCAATTTCCCTACTGGTTTACGTGGCGCACGCCAGCAAAGCGCCCAGTCGCTATGATTTTTGTGTTAGTACAGTTTAGCGTAAATAGAAGAACCCTTCAGAATAGAGATTCTTGAATAGATGTAACGCTTTGAATAGAAATTAGTGAATAGAAATATCGTTTTAAATAGAGAGTTATTAAACGTGAATAGAAGAACCATTCACAAAAGTGATATTTGAATGGATGTAACGTTTAGAATAGAGTTTTCTGAATAGAACTATTATTTTTGAATACAGATTTCTGAATAGAAACATCATTTTGCTAGGTAACTACATTGCAATAATATTTAAGAAAATACTGGCTAGTTGTGTTTTTCATTCTCTCAATAAATATGTATTTATCACTTAGAATATAAGTCATTCCAAATTATATTCGCTGGAATATAAGTCATTTAAAATTATATTCGCTCTAGGCCCATGTAGTTAGTACATTTCAATTTCCCTACTGGTTTACGTGGCGCACGCCAGCAAAGCGCCCAGTCGCTATGATTTTTGTGTAAGTAAAGCTTAGCGTAAATAGAAGAACCCTTCAGAATAGAGATTCTGGAATAGATGTAACGCTTTGAATAGAAAGTAGTGAATGGAAATATCATTTTAAATAGAGATTTATTAAACGTGAATAGAAGAACCATTCAAATAGTGATATTTGAATGGATGTAACGTTTAGAATAGAGATTTCTGAATAGAAACATCATTTTGAATAGAGTGTAATGGAGGGTATGGATCTTTGACAATCGTTACAGGGCGTCAGTACCTTCTAAGTAAACTGACACTAGTCTAAACTTTGGAATATCGCTATCCCTTTGGGTTGCGGAGGTCAGACAGGCAGTCGCTCCGTGGAAAAGCTAATATTCAGCCAAATCCGGTTAGACTAGTAAGTGGATTCCAGACTGAAACTGGGATAACGCTAAGAGAATGATGATTCATATTGGGATTGATGCCATTATTTGAGTATATAAAATGAGGTACGCTTACCAGCAGAAATCAAGGAACTGCAAGTCATTGGGATCGTCACGTCATTAGTATCTTATAAAATGAAGTTCTATTTCTTTCATCATTGTGAATGATAATGATGCTAATTAGGTGTTTGTTATAGATAATCATTTATCCTTGTTCGTTAAATATTCTGTAATACGTATCGAACGGTCAGTTCCATCTGATTGAAACCAAGAAACCATTGGAATCCGTTACAGAGCTGTTAGTATGATACAGTTCTGCAACAGTTCGTTTTAAAACTAATCTTTAATGTGTACCACATTATTGCTATCGAAATTATAGTAGGCAGGTTTCACTATTGATGGAAAATAGATCCTTACAATATTGGTTTACATTTAAATTTATATTATGTATATTCGCTCTAGGCCCATGTAGTTAGTACATTTCAATTTCCCTACTGGTTTACGTGGCGCACGCCAGCAAAGCGCCCAGTCGCTATGATTTTTGTGTTAGTAGAGTATAGCGTAAATAGAAGAACCCTTCAGAATAGAGATTCTTGAATAGATGTAACGCTTTGAATAGAAATTAGTGAATAGAAATATCATTTTAAATAGAGAGTTATTAAACGTGAATAGAAGAACCATTCACAATAGTGATAATTGAATGGATGTAACGTTTAGAATAGAGTTTTCTGAATAGAACTATTATTTTTGAATAGAGATTTCTGAATAGAGACATCATTTTGAATAGAGATTTCTGAATGGAAACATCATTTTGAATAGAGTGTAATGGGGGTTATTGATTAACATTTAAATTTATATTATATTCGCTCTAGGCCCATGTCGGTAGTACATTTCAATTTCCCTTCTGGTTTACGTGGCGCACGCCAGCAAAGCGCCCAGTCGCTATGATTTTTGTGTTAGTAGAGTTTAGCGTAAATAGAAGAACCCTTCAGAATAGACATTCTTGAATAGATGTAACGTTTTGAATAGAAATTAGTGAATAGAAATATCGTTTTAAATAGAGAGTTATTAAACGTGAATAGAAGAACCATACAAAATAGTGATATTTGAATGGATGTAACGTTTAGAATAGAGTTTTCTGAATAGAACTATTATTTTTGAATAGAGATTTCTGAATAGAAACATCATTTTGAATAGAGATTTCTGAATAGAAACATCATTTTGCTAGGTAACTACATTGCAATAATATTTAAGAAAATACTGGCTAGTTGTGTTTTTCATTCTCTCAATAAATATGTATTTATCACTTAGAATATAAGTCATTTAAAATTATATTAGCTGGAATATAAGTCATTTAAAATTATTCTATCTTATATATCTAATCTATTCAAGAATCTCTATTCGGAAGGGTTCGTCTATTTACGCTTAACTCTACTAACACAAAAATCATAGCGACCGGGCGCTTTGCTGGCGTGCGCCACGTAAACCAGAAGGAAAATTTAAATGTACTACCAACATGGGCCTAGAGCGAATATAATTTTAATTTAAATGTAAATCAATAACCCCCCATTACACTCTATTCAAAATGATGTTTCTATTCAGAAATCTCTATTCAAAATGATGTCTCTATTCAGAAATCTCTATTCAAAAATAATAGTTCTATTCAGAAATCTGTATTCTAAACGTTACATCCATTCAAATATCACTATTGTTAATTGTTCTTCTATTCACGTTTAATAACTCTCTATTTAAAATGATATTTCTATTCACTAATTTCTATTCAAAGCGTTACATCTATTCAAGAATCTCTATTCTGAAGGGTTCTTCTATTTACGCTAAACTCTACTAACACAAAAATCATAGCGACTGGGCGCTTTGCTGGCGTGCGCCACGTAAACCAGTAGGGAAATTGAAATGTACTAACTACATGGGCCTAGAGCGAAAATAATTTTAAATGACTTATATGAGTCATATAGAATCAAAAACAGCAATCTGACTTTTGACTTATTAACGGTAATTAGGAAAAGTAGTTTCATTAATAAAAACTACATCTTTTTTTTAATGTGTGTTTATAATTACGTATGTTTTAGATTTTTGAATTCATTACTTTAAGATTTAAATACATTTAAATTGAATTAAATTAATAATTATTAACTAAAATTATCAGCTTGCTGTGTTTGATATTGACTTCCAAACAATGCTGAGTATACTTAACAATGATTAGATTGCTGTCATTGATTCTTGCTAAAATGAAACACACATAGGGTTGTCAATAAATAAAGCTTCATAATTTAATACAATCTTTTTATTTGGTTTGCTAAAACTTATTTCGATTTTCTTACCAAATAAATCTATTCAACAAGTCAATTTCATTGTCATTTGACAACCCTCGAATTAAAAATGGCATAACTTTACCTTGCAAGTTTGGCGAAATTTACTTTCCAATTTACGGGATATCTTTTCTTTTTTCTCGCGTATCTATTAGTTACACGTGTGGGATGTACATCCATGTTATTGTTTTTCACCTTCAAACTAATTATTTAACATTATTTTTGCAATAAAATTACAAAACACGCACACGGATCTTACGACAAAATCAAGCAGACGCAATCTTGACGTCATGATGAATAAACGCCTGTGATTGGTCGAAGCTAGCAGATTGCTGTTTTTGCATCTCATCTTATGCAGATTGCTGTATTTGATACCAATATGGGTTTTTCATTCAGGTTTTTGGTGGAATATTGTTGTTTTTGATACCATGTGACTAAATAAGTAAAACATATTTTAAAAATACAATGTTACCATAGTCATAACTCGAATTGCGTAAAATTGACAGATTACTCTTTTTGATTCTATACGACTCATATTCCAGCTAATATAATTTTAAATGACTTATATTCTAAGTGATAATTACATATTTATTGAGAGAATGAAAAACACAACTAGCCAGTATTTTCTTAAATATTATTGCAATGTAGTTACCTAGCAAAATGATGTTTCTATTCAGAAATCTCTAGTCAAAATGATGTTTCTATTCAGAAATCTCTATTCAAAAATAAAATTTCTATTCAGAAAACTCTGTTCTAAACGTTACATCCATTCAAATATCACTATTGTGAATGGTTCTTCTATTCACGTTTAATAACTCTCTATTTAAAATGATATTTCTATTCACTTATTTCTATTCAAAGCGTTACATCTATTCAAGAATCTCTATTCTGAAGGGTTCTTCTATTTACGCTAAACTCTACTGAGACAAAAATCATAGCGACTGGGCGCTTTGCTGGCGTGCACCACGTAAACCAGTAGGGAAATTGAAATGTACTAACTACATGGGCTTAGAGCGAATATAATTTTAAATGACTTATATTCCAGCGAATGTAACTTTAAATGACTTATATTCTAAGTGATAAATACATATTTATTGAGAGAATGAAAAACACAACTAGCCACTATTTTCTTAAATATTATTGCAATGTGACCTAGCAAAATGATGTTTCTATTCAGAAATCTCTATTCAAAATGATGTTTCTATTCAGAAATCTCTATTCAAAAATACGAGTTCTATTCAGAAAACTCTATTCTAAACGTTACATCCATTCAAATATCACTATTTTGAATGGTTCTTCTATTCACGTTTAATAACTCTCTATTTTAAACGATATTTCTATTCACTAATAACCATTCAAAATAGTGATATTTGAATGGATGTAACGTTTAGAATAGAGTTTTCTGAATAGAACTATTATTTTTGAATAGAGATTTCTGAATAGAAACATCATTTTGAATAGAGATTTCTGAATAGAAACATCATTTTGCTAGGTAACTACATTGCAATAATATTTAAGAAAATACTGGCTAGTTGTGTTTTTCATTCTCTCAATAAATATGTATTTATCACTTAGAATATAAGTCATTTAAAATTATATTCGCTCTAAGCCCATGTAGTTAGTACATTTCAATTTCCCTACTGGTTTACGTGGCGCACGCCAGCAAAGCGCCCAGTCGCTATGATTTTTGTGTTAGTACAGTTTAGCGTAAATAGAAGAACCCTTCAGAATAGAGATTCTTGAATAGATGTAACGCTTTGAATAGAAATTAGTGAATAGAAATATCGTTTTAAATAGAGAGTTATTACACGTGAATAGAAGAACCATTCACAAAAGTGATATTTGAATGGATGTAACGTTTAGAATAGAGTTTTCTGAATAGAACTATTATTTTTGAATACAGATTTCTGAATAGAAACATCATTTTGCTAGGTAACTACATTGCAATAATATTTAAGAAAATACTGGCTAGTTGTGTTTTTCATTCTCTCAATAAATATGTATTTATCACTTAGAATATAAGTCATTTAAAGTTACATTCGCTGGAATATAAGTCATTTAAAATTATATTCGCTCTAAGCCCATGTAGTTAGTACATTTCAATTTCCCTACTGGTTTACGTGGTGCACGCCAGCAAAGCGCCCAGTCGCTATGATTTTTGTCTCAGTAGAGTTTAGCGTAAATAGAAGAACCCTTCAGAATAGAGATTCTTGAATAGATGTAACGCTTTGAATAGAAATAAGTGAATAGAAATATCATTTTAAATAGAGAGTTATTAAACGTGAATAGAAGAACCATTCAAATAGTGATATTTGAATGGATGTAACGTTTAGAATAGAGATTTCTGAATAGAAACATCATTTTGAATAGAGTGTAATGGAGGGTACGGATCTTTGACAATCGTTACAGGGCGTCAGTACCTTCTAAGTAAACTGACACTAGTCTAAACTTTGGAATATCGCTATCCCTTTGGGTTGCGGAGGTCAGACAGGCAGTCGCTCCGTGGAAAAGCTAATATTCAGCCAAATCCGGTTAGACTAGTAAGTGGATTCCAGACTGAAACTGGGATAACGCTAAGAGAATGATGATTCATATTGGGATTGATGCCATTATTTGAGTATATAAAATGAGGTACGCTTACCAGCAGAAATCAAGGAACTGCAAGTCATTGGGATCGTCACGTCATTAGTATCTTATAAAATGAAGTTCTATTTCTTTCATCATTGTGAATGATAATGATGCTAATTAGGTGTTTGTTATAGATAATCATTTATCCTTGTTCGTTAAATATTCTGTAATACGTATCGAACGGTCAGTTCCATCTGATTGAAACCAAGAAACCATTGGAATCCGTTACAGAGCTGTTAGTATGATACAGTTCTGCAACAGTTCGTTTTAAAACTAATCTTTAATGTGTACCACATTATTGCTATCGAAATTATAGTAGGCAGGTTTCACTATTGATGGAAAATAGATCCTTACAATATTGGTTTACATTTAAATTTATATTATGTATATTCGCTCTAGGCCCATGTAGTTAGTACATTTCAATTTCCCTACTGGTTTACGTGGCGCACGCCAGCAAAGCGCCCAGTCGCTATGATTTTTGTGTTAGTAGAGTATAGCGTAAATAGAAGAACCCTTCAGAATAGAGATTCTTGAATAGATGTAACGCTTTGAATAGAAATTAGTGAATAGAAATATCATTTTAAATAGAGAGTTATTAAACGTGAATAGAAGAACCATTCACAATAGTGATAATTGAATGGATGTAACGTTTAGAATAGAGTTTTCTGAATAGAACTATTATTTTTGAATAGAGATTTCTGAATAGAGACATCATTTTGAATAGAGATTTCTGAATGGAAACATCATTTTGAATAGAGTGTAATGGGGGTTATTGATTAACATTTAAATTTATATTATATTCGCTCTAGGCCCATGTCGGTAGTACATTTCAATTTCCCTTCTGGTTTACGTGGCGCACGCCAGCAAAGCGCCCAGTCGCTATGATTTTTGTGTTAGTAGAGTTTAGCGTAAATAGAAGAACCCTTCAGAATAGACATTCTTGAATAGATGTAACGTTTTGAATAGAAATTAGTGAATAGAAATATCATTTTAAATAGAGAGTTATTAAACGTGAATAGAAGAACAATTAACAATAGTGATATTTGAATGGATGTAACGTTTAGAATACAGATTTCTGAATACCCTCGAATTAAAAATGGCATAACTTTACCTTGCAAGTTTGGCGAAATTTACTTTCCAATTTACGGGATATCTTTTCTTTTTTCTCGCGTATCTATTAGTTACACGTGTGGGATGTACATCCATGTTATTGTTTTTCACCTTCAAACTAATTATTTAACATTATTTTTGCAATAAAATTACAAAACACGCACACGGATCTTACGACAAAATCAAGCAGACGCAATCTTGACGTCATGATGAATAAACGCCTGTGATTGGTCGAAGCTAGCAGATTGCTGTTTTTGCATCTCATCTTATGCAGATTGCTGTATTTGATACCAATATGGGTTTTTCATTCAGGTTTTTGGTGGAATATTGTTGTTTTTGATACCATGTGACTAAATAAGTAAAACATATTTTAAAAATACAATGTTACCATAGTCATAACTCGAATTGCGTAAAATTGACAGATTACTCTTTTTGATTCTATACGACTCATATTCCAGCTAATATAATTTTAAATGACTTATATTCTAAGTGATAATTACATATTTATTGAGAGAATGAAAAACACAACTAGCCAGTATTTTCTTAAATATTATTGCAATGTAGTTACCTAGCAAAATGATGTTTCTATTCAGAAATCTCTAGTCAAAATGATGTTTCTATTCAGAAATCTCTATTCAAAAATAAAATTTCTATTCAGAAAACTCTGTTCTAAACGTTACATCCATTCAAATATCACTATTGTGAATGGTTCTTCTATTCACGTTTAATAACTCTCTATTTAAAATGATATTTCTATTCACTTATTTCTATTCAAAGCGTTACATCTATTCAAGAATCTCTATTCTGAAGGGTTCTTCTATTTACGCTAAACTCTACTGAGACAAAAATCATAGCGACTGGGCGCTTTGCTGGCGTGCACCACGTAAACCAGTAGGGAAATTGAAATGTACTAACTACATGGGCTTAGAGCGAATATAATTTTAAATGACTTATATTCCAGCGAATGTAACTTTAAATGACTTATATTCTAAGTGATAAATACATATTTATTGAGAGAATGAAAAACACAACTAGCCACTATTTTCTTAAATATTATTGCAATGTAGTTACCTAGCAAAATGATGTTTCTATTCAGAAATCTCTATTCAAAATGATGTTTCTATTCAGAAATCTCTATTCAAAAATACGAGTTCTATTCAGAAAACTCTATTCTAAACGTTACATCCATTCAAATATCACTATTTTGAATGGTTCTTCTATTCACGTTTAATAACTCTCTATTTTAAACGATATTTCTATTCACTAATTTCTATTCAAAACGTTACATCTATTCAAGAATCTCTATTCTGAAGGGTTCTTCTATTTATGCTAAACTCTACTAACACAAAAATCATAGCGACTGGGCGCTTTGCTGGCGTGCGCCACGTAAACCAGAAGGGAAATTGAAATGTACTAACTACATGGGCCTAGAGCGAATATAATATAAATTTAAAAGTAAATCAATAACCCCCATTACACTCTATTCAAAATGATGTTTCCATTCAGAAATCTCTATTCAAAATGATGTCTCTATTCAGAAATCTCTATTCAAAAATAATAGTTCTATTCAGAAAACTCTATTCTAAACGTTACATCCATTCAAATATCACTATTATGAATGGTTCTTCTATTCACGTTTAATAACTCTCTATTTAAAATGATATTTCTATTCACTTATTTCTATTCAAAGCGTTACATCTATTCAAGAATCTCTATTCTGAAGGGTTCTTCTATTTACGCTATACTCTACTAACACAAAAATCATAGCGACTGGGCACTTTGCTGGCGTGCGCCACGTAAACCAGTAGGGAAATTGAAATGTACTAACTACATGGGCCTAGAGCGAATATACATAATATAAATTTAAATGTAAACCAATATTGTAAGGATCTATTTTCCATCAATAGTGAAACTTGCCTACTATAATTTCGATAGCAATAATGTGGTACTCATTAAAGATTAGTTTTAAAACGAACTGTTACAGAACTGTATCATACTAACAGCTCTGTAACGGATTCGAATGGTTTCTTGGTTTCAATCAGATGGAACAGACTGTTCGATACGTATTAACAGAATATTTAACGAACAAGGATAAATGATTATCTATAACACCTAATTAGCATCATTATCATTCACAATGATGAAAGAAATAGAACTTCATTTTATAAGATACTAATGACGTGACGATCCCAATGACTTGCAGTTCCTTGATTTCTGCTGGTAAGCGTACCTCATTTTATATACTCAAATAATGGCATCAATCCCAATATGAATCATCATTCTCTTAGCGTTATTCCAGTTTCAGTCTGGAATCCACTTACTAGTCTAACCGGATTTGGCTGAATATTAGCTTTTCCACGGAGCGACTGCCTGTCTGACCTCCGCAACCCAAAGGGATAGCGATATTCCATGGTTTAGACTAGTGTCAGTTTACTTAGAAGGTACTGACGCCCTGTAACGATTGTCAAAGATCCATACCCCCCATTACACTCTATTCAAAATGATGTTTCTATTCAAAAATCTCTATTCTAAACGTTACATCCATTCAAATATCACTATTGTGAATGGTTCTTCTACTCACGTTTAATAAATCTCTATTTAAAATGATATTTCCATTCACTAATTTCTATTCGAAGCGTTACATCTATTCCAGAATCTCTATTCTGAAGGGTTCTTCTATTTACGCTAAACTTTACTAACACAAAAATCATAGCGACTGGGCGCTTTGCTGGCGTGCGCCACGTAAACCAGTAGAGAAATTGAAATGTACTAACTACATGGGCCTAGAGCGAATATAATTTGATATGACTTATATTCCAGCGAATATAATTTTGAATGACTTATATTCTAAGTGATAAATACATATTTATTGAGAGAATGAAAAACACAACTAGCCAGTATTTTCTTAAATATTATTGCAATGTAGTTACCTAGCAAAATGATGTTTCTATTCAGAAATCTCTATCCAAAATGATGTTTCTATTCAGAAATCTCTATTCAAAAATAATAGTTCTATTCAGAAAACTCTATTCTAAACGTTACATCCATTCAAATATCACTATTGTGAATGGTTCTGCTATTCACGTTTAATAACTCTCTATTAAAAACGATATTTCTATTCACTAATTCCTATTCAAAGCGTTACATCTATTCAAGAATCTCTATTCTGAAGGGTTCTTCTATTTACGCTAAACTCTACTAACACAAAAATCATAGCGACTGGGCGCTTTGCTGGCGTGCGCCACGTAAACCAGTAGGGAAATTGAAATGAACTAACTACATGGGCCTAGAGCGAATATAATATAAATTTAAATGTAAACCAAAATCGTAAGGATCTATTTTCCACCAATAGTGAAACCTGCGTACTATAATTTCGATAGCAATAATGTGGTACTTATTAAAGATTAGTTTTAAAACGAACTGTTGCAGAACTGTATCATACTAACAGCTCTGTAATGGGTTCGAATGGTTTCTTGGTTTCAATCAGATGGAACAGACCGTTCGATACGTATTAACAGAATATTTAAGGAACAATGATAAATGATTACCTATAACACTTAATTAGCATCACTATCATTCACAATGACGAAAGAAATAGAACTTCATTCTATAAATTACTAATGACGTGACGATCCCAATGACTTGTATTTTCTTGATTTCTGCTGGTAAGCGTACCTCATTTTATATACTCGAATCAAACCATCAGTCAGAAGTCATATTGACGGGGTATTGACGTAAATTTGACCGACGTTTGCGCGGGACGCTGATGTCATGGACTGTGAGAGGCAAATGAGAACATGACGAATATTTAACACCATTTTCAACGCTCCGCGAGGATATTGACTTTCGAATTTTGATGGCAGTTGATAAGAGAGAGCTGCCGCATTGAATATAGTAGGACCAATAATGTTAAGACCCCGATACGAATAAAGGTTTTCTGAGATGAAATTTTAGAAGAAGGGAGATACCTCAAGATGTACATTGTTATGTTTTAGGGTAAGAATTTAATTATTACTTATCGACGCACCCATATCATCATCACCAACATCATCAGCCTGGCAAAGTCCACTGTTAGATATAGGCCTCTCCAATGGCATGCTACGCAATGCACCTATAAACCTCAGTAGGTTAAATACAGATCAGTAGTACAAAATCAGATAATATTTAATTTGAACGTTTCCATGAATTTTACTCCACCCATAAATTTAAGTAGTCACCCGTTTAGAATTGCGTTGACTGATGTGTTTTTTTTTAAAGACAACTCCCGACCTAACAATTTATGAATCACACAAAGTGTTGTCTCGTGCGGGAATTGAACCCATAACACTCGCGCAGTGTCAAGCGGCAAGGCGGCCGCTTAAACCACTACGCCAACCGTGCAGTCATGTCATGCTTTGTGTATCTACTATTTTTTGTTTCTAATCTTCTGATTAGAAACAATAAATAGTAGACACACAAAGCATGACATGACTGGCCAATTAGAATGGCCAATTAGATATAGTATTTTATCTGACATCGATGCTGTATTTTGAAAGAAATTAGAAAGAAAATTGAATTAACTCACAATTGGTGTTCTGCTGCTGCACAACTTAATATCAACCGTATGTCAATATCATCGAATTTGACATAAATAGTTCGTCGTTGGCACATTGTTCAATTTACGATCTAGTCGCGAAATCATCTAATAACATTCAAATATCGGTTAATTTGGTAGGTAGAATACCATATAAGACAAAAATATGACACTGACATTAGACCGAAACTGCATTTTCAACATAATTATATTATGAGAATTGGGCAGCTGGTTTATCCTTATATCCTTTTTTAGGGTTCCGTACCTAAAAGGTAAAAACGGGACCCTATTACTAAGCCTCCGCTATCTGTCTGTCCTGTCTGCCAGGCTGTATCTCATAAACCGTGATAGCTAGAAAACTGAAATTTTCACAAATTATGTATTTCGGTTGCCGCTATAACAACAAATACTAAAAATAAAAAAATGAAAATATTAAGGGGAGGGTCCCATACAAAAAACGTGATTTTTTTTTTCGTATTTATTGCTCTAAATTACTAACTGTAACAGGTAGACGCTTCAAATTTTCACAGAATATGTAGTTGTATATTACCTTTCAAAATAAATAATTAAATTAAAAAAAATAAAAGGGGGCTCCCATACAACAAATGTAATTATTAAGCAATTTGTTACTCGATCTTAATACACGGGTAGAAACTTAAAAAAGTATTTAAGTATACATACAACAAACGTGATTTTCTTTTATAGATGATGGTACGGAACCCTTCGATTGCGAGTCCGACTCGCACTTGCCCAATTTTTTAATGTTTGCCTTGTCCACTGTACAGGATGTCTAGTGCGGATAAGTTCTGTAAAAAGTCTGTATACTACAATACCAAACATAATAGAAAGCTATTGTGCTTCTTATTGATTTTCGTACTGTTACATCAGGGTTTAAAGACCGTACACATGGACTGAGCTATCCCTTAAAAGCTGTAAAATATTCTTGACGAGGCTCGTGCCCAGTAGCGCGATATTATAAATACAGGGTTGATTATAAGATTGAGTGGAAATTGGTGTTATCTTATCTTTTTAGCATTCTGAAACTCATATAACAAAGAGAGACAACATTCTCTTGACTCTATCGATATTTTTTTTAAGGTATTATGCAGTCCTATGTATAACTCAAAACAATTTTGATTATGATACAAATGCCCACCAAATAGAGATTATTAGTTAGTATCGGTCATATTGTTAACTAATGATATGGTATTTCGTATTAAATGCCCATTATGTTTATTTTAGCGCACAGTATCGGATTTTAACTTGCACACAGCTGACGGGTGAAACAGTTGGTATAAGCCTACCGCTCAAATCGAATTATAATAGCTATAAAGGGTTTCCTGCATTAGTTTTGAATTTTGAATGCCTCAATTTGAATTGTTGTTTACAGCACGCTGGTTTATAGGTAGTAGAGCCTTAAGCAAGCCTTTGAATGGGCCGGCTAGACCGAGGAAGAACTGCCACAACACAGAAAAGTTACATAGAGTAGCAGTATCTACATTATATAATGTTGTGCTTCGTTAGGCGAGTGACAACGCCGGAGGCCCCATCACCTTTTCCGTCATCCCAGTCCTCCTCCTATACTTTGACATGTGACACCTCTGATTTTGCGGGTGTCTATGTTTGGTAATCGCTTACAATCAGGTGCCTGCTTGTTTACCACATAAAAAATAAACTTTACCCTGGGAACCACATAGTTGAATGTCAGTATTTGCAGATCTCTGCTCTAAAACTACAAGTACAAGATAGACGCGCAAGGCTGTTGCATTACCTGCAAACCCTTTGTATGCATAGAGGTATTGAAAACAAAAGATGCACGTCTGAGCCTGCTCTCTGCTTGTTATCAGACGGTGGAAGGTATTGTCCTTTGTATCTGCCAGTATCAGATGCTAGCTAGTATCAGATGCGAAATACTATAAGATTTACTCGATACCTTTATATTGTAATTTAAAATTTATGGGAGTTGTTGAACGTGGATTCTTTAAGAATAGTTTCACAAAGAACAATGGCAGAATTTGGTCTGGGTTCGTTGTGGCGACCTTAAACTTCATATGAACAAAACAAATTGGTTCTTTTTTCTACGATTTTTAATATTTTCACTTTGTCTCGTTAAAGCTGGAGTATTTTATGATGATAAAAAGCATTCCAATTTATTACGAATACTTTATTATTTGATTATCGCCATAGACAATGGTGTGACAGGAATAGACGTGAGTGCTATATCCGTATCGATTATTAAATAAGTAATCGATACGATCGGCCTTTATAGAGTTGGTTTGGTTTAAAATGCAGTTATTTAATATTTAATCAATAAGCTATTATTTTTGAAGCAAAACAACGTTTAAATCAAATAAAAACGTCACAGCATCGTTTTAAACTTGTATCAATTTCACATAAAATCGATTTAAAATATGCAACTCTGCTTTTGTCTTTGCCTGTGACAGTTAGATGCTACAAAATACTTCCGCGATTTGATGTCAATCTGACATGTCATTTGATCAATCAAACGTACCTGCCTATATTGTTTAACTTTCATACTATAACTTTCCTTTTTCCTACATTATTCATTCTTATCTAAAAATTCAAACACCGATATCTTCTTTTTCCACCTTTCCTGAGTGAAAATAGAATCATTTATAGACTCTGTTACTTACGCCAAATTTTTTGATATATTATTTATTACTGTTCGCTTCAATTTCATTTCAGACATTTTTTTGTATGGAGATCTGCCATTGTCCTTTGATCAGCAGTCTCAATTTGTTTCTCGAAATTTATCGATATATAAAATTTCACGACATTCACCACGAAGAAAAACAGAGTGGGCACGTTTCTATGCCACTCAGCGGTTTTGCACTCTCCGACCTGAATCTGACCTGAACACGTGAAAATACAGTTTTAGAAATAACGCAACGACAGATGTCGGATGTAGTTTAAAACGTGTCATAGAAATAGTTCAACGACGACACCGGCCCGTATTTTTACGGGTTTAGATAGGACGCATGCGAAACCGATCTGAGGCAATCTAGCAGTCTAGATAAGATGTAGACCTATGTGGGTAACATAATATACGATACTAGAAAATAATTTCTTATATATCAATTCCGTCAATCGTGTAGGTTATTGTTAATCGTTTGAGTAAATACATTTTTGTGTTAAAAAAAGTAGATTTAAATCCTAGTTGTACAAGTCGGCAAAAGATTTTTATAAGTATGACTATACTTATAAAAATCTTTTGCAAAATGTACATAATCTATTCAAGTAAAATCACTTACAAACGACGAAAGACATCAAAGATAAAACATCAAATCTGTAGCCAAACATTCTTGATCCTAAAAAAACGTCTGATAAAAACTGTTATACAACGATAAGACAAGTGTTTATATAAGTTACGGAAAACCCAATTGGAGTTGGTATTCGGTTTGGACCATAAATCTCCGGGCTAAGTTTTTCATGTCCCGTCGCGATAAGTAGCCCCGTCCCTGGAGACCACGCCGTAGATATGTCTATAGATTGTCTACGGTGCAGGTTTCATTGTAAAATTTCATTTTATGTTCCTTCTTTGAATAAATTTTTTCGAGAATGATTTTTAAATGGAGAGGTATTTTGGAACGTGCTTTTGTTGTTTTGATTGTAGTGCGACTTGCAAACTATTTGCGGTTGTTACAAATCTGGACACAGGTAGGCGGTTCCTACCAACTGTACAGAACTATATGTCTTTATATGCGCTTTATAGTGTCTATGAAAAATTATTTTAAGTAATGATACGTATATGCCGGTGCATGGTGCAAATACACCATTACACTTTAAAATAAGAGCCTTATTTTATGTAAAACATTTCAACTTCTCTCTTGATACTTAAGGTTCAAAGCTTGAAATGAAGCTTTATAGCTTAGTTTATAAATAAAGCAGCTCTTAAAATATCACCACGCTATATACTCTCAAAGAAAGTCATAAGTAAAAGCTAATCTACAATAAAACCGCAGTCAAAATAGAACTCATGAGAAAATAGCCACAATCACGGCCGGGCGGAGTTTTAATTACGACGAAAAAACGTTCCAAGATTAGTCGCTGAACTGGAATAAATATAGGAGGTAATTATGATCCCGGTAATAACAATAAAAACACTCATTAACGTTAAACCAATCCGCTTTATTAATTCACGTTTAAAAAAAAAAGTGTCTACGTCAGCAATTTGGTGAAAATCTCGTGCGAATTCAGACTTTTTTAAAAGCGATGGTTGAATTATTTCAGTAGTAATGTTGACTTTTTAAATTACATAATAGCATTTTTTTAAGCGCAAATTTTTTCCATACTGCTGATTATCATAATTTTTGTGTTTGCATCAAAGTTGTTCCTATAATAAAAGTGTCCAAATTAAGTTTTATTCTTAATATTTCATTGGGCACATGTCATAATTTTGGTTATATTGTAATCAAATTTATCAATTTCCAAGCCGTTATGAGTTCGTCAAGTACATCTTTGCATGGTGATAAGAAAATTTAAAATTTGTATTTACAAGGTATGTCTTAAAAAAGCAATTTAGTAAATGTGCTTTATTTGTCTCAAAAAACATCAAACATAAGTCAGTGCACACTCGAACCCCTCTCGAACCTTTGAAAAAGAGTAAAAGCACGTTGTTGATTCTAATTTGGTTCACGTTGCAGATCGAACGAATTCCAAATAGGGGTGAATTTGATTCGCACTCTTTATGAAAAATATTTTTAAATAAAATGAAACCGACTTCAAAAAACACTAAGGAACTAAAAAACAAAAAATAATTGGTTTTGGAGCAACAATTTTTGGAGTCGGTGCTTAGCCAAGTATTTCTGATCTGACTATAAAACCTCTACACATTTTTATACAACTTTTGTTGTTGATGTTTGTAATTTAGTAACTTTTTGCGTAAGTACTTGGCACCGACTCCAAAAATTGTTGCTCCAAAACCAATTATTTTGTTTTTAAGTTCCTTAGTGTTTTTGAAGTCGGTTTCTTTTTATTTAAAAATATTTTTTATTTTTTTGCCTTTTAGTGGTATACTAATAAAAAATAGTAGTAGGTGGTAATTAGGTACATAGGATAGTGTAGGTGGTAGATGGTGGGGAGGCCTTCTTTACGTGCCTCAATTCTGAAATGTAGACCTGTACCTTTCTGGCAATTCTAAGTATTTTTTTGTTATCAACTAACTGGCCTAAACACGTTCGTTTCAGTTCCATCATCAGATCCCGGAAATCATCCAATACCAAAGTGTTTGCCAAGATAAAACAAACGAGCCTAAACACGATGAGATTGCGTTATTGTATTACAAAGATCCCATGGCCTCCTTCCTGCTCTATCATCAGAGTTTGGAAAACATTCAGCACTAAAGTCCATGTAAAGACGAATCAAACGAACTCAAACTCAATGGGATTGCGTCATTGTATTACAAAGATCCCATGACCACCTTCTTGCTCCATCATCAGACCCTGCAAAACATCCAGTACCAAAGTCTATGTAAAGACGAATCAAACAACTCTAAACTCGATGAGATTGGGTTATTGTATCACAAAGATCTCATGGTTACCTTCCAACTCTATCATCAGACCATGAAAATCATCCAGCATCAAAGTCTATGTAAAGACGACTCAAACGAGGCCAAACTCGACGGCATTGGGTTGTTATCGTCAAATCGCTTCAAGTGTGCTTATAAAGTTTGAAGAGTTCCTTCGATTTTTCAGGACTCCATGATCATATCCTGACCTGATGATCATGGGACCAACTAGGAGGTATACTCTTTCAATCAAAATAAGAATTTTCGAAATCCGTCCAGGCGTCTTAGAGAAATCGGGGAACATACATAAAAAAAAGATTCCGACGAATTGTTAACCTCCTCCTTTTTTTGAAGTCGGTTAAAAAGATGTTTGCAGTTTAGCTAGCGTACGAGAGATTGAGCATGGTGGTATGCAGTTAATTTTCTGCACATCTTTATTTGTTTGTTATAACCTCTTTGGGGCTTGAAATAAAATTTCACTGATTTATTATCGTGTCCTCTGAATTTTTTAATAAGTCGGCTCAATATGTTATATGTTAGAGTGCCGTGGCTCAAGAATAGCTTTCCATCCACTCTATCTTTTCAATAGCGGGAAGGGATATGGCATCAAGAAAAGAAGGAGTGAAGTCGAATACGCTTTGTCTTTATTTTATTCTTAGTATTAACAACGTTCCATTGACGCCTGGTTGGTGTCTAAGAACTTACTATAAGGTAAGGTAGAGCTCAGTCAGCACACCTGCGACTTACATGTTCCGTTACATTATCGAAATATGTTTGGTAGGTAGTCAAAATCTTGCGAGTTTCCCTGAAGATATTTTGGAAATTTAACATCCATTTCTAACCTTCAGCCGTTTTAAAAGTATGTATGATATCAAACAACTCATTTTCAGCTCCTTTCATCGAAATAAGAAACGCAAACAAACATCAGTAATCTTCCATTACCGGGCCAAAGCGAATGAGATCAGCTCATCAGATCGATGCTGTCGGTCATTGGGCCGATGTATCAGTGACATGAGGTGAGCCGCTCATTAGCGCGATACCGTGTTTATATGCGAAGTAGCTGTACGGAGCGCTAGAAAATTATCCACCAACTAGATGGTGCCCGCAGCCATGCCCGCTAATTTTATTTTATTTTTTCTTTCTTTCTTTATTGATTCCAAAAGTTACAGATACTAATGTTAATTTTTATTGTAACTTAATATAACATTAAGTTACAATAAAAATTAACATAACATTTTTTGAGACCCATTATTGCAGAAATCTATATACAATTATCTTGAAACCCTGTCTCTTAAACTAGGGTAGGGCCTGTATTATAAGAGACAGTGTTCGCCTCTATAATTTATTACGCAAATTAGATCTGTACAATTTATGGACTGTGTCTAGTGTTAATTCTTTGAATTAAAATACAGTATATAATATGTAACTTGGACCAGTGTACATACATATTTGAATGCGAGCGAGCAGTTGCAGTGCGTGCGTGCGCCCGCGCGCGCCTGCTTTTGTGTGTGTGGGTGTGTGCGTGTGTGTATCTTTGTCTGTATAATTTATTCGTGTTTCCTGTGAAAAATTCGGAAAATCCCTTCTTAGTGCACCCTTGCGGTCCGTGGAACATAAACACCAAATGCCAGATTTTTGCGCTTAGTAGTCCCAGGTGACAAAACTTGCTGGCGGTTATAGCTGTGGAGCGATAATGCTTATGGACGTCTGGTGAGCATTTTAAAGCACGTAATATATTTCACAAGCAAATAGATAATAATTGACACTTACAAGTATACAGACAGCAAAGTCAAATTTATTGAAATATTCTGCTCGAGCAATTGCACCTCATTAGAGAACTGTACGGCCACTATAAGCACATGAGTAGATAAACGGAACAGAGACACAGCTTCATACAACAGCGCGAATCGGTTGCACTACTACAAGCACGCGGCTTATGTGTGCGTGACCACTAGCCGCTTGTCATGTACGCGGCGAGACTGGAAAAAACCGGTTTACGTAGGCACAAGGAGTTGACAATCTTAGGGTTATTACGACGCACGTTGTTTGTTTTGTACGTTGCAAGATTTAATATTTTAATGTAAAAACGTGGTGTTTTATTATTAATAATGGCTGTTTATTATACTGTGTGTATGAATAATACTAGATGAAATAATTCAGTCATTATAAAGATTTAAACGATGGTAACGTACAATTGGGTTTTTTTATTAGGTATACCTCCTGATAATTTTGTCGTAAAAGTTTCGCGAATATTTCGATCTTGAAATAAATATTGTCAATGTTGGCAACAAAATACTTAACATGTTTGCATGTTGTCCACCAGGATCTCCTAGCCCAATCCCCCAGAGGATCCTCATGAACTCATTAGTTGTGAAATTGTGTAAAAGCAATTAATGTTTACAAAACCAATGACTATCAGAAAGTGATCAGCCATCGATAGGGCTTACAAAAAACAGGTGCATGCGATTTTCGACCTTATTGACGTAACTCAGAATTTATAATTTTACTAACGTATCAATGAAAGAAAGCAAGAAAATACCAAAAAAATGTCTGTCATGAATTGTCAATAAGGTCGAAAATCGCATGCACCTGTTTTTTGTAAGCCCTATAGATGGTTGATAATTTTATAGTCATTTGTTTTGTAGACGTTCATTTGTCTTACACAATTTCTTTTTAAACTTATTTTAGGTACCTATCCCCGCGGTAAAACTAGTGGCACATAATAGCTAAAGGAGATTCCTATGTTTATTAGCAAAATAGATCATATTACCAGAAAATATTCAACACTATTAGTGGTATCGTTGGGAATGTCAAATAAATCACGTCGTCACGTCGTGTCCTTGGTAACAAATGTATATTTTTATTCCGTGCTTTTAAAAGTTTCAGGCGCATGCCTTTGTTGGTTCCACTCGCTATTTTATTTGCAACTGTACCTACTTCTGCCGTATAGCGAATCCGTCGAGTCCAAGAATCTGCCCAATCCACGAATCTGTCGAGTTGAGAATCTGCCAAATCACGAATCTGTCCAATCCAGAATCTGTCGTATACCGAACAAGCGATTTGTCTTAACCTATTGTGACAACCCTACAAAAATAGGTAACAAATTTACAAGCTCTTTAGAACCTGTCTCTCTGTCCAGTTTATTTACTCATGTGCTATAAGCGCAATCGAAATGACCGAATATTATGAAAATATTGATCCCAAAATCAGAACCATTAGGCTTCAAATTAAACAGCCTACAAGCCGGTCGAAACATCGTGACATAATATGTATGCTTGTAAGTACGTACGTGATAGACAGGTCAATAAAATATCTTATAAACACTCGTTTATCAGGCAAGTTTGTTACGACAATATAGTAACTCAGATAACTAGTTTAAAATTGTTTCTAGGGATAACTGAAGCTTATTGAAAACAATCATGTTTTTTTAATTGTCTTTTCAAATATCTTTTTCTTTCATTTTAGTCGGTTACTCAGTGACCTTATCCAGCTGAAACATTTCTTATGCTATTATCTTGATCTCTTGATATTACTACGTAACGTTTTCGTGTCGAAATATTATCCGTATTAAGGATAATGACGTGGACTTAAAAATACTTAAAAAAGTTGTTAGGTAAAATTATCCCGAGCGCGATCCACTTTTGCTAATCTATGCACATTATAAGATTTCATTGATCAAAGCCCAGGTCTGAACCAGATTTATTTTATGGATTTACTGAGATACGTACTTGGGAATTTATCGATTTTGGAATAAATGTCTTCTTTGTGGTTGCGATGCCAAATTGTTTACGTTCTCATCCACTGCCCCGCGTTATTTTCGATATCTTGACAACAGCGCCACCTACCGAGTCAAATTATAGCCTATATAAAACTCTACTAAGCATTTATCTTCCAGTGAACACCCTATTACCTAAATCGTTTCAGCTATTTTGTGGTAATCTCGGACAAACAGAAAGACAGAGATGTCAATGATGAATGGCTTAGTGTTGGTATAACTAACTTTATGCACTGGAAAATGATAGTTGTTTTAAAATCACAGGCAGATACTTCAATTATGTTTTTACGTATAGATAACTAAACGTTTTGCTACTTAGCGCGCAAGGTTGTCATTCAAGGATTTACAAAAGTAGATATTTATAATAATATGTATCCCATATCGATGGAACTTACATAACGAACAGTTCATTAACGTCGTTGAACCGACCAAACTTGTGAAGGCATGAGCCACGAATAGCTCAAATATTAGGAGTAATGATTAGCATAGTCCCACTCGTTCACTCATCAACATGTGCATACATGTATCAAAACGCCAATAAACGTACTAGTCTCCCTACATTAATGATTATACTATAGATGGAAATACTTCATGGTAGTTATTCAACAAAATATATATAATTTTATAAGGTACTCAAAAACATTATTTCTAAAATTTTATTTCTCAAACACGGACGATCATTAATAACAAAAATGGGATACTGTTTCTAATACGGTGTTCCATTTTTGGTACTTAAAGTTTAAAAAAGGAATAATCCACTGAAATGGACTGTCAATTAAGGCCATAAAAGTGACATAGTAGAGATGATATAGCCTCAGTTTTATATAATAGATTGGCAATAACAGCTCGATATTAAATTTTCTAGACCTTTCTATTGTAGATCAAGATAGGCTGCTAAGTCTATTTGTCATTGGAATCGAATATTAAATTGTTCAAAGAGCTATATTTATTGACCTCTCCTAGTTATTACTATTCAATATACCTAGTAGATTTTTAGTGCAAAAGATCAATCAATTCTTTGATGGATTTTACGATAGAGTTGCGACTGTCAATGTTTTCCAAATGCGCACTATCAATAACAGACTATGATATCTAATAGATATTTTATTGATATTTTCCTTGAGTCGAGACGTCTGAAGGATATTTTTAAGTGTCAAATTTTCTGAAGCAATTTCTGAGAAAATTTTTAAGTGGGACGAAAGGTTTTGATTCCCTGCAAGTGACGCCCCTTGAGCATTTGTCTGGAATAGGCAACATTTTATAACAGGTAGAGAATTTTCAAAAATCGCCTTTGACTGGGGTAAAATAAATGTCTGAAAATTTGTCCGTTTGTGTTACAAGTTCCCGTGTTGCGGCGGATCAAGTTTGGGTGCGAATTTTTCACGAAGGCGTTGGGTGTGACATGTTTTTTTCTGGTATTTGTGTTGAAATAAAAGTGTTGGTGACACGTGTAGCAGTGACAGGTTTTCTATTTACTTGCAATTTTTGTTTAGTATTTCTTAAGAAGAAGATTTCTGTGTATATAACTAGTTTTAGCGATATCGTGTTCGACTGTTAAAGTACCCTACATCATCATCAGTCCTGTATAAAAACTACCCCACTGCTAGGCATCTTTATTATGAGATTGGTTAAATAAGGCTACTAAGCACCGTCCGTGTGGTGACGGATTAAGAATACAGAATGTCACCACCCCATATCATC